>LPNX010924053.1:22453-67881 GCA_001517045.1 Pseudotsuga menziesii | reverse complement strand
GTTGATTGCTATCGCTACTTTCACTAGAATCTTTGTATTTTTTCTTACTTTATTTAGCTAATTCTTCGCTTGAAGATTCGTGATTAGAAAATTTCAATTTTCTTACCTTACGTTTATAAGGTGCAACCCTTGTCATGTCTAGTTCCGGTCCTTTATTCCTTTCTTCTTCATTAATATGTATCTTAGTTAACATAATATTATTTAATTCTTCATGTGCTCTTAATATGCGTTCAATATCTTCGTTAACCATTTTCAATTCTGCTCTTAAATATTTTACTCTCACTAATACATATGAGAAAATTTGTGACGGTTTTTCATTGCTATTTCCATGTTTTGTCATCTCACTTGCGATGATAATGGTTTTGATGTTTCATGGAACTTATTTCGTCAATATAAAGATGCAATTTATAAGCCGTCTATATAGCGATGAAATATGGACGCCACATGTCTTCTATACAGCGGCCTTGAAATCAATTTTTTTTTAAATTCATTTTCTACTTTCCATCGCTCTATCGACACAATGTTTGTCCCTATAACAACGAAAATATCGCCAAAAAATGCTAGAAATTTTTTTTCCACGCAAAACTGTGGAACTGTTTTGACAAACGATAGTCTCTCTATCAACGAATTCTGGAATTTGAACAGAATTTTTTTCCACAAAAAATCATGAAAGCCACCCGGGATTTCGATGGTTTTGCAATACCCATGACGAACCTTCGTTGATATTGAGGTGAAACCAGGAGGTTTAGAAAAAAATTTAAAACTATGGAAAGGCACCTTCCTTTCCACAGTTTTGGATCTTCAATAAGTGCTTGTGATTGATGAGCAGTCTCATGGAGTTTTTGTGTCTATGGACAAGTGAATCCACAAATACACTTCAAGAATCAGCAGCTGATCAATCAATACCTTGGATAACTTATCCCATTAAGTTCTCTCTAGTGGCATGATTATATGCCTAGAGTAAATTTTGTAAGCACTTATTCAGAACATAGCATCTATTGTATATTGGTCTGATGTACACATTTCCATGTTAGTTTCTAATTACTTTCTATATTTCCATACTTATTCATCACATCCAAATAGGGTCGTTACAGAATGGTCTTGCTATATTTCCTTACATAACTTTATGTTGTTGTTCTTTTCTATCACCTTTCTGTCTGCTTGATAAAAAATTTGGAAGTTCATAGGATGGACATTGGACTGATATGAAACCATACAATTCTCATTTGCACAGAGGGTGTGAATAAGACCATTCTGTAAGGACCCTATTTGGTTGTGATGAATAAGTGTGGAAATATATCAAGTAATTAGAAACTGACATGGAAATGTGTACATCGGACCAATATACAATAGATGCTATGTTTTGAATAAGTGCTTACAAAATTTACTCTAGGCATATAATCATGCCACTAGAAATAACTAAATGGGATAAGTTATCCAAGGTATTGATTTATCAACTACTTATTCTTGAAGTGTATCTGTGGATTCGCTTGTCAAACCAAGCATAAAATAACAGAAATTTAAAATTACAATAAGTCGCTCTACCACCATTCAAGTGGGCTATATCATAGATGTTGCAAGTATTACAATGTTATCTGCAATGGAAAGTGTTAACACCATATGTATCATGTAAAGGCAATAGGTTCTAGGCTCTAGCTTCTATTGAGATGCATTATTTGTAATTACAAGATTTAGTTCAAGAAGAAAATGTTAAATGGATTGATACAATTAATGGACTAGTTGACGCTACAAGGGATTTTAGTAGTGAAGAATCAGGGTTTGAGAAGTTATTAGTGTATATGTGAAAATATCCTCAAATTTGAGATCTGAATCAATAAATTAAATGTTGCTAAAAACTTGCAAATGATATGTCTTTTCCAACCAGCAACCAAGATTTTTGACATCATAATGTTTTAACCTTTAGTTAGGTTTGAAATAAGGTACACATGAGGCTAAAACTAGGGAATATCTAGGAATTTCACTTATTAATATCAAGTTTTCAACCCTGCAAATCAACCTTTTAAATTTGTTTTAGACCAGATTTAATCAACGCTATAGAGCATATTTCTAGAAGGTAATTACCAACCACAAACTGGGGCAAACCTACCATGTGATTTGATGTTTTAGGGATGAGTTTAATACATGTAAATGGAAAAAAAATTCAGATCTTATAAAACAGAAAATGAAATATGAATTAAGATTTGAAATGACATAAAAGATGTGATTAGTGCCTAACAAATCCAAATTAGGCAGATGGGGTCAATTGAAGATCTCATGGAGGCTTTAGTGACTAAAGAGTATATATGGTTGAATGGTTCAAACCCAATATGCTCCTTAATAACTAGATCTACTTAAGAAATATTCAATAGGAAAATTCTAATACAAATGCTATAGAATGGAAATATACCTCTGTTTCAACCCCAACAAAGCTTCCCATACCAAACCAAGAAATATATCATAATACACTTGTAATATAACCAAGGTTCGCCCAACAAATCATAGGCCACTTAACCAAAAATAAAATCAGCTAATGTTGTATGGAATGTGTGTTCTTGGGGTAATTCCACCAAGAGATTTGGCTCTGGAGTCACATTCGACATGTCTTGCGAAGGAAATCAACAATCAATCTATCCAGCACACATTTTCCACCAGAATATCAACTTGCATTTAAATGCTATATTACAATACCATTCCCTCACTGATGTGGAAACTTGTGTTTGTATTCAACAAAATTTCTTTAACAATTGTATTAAAACAAAAACAACGCACAAATTTTAAATTTTAAGACAAAAATATATAAAATACACATATAAATAGGTTTTTACTGGAAATGTGTGGACACTATTAAGACCACCATCCTGTCAAACAATATAAAACAAAAAACAGAGGAAAGAGTCATGTTGTCTTACTATATGAATGAAATGCCACTAAATGCTTTGGATAAATCTTTGTTATCTATGAATGTTAACTTCCCAAGAAATAATATTTAGATATCGAAATATTTGTTCTAACAGAATGCACTTTCAGGAGCTCATGGAATGCTTTTGTTGCGCACATATAAATACATTTTTGTTGAATTATAAAAAAACTAAAGAAATAGTTTAGAGGAGGAAGTTCAGGGATGAACCTGCAGAGCTACGAGAATGGGCTTGTTGTGAGAATCATTGCATATGATGTTTCCATCTTTATTCGTTCTCCCATTGCATCTTCCACATAGAATTGGGGACCCCAGTGGATTTTTTTTGGCCCCTTTTCTATTATTTATTTCTCATCTTTTCTCCTAACAGTCCTTACAAACTCGGCAACCAAAATATTTTCCACGGCATCCTCCAACTGTAGAGTTAAATTCAAACCATTAAGAAGAAAAACCCTGAACATGGAATTGTTCTCCTCAGGTTCAAGCTTGGTTTTCTTCTTAGGAAGCACTCTAAGGTAGCCCTCATTGATGCTTCTTTTCCTCTTGGTAGAAGATTCTTATATCTTGGACACAAGAAATGGAAAACCACAGAGGGAATATTGTGTTCTTCTATTGCAATTCTTGCTTACACTTAGAATTTGCAAGAATTGATGCATGCAACGAGATTTAGTTAGTTTATACAGAGAATTCTATGGCTGGGGTGAATGTCTCACTAATTACTCAAATCAATTATGCATGTACAACTCAAGACAAGCTCCGGCGTTCCACAATTGCTACAAATCTCCGCTTAGTAGCCTCAAAACCACTCTGAGCAAACAAAAACAGTTTGTTATAGAACATTCAGGCTTCAAACTCAAATAATTCAAGTCCGGGAGGTTCTATCAAGATTTTATGTGACCAAACACTAGGATATGTAGAGCACCCACAAAGACAATTGCAATTGATGTTGAGCAAATTATTCTTAGAGAGGGTATTTTGAGAGACTGAGACTAGCAGGTTATGTGCACTTTTGCTGAAATCTCCAATGAAACAATTTATTGATCAATTTATCTGCAAAAATAGGACAAACCATGAACCACTGTCATTAGAATTGCTTAGTGCAAAAGACCCACATGATAGCGAGTAGCCAAGGGAAAGCTACAAACAATCAAATTTAGTAGTTAAACGTAGGGAAAACCTGTCCAAAATGTGAGCATGGTGGACTGTAGAATAGGCGAACATAACACTAGTACTACTTACTACACTGCTCCTAAGAATGCAATGGAAAAATGAGGTAGGAACTCTAAAATCTAGCGAAAAGAAAGGAATGGTATAGCAAGAACACAACAAAGACAGATAAGTCTGATATTTTTATGTTTCTATACAAACATTGGATATGAAGCATGATGAAGAGGCTAGAAATGAAAATAGAAAATTTATATTATATGACAGGTACAAGCAAGTCATATAAAATATTAATGTCTAGGGTGAATGTAGGCAATGCAAGAACCCGTACCTTATCAATCACCTTTTGCCAGGTCCATTGGCCCACACCGCTTGCAAAGAGTTGTCCTAATAAACGGAAAACCACTATGTTGTCTTGCAATTAAATTTATAAATTAAATAAATAATCCATTCCTAAACCTATACACAAGTGGTCATTTTGCTAGGCATGGAAAATATCAAAATACTCTATGAAATAAAAAAAAATGGGCATACAATTAAATCGACTAATGATGTCTGGAAAGTGTGTTGTTGGGGTAATTCCACCAAGAGATGTGGTTCTAGAGTCACATTCCAGATGTCGTGCGAAGGAAATCAACAATCAATCTATCCAGCACACATTTTCCACCAGAATATCAACTCACATTTAAATGTTATATTACAATATCGTTTCCTCACTGATGTGGAAACTTGTGTTTGTATTCAACAAGATTTCTTTAACCATTGTATTAAAACAAAAACAACACACAAATTTTAAAGTTTAAGACATAAATATATTAAATACACATATAAATAGGTTTTTACTAGAAATGTGTGGACACTGTTAATACCACCATCCTGACAAACAATGTAAAACAAATAATAGAGGAAAGAGTCATGTTATCTTACTATATGAATAAAATTTCGCTAAATACTCCAGATAAATCTTTGTTATCTATGAAATGTTAACTTTCCAGTAAATAATAGCCCACACGGGTGTGGCTGATTGGCGGTTCAGTTGTTATGAAGTCACTTGTTGTAAATTGGAGGTCACGAGATCAAATCCCACCCGAGTTTACCTGTGTCCCATGTATTGCGAAGGGTGTGGGGCACCTAGGGGTATAGTGGTAGCTGTCTTGCTAAGGGTGTGGGGAATCTAGGGGTATAGTGGTAGTGGGAATGGATCCCTGGATCCCATGTCACGCGAGTACCAACCCAGCTCTAGTTGTCGATTCCCCTAGTTACTAAAAAAAAAAAGCCTTTCCAGTAAATAATATTTAGATATGGAAATATTTGTTCTAATAGAATGCAGTTTGAGGAGCTCATGGAATGCTTTTGTAGTGCACATATTAATACATTTTTTTTTACTTATAAGAGAATACTTCAATTTCTTGTTGACTCTAAGGCTCACCCCATCAAGATGCATTCTACAACCATGTGTGTATATGTCATATAAAGAGAGAGGAAGAGAGAGACCTTTACAAAATAGTGCAATCCATTGAGATAGGTAAGAGGGTGAAAGATGGTGCATATTTGAAGCAAGAGATATTTTGCTTGTCACAAAACCATAGGATTGATGAATTAGTTGAAGCATTCATTGCCACATTATTATGAACCAAATCCACCCCTTCTCTCCAACAATCAGAATGCAAAGAGCCACCCTACAAGCATTATCAAAATATAAACAGATTTTTAGTAAACAAAAATTTCAATTATTTGCAAGGAAATACAAAAAAATTAATTTAATCAAAAATAATTAAATACACATGAGCTGAAAGAAAATATATTCTATAAAAACAACTTTACAAATTTAACAATACAATTTTTTGCTCAGAATTTATTATGCATTCTTTAAAATATTTCATTTTAAAGTTTGGTGTATGGTGATTTTTCTTGGCCCCTTTTGTATTATTTATTACTCAGCTTTTCTCCTAACACTCCTTACAAACTAGGGGACGGACATCTTTTCAATGGCATCCTCCAACTACAGAGTTAAATTCAAACCATTATGAAGCAAAAACCTGAACATGAATTTGTTCTCCTTAGGTTAAGGCTTGGGTTTCTTCTTAGGAAGCACTCCAAGGTAGCCCTCATTGCTGCTTCTTTTCCTCCTGGGAGAATATTCTACCATCTTGGACACAAGAAATAGCAAACTACATAGGGAATATTGTGTTATTCTATTGCAACGCTTGCCCACACTTAGAATTTGCAAGAATGGATGCATCTAATGGGATTTCGTTATTTTATATAGAGAATGATATGGCTGGGGTCGATGTCTCACTAATTACTCAAAGCAATTATGCATGTACAACTCAAGACAAGCTCTAGCGTTCCACAATTGCTACAAAGCTCCGCTCAGTAGCCTCAAAACCACTATGAGCAAACAAAAACAATTTTCTATAGAACATTCGGGCTTCAAACTCCAAAAATTTTCCATTATCAAAGAAAAACTAACAACTGTACTATTAAAAACATTCACAGTCTAGCTTTGAACTGTCAATTCATGGGAATTTTGACATGATGCCCAAAAGGAATGGAAAAAACTAGAAACAAA
Organism: Pseudotsuga menziesii; assembly: GCA_001517045.1. Classification (NCBI taxonomy): domain Eukaryota; kingdom Viridiplantae; phylum Streptophyta; class Pinopsida; order Pinales; family Pinaceae; genus Pseudotsuga; species Pseudotsuga menziesii. The sequence goes on along the minus strand of LPNX010924053.1, from coordinate 61,228 downwards.
ACCACATTTTGCAGACATTCCAACTAGATAAATACCCACAAAATGATATGAATCAAATCCATATTTCATGGTGAGGATATGAACTTGCTTACCCTGATCATAAGCTGTGATGTTTGCACAAATCAGAAGCACCATCGAGAAATTAAAATCAGAAGCCTCTTCATCTTTCCCATTCAGAGCATACTCTGCAATCATATAGCTCCACATTTCCTTCCTCCTTTTCCTCGATAGCTGTTGGTTTATTTCTCACGTTGAAATTCCCAAGTTCACCTAGACAGCTCATGCTTCATGCTTGCAAGGAGATTTGAGAGATTTCATTTCCACCACATCCACAACAACGAAAAAAACCATGAATAAAATAAAAACACAATCGGTAATCAACAAAAACATAGAAGGAAAAAAACCTGAAGGTCTAAACATTGGTGCCATTCTAGAGGTGGGGTAGGTGGTTCTAGAAGCATGGGCTCACATGCCAAGGGAGTGGATGATGCACTAATAGGAAAAGTCCTTCGCCTGCCCTTCCTGTAAAAAAAACATCATAGCCTGTTCCAGATCCTTCAGTGAAAGTTTGAAATTGAAAACCCCCAAATGGGAGCCAGAGTGGATCCTGCACGGGTGTTTTTGAATGCTAATGAGCTAGTGTGTGGGTGTTTTTGAATTCTACTTTTTTTGTTTGATTATTTGCATATTTTATATTCGGTGTTTTTTTTATTTTTATTTTGCATATTTATCTTTTGTTTATTTTATTTTGGGTTTTTTTATTTGCATATTTTATATTTTGTTGCATTTTAAATTAATTATAGCAAAACAACTTTATGTTTTTAATTTACTGTAGTTTAATTTAATTTAATTTAACTAGGATTTTGTCATAATTTGTATTGGTTGCATTGCTTATAGTGAGATCCTATACATAAGTCCCTTCAAGGATGAACATGATGATGACGACGATTATCATGATGATCATGATGGTGATGAAGACGATGAATATGATGGTGATGACGACAACAATGACGATGATCATCATCATCATCCTTTTCATTGTCATCATTATCATCTTCGTCGTATTCATCAATATCATCATCATATTCTTCTTCATAATCATCATCATAGTCGTCGTCGTCATCGTTATCATCATCATCAAGATATTATTCATCATTGTCATCTTCCTTATCTTCATCATCATTATCATAATCATCATCTTCATCATCAACGTCTTCGTTATCACCATCATCATCATATTCATTGTCATCATCATCAGCATCTTCATCTTCATCATCATATTCATCATCAACATCATCGTCATCCAATTCATCGGTATCTCCATTATCATGATGATGATGATCATCACCATCATCATCATCATCGTCGTCATTTTCATTATCATCGTCATCATCATCTTCATCATCATCATCATCATATGCGTAATCATCATCATCATCATCATAAGCTCGGTCAGATTTATAATCTACCTTCATAATTTAAATGACAAGAATAATGTGTTAGATAATTTAGTAAAGAGCCTGTCACCATTGATGGGAAACAAAACTAAAGATGTTGTTCCTTCCAACCAATTCCTAGAGCAGTTAAATTTACTTGCTCCAGAACCCGAGATCCTGTTTGTTGAAACACACTTGCAAATTCTGATCAATATATAATATCTTTGCATCAATAGATCAATTCCCCTCCATCGCAAGCCTCATGCTTATTTGAAGGAAACAATACTTTATAGTATTTTTCCTAGGACTTTGTCATTTATGAGCCACCTTCTCATTAATGCTCCATGAGGAGTCTAGACCGATTTTGGGGAAGATGCCTCTTGCATCACTTGAGTTTTTACTTAGCAACTTTTCCCATTTGTCATTTCCCCTTCTGGGTCATCAAACACTCTTTAACAACTACTTCAGCTCCAATTTCTATGAGTTAGTGATTATTATTAATAATAATAATTCCATTATATTTATTTTTACTTTATTTGCCAAAATATAAATAAAAAAAAATCAAAGTATTTAACAATTTATAATTGCTTGGTGTATTATATTGACAAAACAAATAAATAATTTGGACAATAAAATCTTGTCTTTTTTTTCTAATTTAGATTAAAAAACATATATATTAATCCACCCCAAATTCTAAAATTTTAAAATATAAACGCTTATTCAACAAGAGCCACGAGGTGGAAATGTCCCGGTCGTGAGCTAATTGCATAGAGTATAAGCAATTGCTAAAAATATATGTAAATGACTTAATACAAACCCAAGTAAATGGATGCAACATCAAAGAAAAATGCAAATGCGGTGAAAAGAACACATGTTTTAAAATGTGTTCTGAGTGATCTAGTTACAGTAAAAAAATTGTTTAAAAAATGTATAAAAAAAATACATCTCATTACACTATATTGATCCTATAATAGATCTTAATAATCTATAGTCTGTTTGTCATATTGAGTGGGTAAACTGGCATGCCTTGCACTGAATAGAGACTAATGGAATTCCACATAGAATTATTGATATTAAACCTATGCCATAAAAAAGGTGAATAATTTTTTTTCTTAGTTGAATCGTATAAATACAGAAACACTTAGGACAACATCCTCTCACACTCAATTCAATATTATTGTTTGGTTCACATGGAATGTTTTATATCTTCTCAACTGAATGCTCAAGACAACATCCTGTTACAATCATGTCAAGATTATTGTATGGTTCACATTTCACATGAAACTTTTTTTTATTATCTCCGTCATGGGAATAATTAAGTAAAAATAACTAGCATAGATCCAATTCCTTGGCTCTGTCAAGCGCTGAGAGGGATCAAATATTTCGAGGTGAAAACCTCTATCAGTTTTGGTGTGTCCTATATATAGCGATTTATTTGATTCAAACTAAAAGAAACATCTTTTTATTTAAGGTGGACATATAATATTTTTATTATTAATATTTAATATAATTTATGGCCAACATATACTATTTTTTATTGTTTTTTATTTTGTTAAGAACGAACATTACAACATCTCCCCCATACATGGTTTTAAAACCATGTGCAAGGCCCTCCTAAAACCATGAGTTGTTTAGGAGGCTTGCACATGGTCTTAAAATCATTTCCAAGGCCTTCCTAAACCATGGGTTGTTTAGGAGCCCTTGCACATGGTTTTAAAACCATGTCCAAGGCCAATATTTTTTTTGCGGATAATTCAATTTTTTATTTTTTATTATTTTTTTAGGTAGAAACATTACAACATCTCCCCCATATTGTCTTGTTTTTTTTACCGACCATTTTAGGTATGAAAGTTACAACATATCCCCCATATTAGGTTGTTTTTGTGGTCGACATTTATTTTGGTGGATAATTACAACTTTTGATTTTATTATTTTGTTAGTAACAAACATTACAAGATGGACAAACGTTACAAGATCTCCCTCATACTGGGCTATAGAGCACCTCTCGACCCAATAATACATATAACAAAAAAAAAGATGCATATGTTAACATGCTAGCTAAGTGAATAATGAATCCATCTCATTCTAAGTTTAAGTGAATAATAAATCCATCACATTCTAAGTTTGTATAGACAAATATGCATTAAATTTAGAGAGTGCATTGGGTTCATATTCAAATCTATCTAAATTTGACAATGCAACAGTTGTAAAGCTCAAGGATAATGTCCATTGGAGTGGTCGTAAAGCTTAAGGATAATGTCTTGGAGTCATTGTAAAGCTTAAGGATAATGTCTCAATTCCTACCAGTAACTAACATATCAAATATTGAAATTCAAAACATGAAATTTGGAGTTGCAACGTGGAGTTACTTATCAAAAATGCTAAAATGGCTACTGCAAACCTCCCAAATGTTTTCATTCTGATCAAATTAAGTCCTTAATTCATTTCACAATTCACATGTATGAAAAGTAATCAAATAAAATTTCAAGATAAATTAATAGAAGATTAGATTAAATTATGCTTGTGCTTAAATTCAAAGCTGGACTTTGATTCTAAGAAAAAGAGGTCTTAGTAATTCAATTCAATATAGGGAGTTATTTTTAAAAAGTCATAAATATTCTTTAAATAGTTTAATTTAGTTGTTTAATGGGTCAAATTCAATGTGTGAATATCAATATAAATGATTAACTTCGTCTATGCCCATTTCCATAGATCATAGCAATAGTTCTTGGCATTAGAGGCTAACTTAGTTTATACCAATATTCCAGAATTCTTTTACTATGCCGATCACTAGAGAATGTTTCAAAACAAGTAAAAAGGTCATCAAAATTTATGAATCGTACTTTATAAAGTCTATCTTTTTTAATTCCTCCAGCTTCCAATTTATTGTTAGAACTCTGGAGCACTTTCTAAATGAGTGTAACTATGAAAAATATTAGTTATGGCAATTGAGTTCATTGGATAGGGCCAGTATGGCTGCTCTTGAGGTTGTTGGCTCTTATTGCTCCTCAACCAAGTGATTTTACATTCTAACTGAAACTGCTCATGATTTCTCTCTTACGAGAATGTTAGAGTGTTTCGGATCTATAGATAATTTTTAGAATTGCCCATTTAATATCTTCTCCTACAGAGCTCATCGATCATTTATTTTTCATATATATTGTTCAACAATTCCAATTATTGTTTTATTGATCAATTTATGGGAGCGTAGCAGGATTTTTTAGCATGAACTAGGAAGACAAAAAAAATCACATCGACTAAAACAATATAGCATGGGTTAATGATACTAATTACATAGATGTTGGCCAGAGATGAAACATAGGGGCCTACAATTATTTATTGTAACATAATATACGATTTTTTCCAAAGCCTTTAAACCAGTCTTGCGATCAGCTGCCTATCGCCCCCAATGTCTCTTTCCTCTTAGGAACATGGTTTTCCATCAAAAATTATAGTGGATTCCAACAATTCCAAATTAGCTTTATATTCTCTATTGAGACACTCAGTATATTGGCTTAGATAGTGGTTGACTAAGTGGGCAATTAGTTTCCAGATAAATCTAAATAGAGATAGGTATCGGGCTTCGTAGGACACAATCATGGGATTTAGTTTAATAAGACATATAATAGTAATTACGTAACCTGACCCAAATAAAGAACATTGGTTGGGGTGGAGGAGAGCTCTTCATATGAACCTAGAGTGCAGTCGCCCGATCATCGATGTCGCTCAATCGACCGCTATAGGGGGAAACTACTTTGATACTATATTCCTAATTTCCCCATGATTGTTAGGTGTCAATCCACTCAATGGTGGTGACTACAAGCTGTCAATGCCAAGTTTCTACAAAGAAAGAAGATTTTGGTTTTTAGGAAATCCCGTTAGACACAGTTGGAATTCCCCTATGCGTCAAGGAATGATTAGGTTATGTGCCACCGGTAAAATATCCATTGTTTAGAGAAAATATATTTGTTAGTTCCATGAGAGAAATGTATGTATTTTATCAAAACCTCAGAAAGTGGTGACCCTTTTATCAATGTTATCGAGTTAAAAACCCTCCGAGATGGCATGTATGGGCACACTAAGCCAGCATAAATAATGTTGAGTTTAAATTCAAGAACGAACGTTGGTGAAAATTCAACGATTAGGTAAGCACTTTGAACTTTGCATGTTTAACCTATGCAAATCGAATCCTCATAAATCATCTTGTGTTGGTTGAAATTCATTGCAATCTATTAATACAAATTATATCTTTCCACGCAAATAAAAAAGGGAGTCTCTATTATAAAATGGTGAGAAAACTGTGTTCAAAGTTCATGTTTTTGAAAAGTTCTTGATAATAATATTTCAAGCTTTCTCAATACCTATACCTGCTTTTCCTGTTCATTCGTCTGAATTTTTTGTAATAATAGATTAAAATTTCATGGTGATACTAGACATGCGAAAGATAAGTTTGATGTTGAAGTGATGTGAGGACCCAAATGGTCAACAGAGAAGCTGACGAGGACAAGATATTTGAAGGCAACTCAGACAATGACCAGGCCCTCAACAAGGAAACATCCCTAATTCTGGGTGCATGGAAAGTGCCATCACCAGGATTTCCCACAACAGACACGTTTTGGTGCATTAGAGGAAATTTCAACTCAAAATGGGCCTTTTAACTTTGATTCAAATTCCATGTCATCATGTGTTATCCAATGAAATTTCTTTAAATTTGAAATACCGTATCGGTCTTAAACACTTTTTTTATATAAATTTGGGGATAGGTATCATAAAAAAAACTACTTTTTTTGTTTGTATTTTTGACATATCTCCCCGTGTTTTTACTCAAATTTCGATTAGGAGAGCTCGTTGGATGCGGAATTAAATTCCGCATCCAATGAGTACCCACCCGGCATACTTTTGACAGACCCCACTACCCCAAAAACAAGAAATACCTAAAAAAATGTGATGATGACATCATCATCACATTTTCAGGTATTTCTTGTTTTTGGGGTAGCGGGGTCCATCAAAAGTATGTTGAGTGGGTACTCGTTGGATGCGGAATTTAATTTTACATCAAACGAGCTCTCCCGATCAAAATTTGAGTAAAAACACGGGGAGATATGTCAAAAATACTAACAACAAAGTAGTTTTTTTCTTTTCTTCCTCCAAAATTAATAAATATTATTTTATTATTTTAACTATTATTTTATTAATCCTTTTTAGGAGGCCCATTTTGAGTTGAAATTTTCTCTAATGAATGTTTACTCTAGCAGGATCATTCGTGAAAACAGGGGATGAAGGAGGAACAATACACCAAACATGAAACAAAGAACAAAACTTAAAATGTTATACCATATCTGAAAGTGTATATGTGGAAGAAGAACAAGACTCACCTTTGGAACCGCCGTAACAAGAATACTGAATCATTTTCTTTTAGTTGTGTGCATCATATATTTTTAATGGATTTAATTCAAAGCAAAGAAAGGGAAGCTTGCAAGTTCTTAAGGCTAAGTCCAATCATGGTTTCAAAAATTTATCTAATGTCAAACATAGAAGCAAATACAAAATAACATTAAATGAATCCTTACATGCTTTTGGAAATTAATTAAGTCAAATATGTGTGCTATCACTTGAATGAGAAAGGATTGTGGATTATGCTCCACGGGTTGGTTTTCAATCGTAATTGGGTTTCATGTAAATAATTTAAGCTTGATGGTGCATGTGTGTTTTTACACACATGGTTTGATAAGTTCGACAGAGCGACAATAATATCCTCACCTAACACTCCTCGAAATATATTTACACAATGAACTACATTAAACTCCATTAATCTCCCTCCATCCTCATTGAAAGACATTTACAGAATGAACTACATTAAACTCCAATAATCTCCCTCCATCCTCAATACAAAAAACCATCGTTAATAATACTATAGCCTGATAAGTACAAAAAGATGGTTGCATTGAAACTTTCCTCACCTCTCGCAGTTTTCAATGAAATTGGTAGATGTCTTGCATGTATACCCTAGTTAACATGTTGTCGAGAAGCTCTTGAGAAACCAATCTCATAACTTTGTCATTGTATTTATAGCATTTTTGATATCATCCTTGCCGCCAGGTCCTAAGGCAGAAGAACCCACTACAACATTGCCTCCACAAGACCAATAGTAACCTAAAAAAAGACAATTAAATAAAAATTGTTTTAAAAATTACAATGCCTTAGAAATTGTTCCAAATTAATTGCACCAATTCATATTATCCCTTTATGGAAAACTCATTAATGAAAAATATAAAATTCAAACTCAATAGTTAACTTTTTATCTATGTATTATAAGATATCTAGTTTTTTTTTTTTTTCATAATTTTTTATTACAAAATTTAAAAAAAATTTAGTTTATTTATTAATTTTTTTCATAAATTCTTTTATCAAATTTTTAAAAAGTTTATAAAATAAATTTAAACAATAAACTTATTTCATTTATTAATTATTTGTAATTTATCTATCCACTATTTATTAATTTTTTTATAATTATTTAGTTACAATTTGAAAGTTTGAAAAAAACCAATAAAATAAATCTGAACAACAATTTTTTTTTCCAATCAAACATAAATATTAATCTACACCAATTCTAAATTATAAACGCTTATTCAATCATATCTGTAATAAACCAGATACAATTAATGCACAAAAGTAGAAAAGCGAGTGGTAAAATCGTGAGCTCTAACGGAAAGACCATTGCAAATAAATTTGAACGGTGCCGGTCTCCTCCCACGGTTTATTGTGGACAGTTGACGCTCAACCTTGGATAAGCGTAGAGCGGAACTTCCCTTCGAATCAAGACACCACATGTTTCCTTCATATCCAGTTGGGACAAACCACCTTCAACTTTCCAATCAAAACTGTGCAACAACTAAGCCAAAGCAAGCTCAATCGTGGGAATAGCCATGGAAGCCCCTGGGCATCCTCTCTTTCCTGCCCCAAACGGTATCATACTGAAATCTGATTGTTCTGTTAAATTGATATACTCATCTTTGATGAATATCTCCGGCTTGAAATTGGAAGCATTTGCCCCAACACATTGGGATCTCTTCCAATAGCCCACACATTTACCATTACTGTTGTTTTCTTAGGTATGTATTAACCTTCCATTGTCACAGCCTGTACAGATTCATGAGGAATCGCTAGCGGCGCCGCTGGGTATAATCTAAGACTCTCTTTCACCACACAGTGGAGGTATTTCATGGATTCCACATCAGACTCCTTTACTTTACGATGTTGGCCAACGACCGATTCGATTTCTTCCTACAAACACTTCATTGCATGGGGATGTTTGGACAACTCACTCATTTCCCATTCTAGCGTAGTTGATGTTGTCTCCAAGCTAGCCTCAAACATGTCCTGCACAAACACAAATCCATGTGATTTTGGCATCGGTCTCAGCCATGTGGAGCAACACATTGACAAAGTCTTGAACATGAAGCTCTGAGTCTTCCTCTTTCTAGTAATTCGAGGCCACGACCATGACTTGGTTCACCTTAACATGGTATTCTATTATTCTCTCCACGAATTCGTCGAACGTCTTATGGATATTTATCATGCGTCGATTGAGATCTTGCAAATCAAGCCAATTCAAATACGGAATGAAGTCTCCAATGATGAACTAACCTGTCGTAGCTGTCAACTCTACTAGCAGATCCTTAAACCATTTGAACTTTCCACCCAAATCATTGTCAGTGAATTTCCTCTTAGCAAGTAATCGCCAAACTATATTCGAAATGAGAGTAGAGATAGCCTTGCTCACATTCACTGCCATTGTTTTTCTTTCACTGCTCTCCCAAATTGAACTGATCATGGTAGACACTTCTTCCTCTCTCACGTTCTTGAAAGACTCGATTCTTTTGGCAGTCAGCAGTTCTGACAAGGAGATTTTTCTCATTTGCCTCCAATTATCTCCATACGTAGCGAACATCACATCGTTCCAATTGTAAAACATTAATTTTCCAGCGGCCGTCAGTGGCCTGCTGGAAAATATAAGATGCTGGAAAAGATAAGATCATGAGTCTTGAGAAACAGTTTGTCCATCTCAGAAGAAGAAACGACGACTGTAGGGACAGAGCCCGGGAGAAGAAACAAAATGGGACCATATTTGTCAGCAAATCCTTTAAGCGAACGGTGAGAAGCAATTGTCAGTTGGTGGATATTTCCTATGATAGAATGCTGCACGCAGGTGCAAATTATGAAAATCCATATACGCTTACACTCTTTTTAAGTATTGCAGTGAATATTCTCGGAAAGAAAGAACCGTCTCCTATTTAATGCCGTCAGTAATTGTTCCCCTTTGAAAATTCCAAAAACATGGGACCCAAACAGTCCCAACCGAGGACTAAACTTTTATCCTTCACACATGAGGTGAAGAGGGGAGCCTGGGCTCAGCTACGAATGGCATCATTCACGGCCATATCCTCCTTTTGCGCATATTGGTGGGTGAACTTACCCAGCTATGGTGGGCATGGATAACTGTCACTCAAATCGCTCTGCTTTTTGTTGGAAAAAGTAATTACTGGTAGATCGATACCTGACTCTCAGTTGACTCTCTGAGAGTCTGTATCAGTCAAGATCTTGTTGGTCAGTCTGAAAAGAGGGAAGAGTCCACGATTTGAATTTATTTTTGAAGCTATGTTGTTAGGTAGATAGTTATTACAGTCTTTAATGGAGAGTCAGTCCATTCATGTAGAAGCAATTTTCAGGTTGCCTATAAATAGAAGAAGCAAATTGTAAATCAATTTAGACAGTAGAGAGAACTCTGGGTGAGAAAGGAGAAAAAGAGAAGTTGAATCTCAAGCTTCTGTGTAAGTGATTCAGTCGAAGAGGTGAAGCTTTGTAAAAGGATCAGTGTGTGGATAGACAAGTTTGTAATACCTTTGTTATCTTTGTATATATATATATATATATATATATATATATATATATGAAATAGTTTATGGTTGAATGCATGTTTATTTGGCCGCACATTATTTCCATATTTACTTGTGTAAATATTGTTTACATTTACCAGTTAAGTGAAAGATCAAAGAACCCATAAATTTCTGACCAACTAAAATTTCCAGGTTTTAAGACACATTGGGCGACTCAAGTCTTCCTACATATTTAGGCATATGTTTTTATAAGTTCTTTGGAATTGTTAATGTGTCTATTTTTACTTCATCTCTCTCTCAGGTAAAAGCATTTGTAATTTCTTAAGTCTTTTAGACTAAGAAACATACTCTATATATTTCAACCAAAGTGAACCGACATGGTCGCTTTAGTATGCCGACTTGAGAGGTCGAAGAGGTCAGCCGACTTAGAGGTCGAAGTCAGCCAAATTTGAAGTGACAAGTGGTCGAGCTAAAATTAGTCGGTAGAATCGACAAGTAAGTCAAAGTAAATCAGTCGATTTTAAAAGCCGACCAAAGTTGATAGACCTGTCTAGTAGGGATATAGACAAGTTTCACCCGACAAGTGGAAAAAGAAAAAGAGGTTGGCGTGAAAAAGTAAAAATTAAATTTTAATATTAACTAAGTGGTAAACTCAAGTTTAGTCGGCTTGGTTTTGGCTAACTGGTATTAGAGCAAGGTTTATATCAGAGCAAGGTTTAGGAAATAAATCTTGTCTTAAAAGGTGGAAATTAATTTTCTAAGGAAAGTAAATTAAAAATTAAAAATGGCTTCCACTTTTGATTCATTGCAAACTCCAATTTTTATAGGAAAGAATTATGAATATTAGTCATTAACAATGAAGGCTTTATTCAGAGGTCAAGATGTCTGGGAGATAGTATAGCATGGTTATGTAGAACCAGCAGACATGATAGCATATAACAATCTCACACAGGCTAAGAAAGATGTCTTGAGGGAACAGAGGAAGAAAGATGGAAAAGCTCTATTTTACATACACCAAGCTATGCATGAGAGCATACTCCCAAGAGTAGAAGCAAAAAATAATGCTAAGCAAGCATGGGATACATTGGAGACTGCCTATCAAGGTTTGGATAAGGTAAGAACATCCAAGCTGTAGATTTTGAGAAGAGATTTTGAATCTCTGTCCATGAAAGATTCAGAGAATGTAGACACATTCTACACCAGAGTTGCTGGTTTGATAAGCCAACTGAAATCTCATGGAGAAGCCATAGAAGACCAAAGGGTTGTTGAAAAAATTCTCAGAAGTCTTCCCCCAAGATTTGAAAACTTTGTTGTGACCTTAGAATAACACATAGACATTTCGACATTTACCATTGATTAGCTGCAAGCTTCACTCATCAATCATAAACACAGACTCAGCAGAACATAAACATCATTGGAAAATGCATTCGCAACACAATCATCCATAAGCCATAGTAGAGGCAAGGGAAGAAACAACTTTAGAGGTAGAGGAAGAAGTTCTTCAAGAGGAGGACAAGGTAGAAGTCTTGCAAATGTCAGTGGCAGAGGAGATAATTAGAACCCAAGTCAGACAAGTGGCTAGAGGTTTGATAAATAAAAAATCCAATGTCATTACTATAAGAAGTTTGGTCATTATGCATATGAATGCAGGAAGAAACAATATGACCAAGGAAGGAAAATCCCAAACCAGTCGAACAACACCAACACTTCGACAAGTGCAAGGTTAATGGCATCGACATCTCCACTTGAATGCAATGTTGTTTAAGAAATTCCACATGACATATGGTACTTAGATTTAGGCTGCAGCAACTACATGATTGGTAATTTAAATTTGTTTTCCAGTCTAGACAATTCAGTTAAAACTAATGCTAAACTTGGAAACAATGTCCAAGTTACTATTTTAGGAAAAGGCACTGTTGATATTATAACCAAACAGGGGGAGAGTAAGTATATCCCTGATGTCTATTATGTCGCAGGTCTGAAACATAATTTCTTAAGCATTGGGAAGTTGATACAAAAGGGCTACAGAGTCTACATGAAAGATGATCACTGTGTGATCAAATATAAGTGTCCAAGTGACCAACAGATAGAAAAAGTGTCAATGACAAGCAATCGCTTGTTTCCATTGAGGATAGTTCTCGACATGAAAGGAAAGACAAACACAGGAGATGCATTAAAGGTAGAAAGTGAAGAAATAGTCGATATCCTCGACAAGAAAGAAAATGGCAGTGCTAATTTGCAAGTTGCATTTCAGACAAAAGTTTAGGATGAATCCTGGTTGTGGCATTTTAGATTTGGACATCTAAATTTTGGTGGGCTGAAGCTACTGCAAACAAAGAATATGGTGAAAGGATTTCCATTGATCGACAAACTAGAGAGGGTTTGTGAAGGCTACATTTTTGGCAAGCAGCACAGAGAGACTTTTCTAGGCGGAAAGTCATATAGAGCATGCACACCACTTGAAATTGTGCACTCTGATATTTGTGGTCCTATGAATACATCATCCATTGGTGGCTGCAAGCATTTTCTAACTTTTATTGATGACTACTCAAGAAAAACATGGGTATATTTTTTGAAACATAAATCTGATGCATTTAGTTATTTTAAGCAATTCAAGGCACTCGTGGAGAACTAGAGTGGACACCGCATCAAGATCTTAAGGACTAACAGAGGAGGTGAATATGTTTCAAATTAATTTCTGAATTTTTTCTAGACCCATGGCATACAAAATCAATTCACTGCATGGTATACACCTCAGCAGAACGATATTGCCGAAAGAAAGAACATAACAATCATGGAGATGGCACGTAGCATGTTGGAAGTCAAGCATTTGCCAAATGAATATTGGGGTGAAGCAGTCGCAACTGCTGTATACATTATGAACCGATGTCTGACAAAGCGTGTGAAGAACAAAGTTTCCCAAGAAGCATGGACAAGTATGAATCATAGTGTTTCACATTTAAAAGTTTTTGGCTATGTTACATATGCTCATATTCCATATGACCTGAGAATGAAGCTACACAAGAAGGGACAAAAATGTATTTTTGTTGGCTATTCTGAATACACAAGAGCATACAAGTTGTATGATCCTGTCACAAGGAAAGTGATAATCAGTCGAGATGTTCAATTTGTCGAGAATGAATCATGGGATGGAATCGTCGACATAAATGTCAACATTTTGTTGAATGTCGACAATGATAATATGGAAGAGGAAGTGGTTCAAATACCACATGTAATTCAATCGGTCGCATCACCATCGAATCCCATGACACCATGACATGGTTCAGCACAAGGACCATCAACACAAGTAGCAGCTCAAGCTACATCGACAAGTACACCAAGAGGACAACAGACTCCATCAAGCCTTTCATCGAGATCGACATCGACAAAACCAGTGAAGACAAGAAGTCTGCAAGAGATATATGAAGTTGGTACACCAAATTGATTCTCTCTCTTTGCATTATTTTCTCCTATATATGATCCATTAACATTTGAAGAAGTTGTTGAAGAAGTATGGGCATAAGCCATGGATGAAGAAACATAATGCATTGAGAAAAACCGGACATGGGAACTGGTTGATGTACAAAAAGACAAAGATGTAATCAGTGTCAAATGGATTTATAAGACAAAGTAATATGTTGATGGGAATGTGCAAAACCACAAAGAAAGAATGGTAGCAAGAGGGTTCACACATCAACTCGGCATAGAATTCAATGAAACGTTTGCACCTATTGCACGCATGGATACAGTCAGAACAGTTTTGGCCATTGCTGCACAAAACAAATGGCATGTTCATCAAATGGATGTCAAGTCGACATTATTAAATGGCTATCTAGAAGAGGAAGTATATGTGGAACAGCCACAAGGGTATGAAGTTCTAGGTCAAGAACATAAATTGTATAAGCTGAAAAAGGACTCTATGGTTTATAGCAAGCTCCTAGAGCTTGGTAAAGTCGGATGGATTCCTATCTCACTAAAAATGGATTTCACAGAAGTGAAAGTGAACTGACTTTGTACACCAAAGTGAATGTGCAAGGTAAGATGTTAATTGTCTACTTGTATGTAGATGATTTAATATTTACTGGTGATTTTGGCATAGCAGATTTTAAAGCAGTCATGGAAAGTGAATTTGAAATGACTGATCTGGGGCTTATGAAGTTTTTTCTAGGTATTGAAGTTCAACAGTCTAAAAGTGGTATTTTTATATCACAGACAAAGTATGAGAGTGAATTTTTAAAAATATTTAACATGTCTAATTGCAAGATAGCCCCAACAACAATAATAACAAGTTTGAAATTGAGCAAGGATGATGAAGGATCCACTGTAGATCCTACGTTGTTCAAAAGGCATGTTGGAAGCCTTATGTATTTGACAGCAACAAGAACAGACATTATGTATGGAGTAAGTCTGATCTTAAGGTTCATGGAGTCACCAAAAGACTCTCATTGGCAAGCAGGTAAAAGAATTCTAAAGTATGTAGGTGGCACAAAAGACCTTGGTATTATGTATTCAACCTCAGAAAATTTTAAACTCATTGGTTACACGGACAGTGACAATTGAGGAAGCATAGATGACAGGAAAAGCACATATGGGTACACATTTCATTTTGGTATAGGTGTTGTTTCATGGGCTTCAAAGAAACAACCCATTGTAACTTTTCCTTCAGTTGAAGTAGAGTATGTTGTAGCAACAAGTGCTGCATGTCAAGCTGTCTGGATGAGGAGAGTGTTAAAAGACTTGTCAAAAAACCATCAAGAACTGACAACCATATTATGCAACAACAATTCAGCCATAACATTATCAAAGAATCATGTGTTTCACAAGAGAACTAAGCACATCAACACAAGGTTTCACTTCATAAGAGAGTTGGTGAACAACAAAGAAATTTGTTTGGAATTTTGCAGGTCTAAATATCAACTTGTAGACATCTTTACAAAGCCATTGGAAAAGGATACTTTCTAGTATATACGTAGTTATCTTGGAATGACAAGTTATCCACAGTGAACTATGTCATAAACAAAGCATGTCTAAGCTCTGAAACATTTTGTAAATTTTGTTTTAAAAATCTCCATCTGCTCATAATTAAGGGGGGGTGTTGGAAAGAGTAATTACTCGCAAATCCGTACCTGACTCTCAGCCGACTCTGTCAGAGTCTGTATCAGTCAAGATCTTGTCGGTCAGTCTAACAAGAGGGAAGAGTCCATGATTTGGCAATGTAAACCAGTCGAATTTATTTTTGAAGCTAAGTTGTTAGGTAGATAGTTATTACAGTCTTTAATGGAGAGTCAGCCGATTCATGTGGAAGCAATTTTTAGGTTTCCTATAAATAGAAGAAGCAAATTGTAAATCAAATTAGACAGTAGAGAGAAATCTGGGTGAGAAAGGAGAGAAAGAGAAGTTGAAGATGAAGCTTCTATGTAAGTGATTCAATCGAAGAGCTGAAGCTCTATAAAAGGATTAGTCGGTGACCCGACAAGTTTGGATAGACAAGTTTGTAATAACTTTGTTATTTCTGCATAGTTATATATATGAAATAGTTTATGGTTGAATGCACAGTTATTTGGCCACACATTATTTCCAGATTTACTTGTGTAAATGTTGTTTACACTTACCAGTTAAGTTAAAGATCAAAGAACCCATAAATTTCTCACCGCGTGAAAGTTCCAGGTTTTACGGCACATTGGTAAACTCAAGTCTTCCCACATATTTGGGCATATGTTTTTATAAGTTCTTTGGAATTGTTAATGTGTCAATTTTTACTTCATCTTACTCTCAGGTGAAAAGCATTTGTAATTTCTTAAGTCTTTTAGACTAAGAAACATACTCTGTAGATTTCGACCAAAGTGAACCAACATGGTCACTTGCGTAAGCTGACTTGAGAGGTCGAAGAGGTCAGCCGACTTAGAGGTCGAAGTTAGCCGACTTTGAAGTGACAAGTGGTCGAGGAAAAATTAGTCGGTAGAACCAACAAGTAAGTCAAAGTAAATCAGTCGAGTCAAAAGGTCGACCAAAGTTGATATGCTTTTCTAGTCGGGAGATAGACAAGTTTCACCCGATAAGTGGAAAAAGAAAAAGAGGTCAATGTGAAAAAGTAAAAATTAAATTTTAATATTAACTGAGCAGTAAACTCAAGTTTAGTCGGCTTGGTTTTGGCTAACACTTTTTCAGCGATTTGTTTCTTATATTTCTCTCTGTTTTTTTAGCAATTTGTTTCTTAGATTTGGTTATAAAAATCTCAGCGATTTGTTCCCTAGATTCGGTTATAAAAATAGGTGGAATCGTAGTTTTATCTATGTGTTGTGGAACTATACCATGGAAGTGTGTCTCTAGAGGTTTTGGCCTATTTTAAGACGATCCAGATGGTCGAAATTCGAAATTTATTTTTCCCTAGATTCGGTTATAAAATTTGGTGGAATGGTTGTTACATCTATGTGCTACGGAACTATACCATGGAACTGTGTCTCCGGGGGTTTTGTCCCATTTTAATACATCATAGAAATTCAAAAAAAATCCCATTTTAAGACAACCGAAATTCCAAAAAAAACCAGAAATAGATGGAACTGTCCCTCGCTTGAAAACCAGCCTCCAAAAAATAGACCGCCCAGTTATATCAAGCCGAGTACAATTGTCATATCAGATTTTAAAAAGTGTAGTTAATTTAGTTTAATATACATTTCTATTTTGATAATGCAACAAATTTATCCAAATTCAGATTTCCATTCAAATCAGTTCAATCCTCATAATGTAGATAACTCGTCCAAATTCAGATATAATGTAAAATCAAGATGTAATACAATGTTTAAACATTGGAAACACAGGGACCTCCATATTGTTTGCAGTACAGTGTTTAAACCTCCTTTTTTTTCTATCACCTTGGGAAACCTATCACAATGTACTTAACATTTGGCAGATTAAATTTTAATTTTGTTATTAAATTTTACCAAAATAATCTTTAGTAAATTAAGTTTTAATTTATTTATTTGATTTATCTAAATAGTTAGCAGATTAGTATTAATTTTTATGCGACAACAATTCTGCAAAAAATGAGAGAAATTACTGATTAGTACACCACAACAAGACACTTTGTCCAAGACTGAAGCTAAGCCAGGCTGCACCATTTTTTTTAAGTGAGGCCATTATGATTACATCACTAAATGCACTTTTCAGTATTATGTGCAAAGCATATATTTAGATTGAGCACATCTGAAAAAATAAAATTAATAATTATTGAAAAAGTTGAGGACATCTGGAAAAATAAAAAAATTCAGCACATCTCATAGACTTTCTACGTGATAAAATATATAATAATATACGAGTGTTTGAGTGATGTATTGTCAGTAGCATGCTATTTTCCCATCTAACAATTTAAGTGGTCAGATTACAAGTGGATCATTTGGCAGTTGTCTCATATTGTAGCCGTCCATTTGACCCCTTAAATTTTTTTTTTCACAAACACAAAGTAGCCAACAATTACAAACGATAAAGTGGACAAACACGTCTAGTAATATCAAACAATATTTACGTAGACAACAGTAGCATAATACAATTTTTAAACAAAATCTAGAATGCCACTATCAAAATATTGTTTGTCAACAGACGATGTCGCCATGGCAATCCTTATTTATTGGACAGACTTCCCCTCGAGAGGAAAGCCTATAAAATGGGTACCATTCGATCTCTCATCCAACGGTGTCCGTTTGACAGGCTCCCCTCCCGAGGGAGAGTCTGTCCAGTATATAAGGCGCTCCATGTTGCCATTAGTTCACTAAATTAATAACCATCCAACAATTTCATTTTTTTTCTAATAATTGATGTCACCATTGGTTAACTAAATTAAATACCCATTCAACCATTTTTTGTTACTTGTTTTGCTTTTTTCTAATAATTGATGGATGCAGTGTTGGAATTTCACTAAAATTTTAGATGTCAAATAATTTTTTTTTGACATTTTGGTTTTAACATTCCCATTCAGTAAAATTTTTACTTAAATATGTACTTGCAATAATAACATTTTAGTGTTGTAATTTGAAAGTATCAATAAACTAAATATGGATCAAGGACAACCAACTAGGTGTATTCATATTTCCTTACACAATTATACATTAAATGGTATTAAACATGGGCCATGACATTTCATATTTCAAGTGGATGGTGCCAAGTGAACACTGATGCCCTAGACCTATCTTAGAAGTTAAAACTTAGAGGTGTAATGATGTTTTCGTAAAAAAAAAACAGTCACAACAACATTCTAGCAAAAATTTCAACCGTTTAACAAAACGTCGTTGGCCGAAAAAGGGTAGAAAACAAGAAAATGCCCATCAAATTCCTCTCGATGGACGAGGTGAGGTCATGAGAAGGTCTACGGTCACATTCTTTATCATCCACCTTTCTTATCAACTACCCTTCTTTACTACGTGGATTTGGAGTTCGAAAATTTGACTTCCAATTATTATCTCATGGGTATGTTATGAAGTTTATCTATATATATGGGATAAGTGATTTTATAAGACATCAATGTCATTGGCATTTTAAAAGCATTCACATATTTTTGTCTAAATTTCTTCTATCTTTGTTGAACCTTTACACATGTCCCATCATCCATGCATCCTTCTATGTTTGTTTTTAAAGTGTGTATGTTTGAAAGTGTGTACATTCCTCTATGTATTAATACATTGGTTGTGAGGCCTAAACAAGGTTAGGGAAAAGGAGCTTAATTCACAATTGAAATTTTTTTAGTTGAAATGCTATGGTCAAGGAAGGAAAACATTTAGCTCTTAGGCTCTAAACATTTTTTTTTTAGCTTACTCATAACAAATAACATCTACAAACCATAATCGAGGTCTTCTCTATGGTGACTTTGGCATTATATTGGATATTTATGTCATTATGAGGTTTTATATATCGAGGATGGCTTACAGGGTATTAACCATGTTTGAGAAAGGGAAACAATTTCTTTAAGATATTAATGAATCTTACTGGTCTTAGAAACCTTGAATGGGTCCTTGAACCAACACGTGAGTTCTCTATAAGGGTTTTTTTGTAGGGCTCCAACTTTGATACATGCTCCATGTGTAGGTTTTGTGTATTGGAAATGGGTATCGAGGCATATGCATGGTAATTAAGGAGGAAATAAATACATTAATCCCTAGTCTAACTTTCATGAGGTTAAGCGCCATGGAAGAAAGATAAAAACCATGACACTATCCCTCTTCATGCAGTATTTATAACCAATTGAGTTTAATATCGAAATCATTATGAAGTCTTGGGCATCATTAATGGGTCTTGTGTTCTTGAGCATAATTGGGATATGGAAATAATAGCATCCAAAGGTAAGAAACTCCTCTCAAGCCCAAGAACAATCAATGAGTACTGCAACCAACACATTTGGCCTTTGTAGAATAAGACTCACCTCCAACAAAGATATGGTCTGGTTGTGAACTAAGAACACACTAAGAATACGTGGAAAGGTCTATCTAGGGTTAGATGATGACAACAAGATCCATGTGCCCTAAATGAATCTTTTTTAGCTCAATTTCCAGGAATAAAATCTACAACACACAAAGATTCATGTTATATAATTCCATCAATGTATCCTTAAACTACAACATGAGACCCCTATAGGGCATCTCTATCCTACTAAAGGGATATGTATTCCATGGTTAAACGATGGCATTCATCAAATAGAAAGACATGTATTTTTGACCCACACCAAGAACAATTCTTAGGGCCATTGTTGATGTTCATTAGCATTTGAGCAAGATATAAACATGATGAGTATGTTTTGTGCAGTAGAAATTTATCCTTAGGATTAAACATGGTTAGGGATAAAATAAGGGGCTTAAACATTAATTGAACCTTCTTGATCTCAAGTAACATGACTAGGGGAGGAAAACATTATTCCTCAGGAACCAAACGTAGCTTCTTAGGATCAATAACCCATATTATCAATAGTTGAAAATAACAACACAAGTGATATTTAAGGTTCGTTTGCATCAAAGTTGGTTAGGGACATTATTTAAAGGATTTTTGCATCAAGGATGAGTCATGGGACCTTGACCAAAATTGGAGAAGCAAAATAAGTTTATTGATATTGTTGAATATTCTAAGTCTTGAGATATTTTAACAATTCCTTTAACCAACACATGAGCATTTTGTAGGGGTTATTTGCATATTTCAAGTGAGGTGCATGCACCATCATCAAGATTTGTGTACAAAAAATGGGTGTCAAGGCGTAAAAAATTTCAAGGGGGGGACTAGGTCCTTAAGCCTTAATTAACCTCTTTTATCTCAAGCATCATGAAAAAAATCTAGAAATCATGACGCAAGTTCAAGATATAGGAGCATTTAGAAACTAAGTTGAATATGGGTGGCATTACGAGGTCTTAGACATCAAGGATGGATTTTAGGCCCCTAACCATAGTCAAGGGTTGGTAACCAGAGACTTCAACTATAAACCTTGTTTCTCATGCTTAAACACAATGGATGAGTCTTTGAAACACCACATATGACCTTTGTAGTGTATCGTTCACCTCTAAGTGGGGCTCATGGAAACCATGAATAGATATGTTGTTAGTCAATGATGTCAAGGGAGGAAAATAAGAGCCTTGTCTTGTAAATGAAACCTCTTAGTATTAAGTGCGATGAACAAAACCTACAACCCCTAAATCTTCATAGACTATATCACCATGAATGCCTCTTTAAACCACCAATAGGGCCCCTATGGTGTATCTTTGGCACATTAGAGGGATAATTTTTTAATGATTAATCCAAAACACAAGACCTAACTAAGAATTTTTTTTAGCTCGCATCAAGAATAGTTCTCAAGTCTATGATTGGGATTCTTTAGCATAAAAAAGGAATGTAGGTTCCATGAGTACGTTTTTGTAGTGGAAATGGGTTTGGAAACCTACACATGGTTAAAGGGGGAAACAAGTCACTTAAGTCCTAAATTAACCTTTATGAGCTCAAGTTCCATTATTAGGGGAGTAAAGCACATAGATATTAGGCCCTAAATTTAGTTTTTTAGGCTCAATCACGATGAACAACATTTGCAAACCAAAACATGGGTTATGTGGGGGTCCTTGGCACTAGAGTTCGATATGGATTCCATTCGAAGGTTGTATGTGCTAGTCCTAAAGTTTGCACCTGACTACAAAGGCACAAAGTTTAGGCACCTCAATAATAATAAATTGGTTGGTTGGTTGGTTGGTGGATCGGGTAGATCAAATTTGCATTTCCATATCATAAGAAAATCTCTTATTCATATACTATATCCATAAAGAGAAGGCTGCTAAATACAATGCTCAGATACTTAGAATGAACATGAAAGAGAAACATAACTATGAATATATCATTCATTCATCTTGATTGAATGACACAACCACAAAGGTACAATGCCTCTAATTAGAAACCATTTCCAACTAAGAACAAAAATATTTAAATAAAACATCGAGAAATAGGCCATCCACAATGAATCCTTCACCATTTTTGGAATCTTCAACTTGGAACTATAACATATACTGTGACTATAATCATCACATCCAAATAAAAGAAGAAGATAAACACTCATGAGATAACACATACTAAACATTACATTTATTGGAGTCTTTATTTATGGAATATAAACATATGAAAATAGAGTTTCTATATACAATATTAGATTATAGAAGTTTACCCCCAAAACCCATAACTAACCCCAACCCCCTTTATATTGAAAATCATGAATTTTATAGAAAATTGAAATGCTCCATCTATTACGAACTTTTGGGAACTAAGAATAAAACAAAATACTAAAAATTAATGAAGTCTCCAATACGTTATAGTAAATTAGGAATGTTGGAGGAAAATGCTTTCCGATGAAATCCTTGGACGGCAACCTATTTACTAACTTCCTAGGACTCTAAAACTGAAAACTATATTTCTTCTTGAAGAAGTGGACCTAGTCCTCTACCTCCATACATTTTTCCATCTATAATCTTCATTAACTAAAGCTCCGCATCCATATTTGGATTTGCTTCCTTGAATTTTTCTATCTATGTCCTCAAATTTAAATCTGAATAATTTGTTTTTTGTCCTAAAATTATGAAATAGTTTAGCTTTAAATGCTATCAAATCTGGAAATAATCCTCTAATAATTGATATGCTAGAGATTTGAATGCTTCTTTGCAAATAAATCAATTCTGATAACAACAAAAAAATCATGCATATATCATAATACCAATATCAACTTTAAAAACTTAACACTTTCTCATCAAACTGTTGGCTTCTTCATTACATATGGAGATTAACTAGCACTAACAAACTCTCCATGTTAATGCTTGATATCACACCTATCACTTGTTCACAAATCTCGCTCGACTATTCCTCAGGGAGTTTGTCATTTGAGCTTGAGCTCGAGCTCTTTATGTGATGACAATGATGCTTTAATTAACACCTCAAAACATTCTTTATTTTATTATTCTATCAGTGCAACTCTATGCCCCTGTGGACTTCCCTTTAATTCTCAATGCTTACCTTGAAACTTAGATTTCTCTCGGTGCTTGAAATTAGTAAGAGAAACCTTTTATTTGTTAATATATGTTATGTCCCCATTTTTATTAATAACACCATGGAGAAACCCCTATCCCTAAGAACCACATGGTTCCTAGTGGAAGACTAGATTAATTAAACCGGGGGTAATAAATATCCTTGTATGCAACTCTTAAAATTAGGACAAAATTTTCATACCTTAATATTTTATATTATGAAAATATTAATTTTTGGACCTAGTGGATGTGCTAAGTGGCCAAGGGGGTTGCATGAGGCCTTGTGGACCCATAGGGTTGTCACACTAATTGGAAACTAGGGAAAAATTAAGAAAGATCCAGAAAATAAGAAAACGATAGAAAGAATGACAAAAGTAGCCAGCTAGAAAAGCATGCACAAAACAGGCAACTGCATAAAAACTTGTCAGCATGAAAAGCAAACAACTTTTGGAAGTCATAAGGGCACAATTTCTAAATGAATTAAAAGGGCATGTCAATGTAAAAGAAGGAAAGTCTCATTTTGACTCACGTGGGTGCATGGGTTGAGGCAAGTGGGCCACATGGAGAGTGAATTCGACCTAGAAGCCAAGATTCCTATAAAATAATTATAGCACATCACTATCACATATTTTAGCATTTTGAAATTGTGTATGAGTGAGCCTTGAGCCTTTCTAGTGCTTGGTGATGTGCCCAAGACAGCTTTGGGTGATGCGCCCCTTAACAAACATATACATATTTGTTAATAAATATAGTGTAGTCATTAAGGTATTTTTATTGCAAGTTTTGAATATCATTCCATCCAATTGTAATACCATTCATTAGTGTTTAAAAATCTCTTGTTCAGATCTCAATGAATCTCTTGTCTCCTCTCTACTTTCCATAAATTTCGAGCTTGATATGGCCATAATAGGGTCACTATAAATGGCATGCCGACCATTCATTGATATATATGATGTATTAATTTATTTCTTAAATATGTATACCATGTCCAGAGAAGTACTCTTTCTCTTGCAAAGAGCTGAGAAGCTTAACATTCCAATCTCACAGATTTCTAGACTCTTTCGCTAATCTATTGTTTAAATGCTAGAGGAGGCTATCTATGAGTTTCTTGTGATACTCCTTTCAACCCTATAATCATTTATTTGATTTCATAAGGAATCTATGCAATTTTTATGAAAATTCGAAGCATTCTAGTGGATTTTTAAATGAGACAATTCAACCTAGTCTAGATTTCAATCCAAATTTGACTAGTCTTACTGTTTTGTGTGCTAGTTGGTATTAAGTCAACCAATTTATTTAATTATTGTTTCAAGAGAATATTAAGAGGATGATAATTATGTTACATAATAGAAATCAAGATTTTTTGGCCTTCCTTAGGTGTCCGGGAAGCCTAGAAATGATCCCTTGTGAGTAGTCTTCATGACTAATTTGGACAATGCAAACTTATTATCCTCCCAATTTGATTCCATATCTGTATAAACCTACTATTTATTGATATAAAATCATAACAAAGATATGAAATATTCCTAATCCAAATCCACTCACCCCTGGTTGTTGGAGATTGAATTGTAAAAGTTCTAGTATGCATATGTTGGGACTCCCAGGAGCCCAGAATTAAACTTCATATTGGATGATGTTTGAACCCTAAAAGGAACCAACAAATTGTGCATTGGAACATGTACATTTTTTATCATTCCCATGTCTTATTGATCTACCTGGATTCTCCTTTTTCTCACTATCCTAACTTGAAATTGCCTCTACATATTACCTTGTTTTATAATTTCTTGTGCAAGAGTTAATGAGATATTGAATCTGAATTTGGTTCATTAAATTATACCTAAAACGAATTCAAATAATATCAACACAAAATGCATGTATTTTTACTCAAATGTTGCTTTCATAGCCTCATCATTTGATAACTCTAGCTTTTGATTGGCTAAAAATCCATCACGTCGATGCGACAAGTGCCCCCTGCTTTAAATTCCTTTATCACCTATTTCACCAACTCTCCAATTAGTTGTTATTTTCTTTGGTTTCCACATTAATTTGTGGGACACATGTTAGAGAGGAGTTTTTCACATTAATTCATGTGGTGCACATGCTCTATTTGACTTGCCAACTAAAAAAGATTTTGTGTTGTTAAATACAACCTTCACGAACTCTTTCAGGTTTCTCAATCAATGGAAAACCTTCCATATTTTTCATATGTAGTAGCTTCATCCCATCAAAATTTAAATGTCCAATTGTGAAATGCTATAGCTAAGACTCATCTAGAACCTATGATGGAAATGTTGCTTCCATTTATGTGCCATGGACTTTTTGTTCCTTAGAACATGACTTATTTGGCTCTTTAATTTATGATCTCAATGCAACACTAGAGCGCACAATATTTGTGTCTTGCTCGGTCCTTCCCTTCATATCAGGCCTTTTTTTTGAAGGAAACAAATGATTGCTTGCCATATATACCTTATCTATGAGTTGATTACTTGGATACCTATCCACAATCACACTATGATTATTTTCCATATACACTATCTAGGATTTTTTGAACAGTTTTCCAATAATCATTAAATTATGCTTTAGGCCTAGAACATAATATACATCAGGCATAATTTTTTGCTCCCAGTTTTTGGTCAGAATATCAACATTTCCTTTTCCCAAAAGAGTGACTTTGATATTGTTTCCAAGTGTGACATCAGCTTGAACCGATTTATCCAGACTGGAAAACAAATATGGATTTCCTATCTTATGATTATTGCAAACTGAATCTAAATACCATATTTCACATATAATTTATTGTGAAACATTACATTCAAGTGAGGCTCATGTGCCATAAACATTGTCGCGGTGGAAGCGCTAACGTTGCTTGACTGATTTTGAGCTTGCTTGTTCTGGTGATGTTGTTTTTTCTTGCATTCATATGCATAATGCCCAAATTTCTTACAATAATGGAATGGTATTCATGATTTGTCAAATATTTGGCCACTTGGATGACCAGAATTTTGATTTTGACCTCTCAGAAGCAACATTTGCAGGACTACTATTGTTTCATTTTTTGAGAAACTTCTTCCTTTGTCTCTAGGATAAGATAAACCCCTTCCCCTTCCATGTCTTATAAATGTCTACATTGTAAATGAATTTTCCAATGATGTGTTTGATCTATTTAATATGTGTTCATGGTCAATGATGGAGGATTACAACTTGTCAACAATTAACTGGGACAAATATTTGGTTTCTTTTAAAGTCACAACTAGAGGAAAAAATTTAGAAGGAAGACTTCTAAGTACCTTCTCAACAACCTTTCTATCATTGATGGTTCTCCATGAAATTTGATTAATCAGGCCAATAATATGAGTATAAAAGGATTCTACTGAATTTGAATCATTTATTGACACATTTTCAAAATATCTTCCAAGAATTTGTAATTTTGATGTTTTTACTTTCTCCATACCTTGGTAGGAAGTTTGTAGTGTATCCACTGCCTCCATGGCTTGCTTTTGTACTATTATGCCTCCTTGGCTTGCTTTTGTACTATTATATGATTCCTGATATGATATTTATACATAGCCATTTTCAATTATATTCCACTAATCCTAAGACCTAAACAAATCCTTCATGGTAAACGACCAAAATTCATAATTTTTTCCTATAAAAATTGAGGAGTTTGTATGCTTGACAGTTATGCACCAAAAGTGGAAGCATTTTTTTTCTCAGTATTTTTTGTTAAACAGAGCTTCAACTCTTCCTAAACTTGCTCTGATAACCTAGATCTGATATCAGATACTCGGAACCGTGTACTAAAAAATGAATCGTTGTTATAGAAGTATTTATAAAAAATTTTATTGAAAATAGTTTCACTTGTTCACAAATACATTACAATTTTTTTATTTGGTTTCATACACTTTTCACTTCACACTTAATTTAATATGTCTCATGAAAATTTAAAGAACACAATAATTATTCCATAAAGTATTAATTCACCCCGACATAAATACAAGATATTCACCATAACATAAATGGGAGGGATTTTCCCAATATTACTGTGTGGTAATGAAACTTTCACAAAGGGAAATACTAAATTGGTAAATGTTAAAAAAAATCACACAACTTAAAATGAAGAAGGTGTGTGCAATTACAGATATTATTATAAGTAAACACATAGAGTAAAATATATGTTACCCTGGTTGTGGGTGTCTCGAGGAGGAACGTGGCGGGAGGCGAGACTCTTCAATAAATTCCACTCATCGTGGATGTCACCATATCTCAGGTATTTACAAATCCCTCTTCTCGACGAAGGTGAGCCAGCTTGGAAGGAATTATACCCTATACAATCAGTCGCCTTGCAGAGGCTTTGGCTTTGATGCCTCTCTCCATGCATCACATGAATTTAATTTCCTTTGTCACTCGGATTAGCTATCTAGTCACCCTGCTCGATTCCCTCAGACATAATTGGCTTGGGAAATAGTTTATTATCCATATTCTTTCTAGCTTCTCCCTTGCATTATGGAATTCTAGCTCTCAGGACAAACAGAGAGAAAAACAAAACAAGCAAGAAATACACTCACCGACAATGCCAATAAGACTTAGTGCAATTCCTTGCAGGGGCATCAACTCCAAGGGAGCACAAATATGAACAACGTTGTGTCGCTCCATTTCCATAGGGTACATATCCCATATCCCCCTAAGTGTTTGCAGAGCAGTGGATGACTGAAGCGGAGGTCCTATCTCATCATCACACAACGCGGCCTCTGAGGCAAAGGTTTTCCCACTACTAGCAGATGAAGAATGTTCTTTCCCAACTACTCTAGGAACACAACCGTGCTCCCTCACTTCCTCCTTCCAGCGATTCCAATAGCTCTTCGGGTCAGAAAAAATCCTCAGCTTCACCAATTATGAACCAACAAGACCCCACCAAATAAATTAACCAGAGTCAGGACTCCAAGCACACAAGACGCATGGCAGAGGCTCCACCCGATGTGGCGATAAGGGGGAATACTGAAGAATAATGTGTGTAAACTGACAAACCACCACAATCGATTCCAGCACCTCTTACTAGAGAGGATCCTCATTAGGACCCTAAACCTTATTCCTCTGGTGAAGACGATGACTACTTCAAGTCGTGTCTCATTGTTAAGGAACCATGGAGAAAGTCGTAAGGTGCAAGGATTTGCTAAAATTTTCTATGTTTGTTTCCTTTTTGTTAACTTTGTTAGTATGTCAGCTAGCTATGATAGTTTTGATTGGGGAAACTTGTTTTCCATCATAAATTGCAATTCTAGGACCGGTGTCACAATTTTTTTTCTCTCTTAAAATTATTGTGCCATTAGATCTTCAGGAATGAGTGCAATTAGATTCTTAATTATTATGCAGTGTAAATGAATGAATAAAACACACTAAAAAAAACAAATATCAAGGAAACATACATGTATAGCTCAGTATAGTTACATTATAAACTTCATTACATCCCAACAGTATACAATGGTAATACATAAATGAGAATTCGAATCATGAGAGATGAATTCGAATCTACCAAATCAATCTGACTGCATGGCTAACTAGAAATGTCTAAATCATCGTCGAAGTTCAATTAACTAACTACATATCTCTAATATAGTATATCAATCAGTTACAATCAATAAAACCAGTTTAACTGCTGTGGTAGGTGAGAATTAGGTGAGAATTGGCGCCTTCCCACATGCATCCATGCATAATTGGCACTAAATAAACTGAAGGATATCTAACTGAATGTAGCTGAAGCATAAATAAGATTAACTAGTTTCCAACTTCCAACAACTGAAGGAGGTTTTTGTCGGCACCCCTAGGGCTCCTAAATTGTAGGGATTGGTCAAGGAGGTGCCTAAACTGATGCATATAGGTGCAATCAATTCTAGTTATCCTTTATCGTTGTTCCCCACACTCTAGTGATTGGTACATGTGGCCACATTAAGTGAAGTGGACCCAATGTTACTAGTGGACCCAATAATAAATAAATGACTCCTAAGCTAGGAAAATATAATCTAATATACTAGTTTTGACAAGGGAGGATGATAAATCCTAACACCCCCTTTGAATCCTAACTTGGACATCTGTGGGCCCTGACAACAAGGCCAAAAGTCACCCATATACAAATATAAAACAATTAAAAATGTTTTTTAATAAACTAAGGAAATAAGGGAAAAACTCATGGGAACACACCCCTTCCCCCCACAAAAAAAGAAGGAATAGGAAAATACAAGCTACCTTTAGAAGAAAAGAGGCTTCCCCCTTAGAAAAATAACTTGTTAAAAACTCTGCTGCAAATTGGAACACTATGCAGTGGTATGGTTCTTCTGTGAAGCATCATCCTGAATATGTGCATGTGAATCTATAAATGTCCTTCTAAACTGATGAATCTGTATTTTTCTTCTATATGGAAGAGGTGGAGAATGATCAAAATTCTTCTTCTATGGACCAAGTGGTTGATCATTTGCTATCATGATGTAGCACTTTCCTTTGTTGCACCACTATGTAGGGAGCGAATCCATGAGGGAAAGAGCAACATTCTCATTTTGATAGTGGGACCTAGTTCTCATTCTATATTTTGGATTCCCAACACCATCCCCAACTGCATCAATGAGATTTTGAACCCATCTAGGCTTAGGACTTTGGTTTGGAATGGATACTAGATTTGGATCTAGAATCTCATGATGTTCAACCTCAATAACAAGATCATGTTGATCTTGATCCTCTTCATTTGAATATGAAACATGTAACAAATCATCATCATCAAAAGGTAGTGGAAGAGTGGTTATACCTTCTTGTGCTTCGGATGGCGGTGCCTCACACAACTGGTCTTCTTCAAAATGAACACTCCGCTCAATGAAGCATTTCATAGTTGCAACCTCCATCAACTTGTATGCTTTTGTATATTCTACATATCCCAGTAGAATGCATTCACTAATTTGGGCTTGGAAGGCCTTCCTCTTGTCAATGGGTATTATGGCCCAAGCTTTGGAACCAAAAACTCTCAAATGAGAGACATCAGGCTTATGCCCATGCAGTGGTTCGAATGGAATGCGCCCAACCACTAATTTATGAGGCACTCTATTCTGCAAATATGAATCACAATTTACAACTTCTGCCCAAATAGAAGGAGGGAGATTCTTGGCATGGAAAAGACATGTTTATATCTCCTTTAATGATCTTCACTTCCTCTCATTCACACCATTCTGCTATGGTGTGTATGGAACTGAGTGTTCCATTCAAATCCCTTTTCATTCACCATAATGCAAGAAATATCTTTTAATGTACTCTCCTCCTTTATCAGACCTCATGAACTTGATATTTTCCCTGAAACTATTCTCAATCATAACTTTTAAAACTTTTAAAATATCAAAAACTTCTAATTTCTATTTCATAAAGTAGATCCAGCAATACTTAGAACAACCATCAATAAAAGTGAGGAAATACCTGCAACCATTACTGGGATGTTGTGGGAATCGGTCGTGTCACATCACTATGTATCAAATCAAGTATAGAGGAAGCTCTATGTGCCTTCCCAACTTCATACCTCTTCTTTGGATTCTTACCTACCAAGAAACCAAAACATACTTCATCGGAAGTTTGGATTAGAGGAAAACCTTCAACCATTATATCATTGTGGAGTTGCTGGAGATATTTGAAATTGAGATGAAAAAATATCTCATGCCATATATTATTGGTGTTGTTACCATGAGTCAATAAAGTTGTAGGAGGTGAGACAAGAAAAAAATTTGATAACTCATAAGATTTAGTAGAATGATTTGGAATACCTTTCGCTATGAGTTTTCCAATATCTCTTTCTGTGATCTCAACTAAATCTGAGTCAAATGTAACTCTCTTGGGAGAGCCTGTATGGGTCATTTGATAACTGACAACAAATTAGGTGCAAGGGAGGGCACACAGAGAACATTTTTGAACTCACCATGCTGGATTTTAACTGAACCTCTTCCTGCTGCTGGAATTTGGGAGTCATCTCCCACGTGAATATTAGGCCCTTTTGATAGTGTGAGGGTAGAGAAAGATTCTTTGGAGGAAACCATTTGATGGATGCTCTAGAGTCAATCAAGTATGTTGTATACTGAGTAAGGCTAGCCTTCAAGGCATGGCACCTCTCATGATCTTATGTCTGTGGTCCAACATCATACTTATTTTCTCTATGTGGAATAGAAATGTTGTTCTGGTCAAGGAGAGCAGTCAGCCGGTTGACTTGCTTCTTCATTCAAGAGTCTTCTAGATGAAAACCCATCATACAATAGGGACACAAGTCTTCTTTTCAATATTTTCCTTCTTCTTGGAGCCCGAAGCTCCTTTCAAAGTATTATGATTATATTTAGGCTTCGGATCAGATGCTTTAGTATCCTTCCCCTTATGCCTCCCTTTAGATTGCACTTTGGTAGATTCTGTCACTAGGAGAGCTTAGTTTTTGGAAGTCTAGAGGACTCCCATGTAGACCAAATTCTCTTGATCCTGTAGTAAGGAATCAACAAAACTATGAAGTGAGGGAATATTTCAATTGGGAATGGAAGCTTTTCCATAATAGAAGATAGAGACAAATATAGAATACTCAATGCCTAGTTGGATGAGTATGGAGAGCACATGATGCTCATCCTTTCTTTCTATTCTACATTGTTTGCATTGAAGTGCAAGATACTTGAATTTTTTAAAGAATTGTTGTATGGTATTGAAATTGCTTGGTTGTAAGGCTATCAAATCATTCTCCAAAAAGTGTCCCCACAGCTCATCTTGCTTACCAAACAAGACTTGAAGCTTCTCCCAAGATTCTTTGGGAGTCCTCAAACCTTCAAGGTGAAAGAGGAGGTATTCGGATATGTGAGTACATAGAAATCCAAAAGATTCATCTAAGAAGTTCATAAACTTGTTTTTCTCAGGTGGATGATGGGGTTGAGCCTCCCTTCCCATAATAATCCTGAACAAGCCCTTGTTGAGCAAGGAAAGCTGCATATCTACCCTCCAATCAACATAATTGAAGGGTGTTAGGGTTTGGGGTGTGGAAGGTTGATAATCCATAATTCTCCTTTTGATTAAACAATATATTCAATCAAGATACTTAGTGCATATAGAAATTCACTGCAAAAACAAAACCAATTCACACTATGTCAGAATCAATCCTTCCCTCTGAACATGTACACTTTTTCAAGTTTCGTCATGCCCACGCCGCCACTCTGATTGAATTCAAAGGAAGCAAGGAAATATTTGCAGGAATTCTATGGAAACCCAACTGCTTCTGGTGTACAATGGAGAGTAAACAGACTTGCAGCATTCCTAAGGAGGCTCTGATACCATCTTAGAATTATTGTTCCATTAGATATTCAGGCAATGAGTGCAATTAGATTCCTAAGGATTATGCAGTGCAAAGGAATGAATAATACACATTGAAGAAAACGAATCTCATAGGAAACAGATAAGTATTTCTCAGTATAATTACAATATAAACTTCATTACATCCTAGTAGTATACAATGGTAATACATAAAGTAGAATTCGAATCTACAAGCTCAATCTGACTACATGGCTAACTAGAAGTGTCTAAATCACTAGAGGAGTTCAACTGGCTAACTCTAGATGCCTAGTCCAGTCTCTCAATTAGTTGCAATCAATCAAACCAGTCTAAATACAGTGGTAGGTGAGACCTGGCACCTTCCCACATGTAACCATGCATAATTGGCGCTAACTAAATTGGAGGATATCTAACTGAATGTAACTAAAGCATAAATAAGCTTAACTAGTTACCAACTGCCAACAACTGAAGGAGGTTGGTGTCGACACTCCCATTGGCTCTTAAATTGTAGGGATTGGTCTAGGAGGAACTTAAACTGATGCATGAAAGAGCACTCAGTTTCAGTTAGCCTTTATCGGTGTTCCCCACACTCTAGTGACTAGTAAATTTGGCCCCATTAGACCAAGTGGACCCAATGGTAGTAGTGGATCCAATAATAACTAAATGACTCCTAAGTTAGGTAAATATAATCTAATAGACCAGTTTGGATAAGGGAGGATTATAAATCCTAACAGTCTCTACCTTGATACTATGGATACACGTGTCTCAAACACTATGCATGTAATATTTTTTGTACTTGAATATAATTTTATGCAACTTACAATATATATATATATATCTGTGTGTGGGGGGGGGGCTTAAAGGTTAAGGGCTCTGAGGTCAAAAAATAGCTCGATGGAAATTAATGCAAGGAGAAGTGAAGGATAGAGAAATTAAATTTTTATGATCTTAAAGGTATAAGTTTTAATTTTTTTTAGGTTTTAAAGTTCTATGCTCGTGATGGTGATCGATGAAGTCGATTATGACACAACTATGTCGGAAGGAAAAGACACATTTTTTCACAAGTGGCAAATGCTAATGATGTCTTACAAACTGTTCACACACCAAAGAAAATTAGGCATGATATTTTCAACAGAAAAGAGGGTGCAGTGATAACTTCATCAAAAAATGATGAGAATAGGAAAAGAGCTAGAGCCAAAGCTAAGAAACATGCAGCGACATTAATAGTAAGGAAAGACATATCATTAATAGAAGTACCTAAATACCTGCCACTAGCTTTGGTAGGAATATTTTGCTGTAAAATAGTTGGAGAAGCCACTCTCCATAGGTGGATGGAAGAAAAATGGATTCCTTATATGCGGCAGCTACCAATGTTTCACATTATGTCAAGAGGATGGATTTTGTTCTGGGTCAAAACAGAGGCAGAGAAGCGAATTTTACTTGAAAACAATTGGCAGTGGGGTCCTTCACGTTTAATCCTAAAGAATTGGAGTGTGGAATTTGATGCTAACAGGGAGCCACAAAACACGCAGAAAATATGGGCTATTCTACTAGGTTTACCCATGATGTTTTGGAAAAAATAAATAATGGAAGCAATAGGAGATAAAATTGGAAAATTTGTAGCCTTAGAAGAACGATGGGAATAGAAGGTGGACAGGAGGTGTGCCAAAATTATCATTGAAGTAGACCTATGCGATGGGATGTACGAAGAAATTCACATGGAGCTTCACGGGAGAAAGCTTGGTCACTACTAGAAAATTCCATTCTGGTGCTTCTCATGCAGAAAGCTTGGTCACTTAGCGAAGGATTTCCCCAAACCAAAGCGAAGGAAATAGAAGTTCAGAATCCAAAGGGCGGAAAAGACTGTACATAAAAAAGAAAGAAGTGAGAGCATGTCAAAGGATGGGGAGAAGAAATCAAACCCGACGGAAGATAGCTTCTCTGCGCTCCAGGGTAAGATGGAACTTAGTCCTGAAAATGTTACATATGTCCATACTGAGAATTTAGCAAGCCATGAACAACCTTCTCTGAGGACATTTGTCCCACAGGGTAGTAGAGAGGTGGTGACTCCTTTGAAGAGAACCACATCAAGCCCGGTGCAGAAAAAATAATTGTCATGCATGTGGGAAACAAGGGGATCAGAATGATTAAAGATTGTAAAGACATATGTAGTAATGAGGGTAGAGAAGGGAAAAAAAAGGCGTCCTCTAAAGATCCCCCTTCGTGGATTAAACATAAGATTTACAACACATGGTTAAAGGTGGTGGCTAATAAATACCAAGGTTGACTGGAGGGTTATCATCAGACAAGGTGCCCAAGGTCACTTTGGGCAGGAGATCTCATATTGCAATTACCAAATCACAGGCTGAGGTGGAGGTGAAGAATGGAAAACAGGAAACAATTGGTAGGGCCCTTAGAGAAAGGAAGGCCCAGGACAGGGTGTTCTGATTCTGGTCTTATCTTTCAATGCAAGGGGGTTGGGGAGCTCCCCTAAACTAAAATCTCTCAGAAGAATGATCGAAATTCTAAAACCAACGATCATTTTCATCCAAGAAACAATGATGGAGGGAGAAAAAGAAAAGGAATTTTTGGAGCCATAGTTGAAGGGTTGGATTTTTGGCCACATAAGCTCGGAAGGACATTCTGGGGGTTTTTTAACTACCTGGAATCAGGAGTATGAGGAAATTCTTGAGGAAAAGCATAGCACAATGCTAAAAATAGTTCTTAAGGAGAAATCTATAGGAACGGCCTTTGCACTGTACAATGTATACGGACCCTATCAAGATTGAAAAAGGTTTTTGGGAATCCTTCTTCTCCTTAGGAATGCTAGAGCCAAGGAACATGATACTCGGAGGGGACCTGAACCTAACCCTTTCTAAAAAAGAGAATTGGGGAACCTTAGTTTTCCATGATGGTCTGAGTACGTTCTTTGCTAGGCTCTTTGAATCAAATGAGTTGGTGCACATTCAACCGTTAAAGCTAACTCCTACTTGGAGGAACAATAGAAGCATGGACCAAGCAATCTCTAAGAGGTTAGATAGATTTTTGCTTTCAGAAAATTTTCTTTCTAGGTATTTAATAATCAAAACCTCATTCGAAGTAGGAGTTCTGTTGGACCATTTTCCAATTCTCCCACAAATTCAAAAACCAGAAAAAAAAAAAACCAGCATCTCCATTCAAATTTAACCTTGCATGGTTGATGGAGGAAGACTACCATAAGTTGATAGGAAATTCATGGATACCATTAGAGGAAAACCCTAATGTCACATACATGAAACAACTCTTAGAAAAATTACAAAAATTCAAGAAGGTAACAAAACCTTGGGCTAGGGTTTACTTGACGAACCAACATAAACAACTCAAGGAAGTAGAAACTTCTTTAAAATAGATCTACAAGCAAAATAACATGGGGGTCTTTACATAAATAGAGTTAAAAGAGGTGAAGGAAAAAAAAACTAAAAAGAGAAGAACTGTTATCCAAGAAGGAAGAGCTACAAAGGTTAAAAAGTAGAGCCATTTGGATAAAAGGAGACAATAATACAAAGTTCTTTCACAATTTTGACAACCATGGAAGGAACCAAAATACAATTGTGACAATAAAAGACATGAATGGAGAAATGGTGATCTCCTTTAAAGAAAAAAAGAAGGCTAGGGAGAGATTTTTCAAAAACTTATTCAAGGAACCAAAAGGATGCAATATTCAAGAAATCCTGAAGGTCATCAATCTATTTCCAAGATTGATAAGTGAAGAAATGAACAACTCCCTTAAGAAAGAGGTTACAGGACAATAGCTAGAGAAAATTGTGTACTCACTCCAGAATGGAAAAATTCGAGGTCCAGATGGGATCACCATAGAATTTTTTCAAGGGTTCTATGACCTAGTTAAGGAGGACCTTCTGAAGGCGGTGCGAGAATCCCAAAGGGCTGGGATGGTACTGGGAGCCCTGAAATCCACTTTATTTTCTCTCATCCCTAACAAGAAAAACCCTTCCTCCTTTGAATAATTCAGGCCAATATCCTGCTTCAATGTGGTATACAAAATAATTGCAAAGGTTATAGCCCAAAGGCTAAATCCAATCTTGAGTGAGGTCATAACAAAAGAGAAATTTGGATTCTTGTTCAATCGATAAATACATGATGCGGTATCCCTTGCTCAGGAAGCAATGCATACCATTAAGCAGACTAAAATCTCATCCTTTGCCTTAAAACTTGATCTCTCCAAAGAATATGATAGGGTAAATTGGACATTTCTTAGGTTGGTAATGATTCAGATAGGGTTGGATTTAGAGACAGTAAACTAGATTATGGGCTACGTACAGTCAACCTCCTTTGTAGTACTAATAAATGGATCACCTTCAAACCTTTTTAGGGAGTCAAGAGGCCTCAGACAAGGGTGCCCTCTTTCACCCTTTATTTTCCTATTGATAGCTGATGCCTTGAGCAGAATTATCGAACATG
This sequence comes from Pseudotsuga menziesii, assembly GCA_001517045.1. Classification (NCBI taxonomy): domain Eukaryota; kingdom Viridiplantae; phylum Streptophyta; class Pinopsida; order Pinales; family Pinaceae; genus Pseudotsuga; species Pseudotsuga menziesii. Next base: position 24,595 of record LPNX010924053.1, on the reverse strand, counting down.
CAAAAAAAGAAGGCTCTTTTAAAGGTGTTATGGTAACTAACTCAGAGGAATTATCTCATATCCTGTTTGTGGATTATGTGGTAATGATGGGCGAGGGTACTTGGGAAAACATAAAGGAAGTAGAGTAGATGCTTGGCCTACACAAATAAGCCACAAGAATGCACATCAATGTGGAGAAGTCAATTCTCTCTGAAAATGGTCTACCAGAGGAGGTAAGAAGCAAGGTTAGGGATGAACTTCCTTACATTGTAAATCCTATGGAATAAGGGTTTAACTACCTAGGGTTTGTTCTCAAACCTAATGTTACTCCTTTAAAGACTGGACGCGGTTGAATAAAAAAATTGAAGGGAGAATTGGATGTTGGACATATAAGTTCTTATCTAGGGGAGGTAGGTTGGTTATTCTGAAGGCAGTCCTCCAAAGAATCCCGGTCTATTGGGCCACAATTGTTTATATTCCAAAAGGTATCCTTCATAAATTAAGAAAAAAATTCTTCTCCTTCTTATGGTCTGCTAATAGACATTTGAAAGGTGTCCCTTTAGCTAGATGACAAATGCTATCTAGTCCAAAATATTTAGGGGGATGGGACATTAAGAACATTTTTTTATTTTATCAATCTATGGCTGCCAAAATTTTGTGGCACCTTATCAAGAACCCTGATACACTATCGGGGAGAGTCTTGACATCCAAATATTTCCCAAATGGGTCCATCCTCGAATGGATAAGGAAACGAGACAAATCCTTCAAAAATGGGTCCATAAGATGGAAGGCACTGGTATTAGCCTTCCCTCAGGTAGGGAACTAGTTGGCATGGTTGGTAGGAAATGAGAGAGAAGTAAGGGTCAGAGATGACCCCTGGTTAAGAGCAGGGGAGGTATTTAAACTCTAAGAAGGTCTAATATCAAAACTAAGAAGCTTAGGTATCTTCACCATAAACCAAGCATGCCTAATGTCATTACAAAGGGAAACTATTTGGAAGAAATCAGAAGTTTTAGGACTAGAGAAAGGACTTACAGAGGAATGAGAGGAATATGTTTCACTGCTCAAGTTAAGTTTTATTCATCTAGAAGAGGAGAAAGAAGATAAATTGGTGTGGACCAAAAACCTTATGAGTGGGGACTTCTTAGCCAAATTAGGCTACAAGACTTGGGATTGGGAGTAACATCAGGGAGAGAAGAGGAAATGGTGGAAGCATTTATGGAAGGAAGAAGGGCCATTAAAGGCCAAATTAACACTGTGATTGAATCTCAACAACAAGATTTTAACTTGGGACAATCTACAGAAAAGAGGATGGAAGGGACCAAATCGATGTGCTCTTTGTATTTCAGATGAGGAAATAGTTGCTCAATTGTTTCATTTCTGTTCTTATCCAGAATTTGTATGGAAGGTAGCATGCTCAAAGCTGAAGTATCAAGGGACTCTGGGTACCTCTCTTGAACAAAAAGCATATGCATGGTGGACAGATAAATCGGTATGTCAATATAGTGCTCTCCCCTCCCTTTTCTCTTATGGAATTTGGTGGGAAAGAAAGACTGTTATATTAAATAATAAGTTGATCCCACTTGAAGTAACATCATCCTTTGTGATTCAATGGTTCAAAGACCACAAATCCCAAGAGAAAGAGAAAAATATTAGAGTTCTGATCCATCCAAAAATAAACAAAGCTATACCATGGGCCTTTTTTGATGGTACAAATCAAGGGGATCCTCCTCTGGGAGGATCGGGAGGAGTTCTTTACCTTTCATCCAATCATAATATCCAAGCAAAGTATGCTCCTGGTCACTGCACAAATAATGAGGCTGAATTAGCAGCTCTGCACTTGATCCTGAATGTGGCCATCAATAACAACATTTCACAATTACAAGTTTTTGGGTATTCCAAGATGGTGATTGACTGGGTGAACATGAAAATCCAAATCAATGCTCCACACCTACAACAACTATTGAATGCTATCAGAAGGTTGTTAGAATTCTTCACAGGTTTTAGAAATTCTCACACTGTACAGAGAGCTGAATATGGAAGCAGATGGACTGTCCAAACAAGTTCTGTTACTAGATACTGGTAATCTAGAAACAAAGAAAATCTCACAGCACTAAAATCTTTCACTGGAAAATTCTATTTTGACAAGGAAGAGGTATAAAG
>LPNX010924053.1:0-21470 GCA_001517045.1 Pseudotsuga menziesii | reverse complement strand
CACAACAAAAGAGAAGCTACAACTCCATAGATAGATGTTCAATGTTTGCATAGATTCTTTGCTTACTTAGAGCTTGGGATCTCAACAAATTTATACAAAGTCTTTATACTAAAATATTGAGCTCTTCAACACTTATCGAACTCTAACTCTACCCTTTTTTTGACTAATACTTCATCTTAATATACAAAGACTTAATATTTTCATTTCTTAGAAGCTATTGAGTAACATTAATGACTGTAAATTAAATTTTGACTGAAATCTACCTAATAGTTTGACTTGTATAAAACTACACAGCTAAATAAATACAAGTAGAAGTGATGCATGAACTCATACATACATTGACTGAGTCGATGGAGATGCCATGCACATTGGTTCATAATTAATATTTCCATCAAATCCATAAGCCATATTGTCGCTCACAAAAGTAAAGGAATACAAATAATTATTTGGAGATCATGCAATGGGTACTCCCTCTTTTTCAAACTAACTATAATATCAGTTATAAAAATAAAACAATCTAGAAACACTTTCCTAGTATGGGATTTCACAAAATATCTTCACAAAGTAACTTGATTGGTGCAACCATGAGCAAACCTAATTTTAATTTAGGGCAAGGTAGTATAGGTGATTACATGCAATTTTAATATAAGATTCTAATATAGGGAAACCAATTTTTAAGATAGGGAAACCAAGATTTTAATATAGGCAATATAGACAACCCCCTCTTCAATCGTAGTTTGAATATAGGTAGCCACATTTTTAGTATAGGCAATCCATTTTTTTTAATTGCACATAGGGAATGAGCAAGAAAAAAAAACACAAATAATAGGAAAACTGCAATGTGATTTTAACAACCTATGTAAATGCAGTTTTAAAATAGAGAAACCATAAGCACTTTTAATAAGGGGAAAGTACATTTTTAATATAGGGAAACAAAATTTACATGCCATTTTTAATTTAGGGAAGATGCAAAAACACAAAAAAATGGTTACATAAATAATCGAAGCAACATAATATGCATCATGCAGGTTAAAAACAAGTCACTTTAAAACTATGATTAAAAAGAGTCACTTTAAAATTGTGGGTGTAAATAGAATGGATACTTATTTATGGTGGTTTCTATTCATCTCTCTAGTTTCTTGGTGTCATCCTTTTATGCATTCCCTTCCATTCTACAAAGCTTATCGGAATATAGGAAAACAATGTAAATGAAAATGAGCTCTATACATTCCCTTCAATTATACAAAGCTTATCAGAATATAGGAAAACAATGTAAATGAAAATGAGGGATATTTAATCTACGAATGGAAATAGCATGAATAAGAGATATATTTTCATCTACTATCAACTAGGCATGTGAAAATCCACGTGAAAGGATTCTTCTAAAGGTAAAGGAACACCCACGCAGTTTTGAACGAGTGACAGGAGTGCCTTAACAGTACATCCATTCATTGTCTATTATAGATCTTCTAGGTAATCATAGTGATTATTCACTAATCCAATTCAATAATCAGTAACCTTCAAAACAAGCTATAAGTTTTAATGTTTGCTTGCACTGCTAAAAATATTTATAATTTTATTAAATCCTTACTAAATGGTGATTTTTTGTTTGAGTTGAATGTCGATGTTATCATTCATGTGCATATTGTTGGTTTTCTAGTCTAGTATATTAGTATTCATAGGTGTGGAGAGGATCTTCGTATGCATTTCAAATAGAGGTAAATCGTTGTCTTGCTGTTGGGTATTTTGGTGTTTGTATTATTGAATTTTGTGTGGTCTCCAACTTCATATGGATTACAATAAGCTTGAAGTAGGATTTTTTTGCATTTCAACATTGGTTACTTTGTATAATATACATATGTTGGAAATATTAATTAATCGCTGATCCATAATCAAATCAGCTGACTCTGTCAGAGTCTGTAGCAAGTTAGAAAGGGTTAGAGAGTCTGACAAGATCACGAGTTCATATCTCTCGTATATAAGACAGTAGAATTTAGTTTCTGAAGCTAAGTTTCTGGGTAGAGAGTAATTACAGTATTTAAATGTTAAGTTGGTTAGTTGGCAGAAATTTTCTATATGAAGTGAAATTGTAAACCTAAAAAAAGGAGACAGAAAAGCAACAAAGAAGAGAAGTGTGCCGAATATGAAGAAAGAAAACTCAATGAAGAGTTTTAAGCTCAAGCTTCTGTGTTTTTACCAAGTTTGTATTTATGGCTGTAAGTTTTGTTATGCCATCACATGAAATCTAAATCCTTAAGTTTATGGTTGAATGAATCTTTTAGATATCCACACATATTATCCATATTTACCTGAGTGAATGTTGTTTACATTTAATGTGAATGAAAGACATCAAGAATCCATAAATATTTCACTGTGTAAAAGTTCCTAGATTTAAACGCAGACGTTCGACACAAATATTGTTTATTATTTTCTTATATGATGTTGCGAGTGAGTTGCAATATAGTTGTGTCACAGTTAATCCTAGCTTATCGTAGTAAAAAGTGTTTTTCATATTCCTAATTCCTTAGACTAGGAAATATAAAGTTGTGAAAACTTGTTCACACATGAGTTGGTCGCAATCAAATTCATGTCACAGTAAAAGCTGATCGAAGCCTAAGTAAAAGTGTGTCGAGGTGAAAAGTTCATGCAGTTAATCCGTCGCAGTAACTCTTGCACAATAATTTTGTCGCCCAGTAATTTCTTCACACAGTAAATTTCGTCGCAAGAAAATTGAGTCGCATTAAAAGTGAAAAAAGTGAAAAGGGGAAAATAAAAGGTTGTGTTGCACGGTAACTCAAGTTAATTTCCCCGGTCTCTGTTTTTCCCAAGATATGGTATCAGAGCAAGTTTAGGAGAGAAATCTTGTCCTAAAAGGGAAAAAGTAATTTTCTAAGGAAACTTAAAAATTAAAAAATGTCTTCTACTTCCAGTTTAAATATGTCGAGTTTACAAACTCCAATTTTTACAGGAAAGAATTGTGAATATTGGTCTCTAACAATGAAAGCTTTGTTTATAGGTCAAGATGTTTGGGATATTGTCCATAATGGTTATGCAAAACCAACAGATCAAGTGACATACAATAATCCCTCACAAGGTGAGAAAGATATCCTAAGGGAACAGAGGAAGAAAGATGGAAAAGATTTGTTCTACATACATCAAGCCATGCATGAAAGCATACTCCCAAGAGTAGCAGCAACAATTAGTGCAAAGCAGGGATGGGACACATTGGGGATAACTTATAAAGGTTTGGATAATGCAAAGACTTCAAGTTGCAAATTCTGAGAAGAGATTTTGAATCTTTGTCCATGAAAGATTCAAAGTCAATAGACTCATTTTATACTAGATTTATTGGTTTGATAAATAAACTGAAATCTCATGGAGAAACCATAACAGACCAAAGGGTGGTTGATAAAATTCTCAGAAGTCTTTCCCCAAGATTCAAATCCTTGGTTGTGACCTTGGAAGAACACACAGACATGACAATGTTTACTATTGATGAGATGCAAGGTTCAATCATCAATCATGAACACAGGCTCGATAGAACTCAAACATCATTGGAAGGTGCATTTGCAGCATAGCCATCTATAAGCCATGGAAAAGGCAAGGGAGGAAATAATTTCAAAGGCAGAGGAAGTAACTTCTCAAGAGGAGCACGCAACAGTAGTCCTGCAAATGTTGTTGGTAGAGGACAGAATCAGAACACAAGTCAACAAAGTGGTCACAGGTTTGATAAATCAAAGATTCAATGTCATTACTGTAAAAAATTTGGTCATTATGCACATGAATGAAAGAAAAATCAATATGAATAAGGAAAGCAAAGCCAAAATCAGTCGACGAACACCAACATTTCATCGAGCGCAATGTTGATGGCATGTGCATCCCCAATTGAATGCAATACCATCCACGAAAGTCCATGTGACATATAGTATTTAGATTCATGCTGCAGTAATCATACGACTGGTAATTTAAATTTATTTTCCAATCTAGATAATTCAGTTCAAACTGATGTTACACTTTGAAATAATGTCCAAGTCACTGTTTTGGGAAAAGGTACTATTAATATTTTAACCAAACTTGGGGAGCATAAGTATATGCTTGATGTTTACCATGTAGAAGGTATGAAACATAATTTGCTGAGTATTGGACAGCTGATACAAAAGGTTACAGGGTTTACATGAGAGATAATCACTGTGTGATTAAAGATATATGTCCAAGAAACCAACTAATAGCAAGAGTGCCAATGACAAGCAATTGCTTGTTTCCATTGAGGATAGTTCCAGACAATACAGAAGCTGCATTCAAGGCAGAAAGTAAAGAAGAAGTCATGTACTGCGACAAGAAAGAAAAATACAGTGCTGATTTTCAGGCTGCATTTCAAACAAAAGTTCAGGATGATTCCTGGCTATGGCATTTCATATTTGGACATTTAAATTTTGGTGGACTGAGTTTGTTGCACGCAAAGAATATGGTAAAGGATTTCCATTGATCGAGAAACCAGATAGAGTTTGTGAAGGCTTCATTTTTGGCAAGTAGCATAGAGAGACTTTTCTAGTTGGAAAGTTATACAGAGCGTGCACACCACTTGAGATTGTGCACTTTGATACTTGTGGTCCAATGTAGACAACGTCCATTGGTGGTTGCCAGTATTTTCTTACTTTTATTGATGACTACTCAAGAAAAACATGGGTATATTTTTTGAAACATAAATATGATGCATTTAGTTGTTTTCAGTAGTGTTACGGAGAGAAATTCCTATGGCTTGGGGTACCACAACAGACAGCTAGACTCCAGAAATCAATATTTCCCAATATGCAATAGAAATAAAATGTCTAACACTAAAGGATCGAACCTCGTACCTTATTCCAGACGATTGAAGTAGATCCCCGTTGAGCTTTCCAATCTTTAACTTGAATTGATATAATACTTCCTCAACAACAAGTAAACAATACAAGCATACTATATATCATGGTGTTAGATCTATTCTAGCATATATAATCAATAATGTAAAAGCAATTGACATATTCCAATGGATACAATATTCATTCAAATACACATTATTGGACAGGAAAAGATATTTCTATTAATATAAATCAGAGATTACAAGTGACAACCTCTGACGGCACGTCTGTGAACCGGAGAAACTGAATCCCCCACTTGGGCCTCCACCACCTCAATCCTCCATCACTCAGATAGCAAGCTCACTAGTAAAAGGCCATCTTGGGAAGAACACAACAGTGCTCCAAGGGACAAAGGGATGCAGACTCAAGCATAAGTTCTGGCAACAATGGACTATAGTTTCGTTACTCTCAATTCTCTCTTATATGTATATCTTCAATGTATCAAGGGGTTCCTTATATAGCTTCACAAGGGATAATGAAAGGTCGAATCCGTGCGATCTCAAGGCATATGGAAGGCCAGGAGTCGTATGAGTCGGATCCAAGTCAAGGGAAACTCCAAAAGGATTTGGATTATGCACACATCCCGATGTATGCGACTACAGGGGTCATATCCGTGTATGTACGCGGTTATTGGGGTAAAATCCACGTATATCACTTTTCTTATGTTTCTAGGGATGATCAAGGACACATCAAAAGACAAAAAGTAGTCCATAGGGGCTAATGAGTCTGCAGCGGGACAGGGGAAGGCCATACAATGTGTGATTCACCTAGTGTGGTGAAATCCGCTATAACAGATGCCCCCTAATGTATGAGATCAGAGGGGTTATACGATGGCCGAAATACATTATAATTCCATCCCAGAAGTGGAGTGATGAAGGTACCCAAATGGAAGACCAGCCACCCAATCAGCATAGTACAATAATACAACTCTACATATAACTGTAAATACATATAGTAGTCCCGGATACATAAGAGTACAATGGCCATGAATAGGCATGAAACATGATAACACATATGTGGTCATCGCCACGTACAATATACATAGATCAGAATCTCCATGATCTCCACAAAGGCTGAAGATATACAAAAGATCAAGATCTCCATAGTGGCTAGAAATGTCTGACATATACTGGAACAAGTCATGAGAGCTAAAATCTCATGAACACTGGAACGATCAAGGAGGTAGCATATAATAGATTCCACCAATCTGGAAGGTCTTCTACACACACCGCTACGAGTACATGTCCTACTATGCAAATAGAGGTGTCGAGCTCGAACATAGTAGTCCATCGTCTGATTATCGGTCATTGATGTATACCGTTAATAGACGCAAGATCACCCACCGATAATGAAAATGGGAATCAAGGTACTAGAGTGAAAACTAATAAGTGTGAATAAATGTGTTGAGGTCGAACACTTGAGAGAATCCATCGATCAGGGGACATTGATGTATTCCCAAAACTGTCGATGGCGAGAGAACCTGCCACTGATGACTGCAAGTCTCAAGGCACTCAAAATGACTCTAGACTCCAATCCCAGAATAAATGATCTGAACTCGATGGGATGAAATCCGCTGGAAGGAGGGCATTAGGGCATCCCCCATCATCCAACACGAGGTACTCAGCAAGGCTATATAATGTGGAAGGACTCGATCATAAGGTGCATGAACCGGTAACTGTACCAGGAATGGCCGACATGCAAAGTCAAGATAATTGAGGAATGGCCGACTCAGGTTTCAACTTCCTTTGAACAAGAGCATAATGGCATATGGTGACTGAATGAAGGCAGCATAGACTTGATATACAAACTGGGACATCTCTATGATGCAGGAGGCATCAATAGAGGCTCCATAGGGACTGGAAACATAACCAGTCGGTGGAGATAAACTCAAATAAACGAGTACAGCTCCTAAAGTAAAACTATAACCCAACCAATGGATGTGATATACAGTGCTCTGTTCGAAGGCGACACGACTCAACAGCTGCCAAAGATAATATCTTTTCTTGTCCGACTTTTTGGTTTTTTTATTTTTTTGGACTTTTTCAGTTATTTGAAAAGCTTGAAAAAAGAATAAACTAGATTTATAGTTACAAACTAGGAGGAGACGAGTGTCATGAGGGCAAACAAACTAGTTCCAAGCAGTGGAACATACCTATGCTCAATGCAAGGATACATGTGTAGGATAGCGACACCCGGGGGAAAATCCCCTCCCGGTAAAAAGGGAAATCAAGCTGCGAAGGATATACAAAATGGCTCTGCATGGCTAGACATGAGACAAGCTCGGGCTATATGGATGAAACGCAATGTTAGGGGAGCCGGCATAAAGCTCAATAAGACAGGAAAAGCTCATGATAATGCATCCACAACTTGATACAAGGGAGTCCAGGGGATCATGGCCAGCATAAGATCAAGAGGAGTATGAGGCTCTTGTGAAATGTCATGGCAATACTATACAAAAGACCCCCACACCCTAAAGGGAGAAACATCGGCATGGGCACCAAATGAAAATAAGGCGCTAACTAGGGTACCCATGTAAGGTGAGGCTCTACCACTCATATCATGCCACTTCTAGAGTAGCAAAAAGGTTCCATGACATAATAGAGTGGGTTTGTACCTAAGGATATAGTGACATGGTCATAAGGTCATGGAAAATGCAAATGGTGGTGGACCTAACCTATATGCCAGTGTAGACGTGATACCTGAGATAGGCACGAACGGTCTCTAGTCACAAAAGAAGCATCCAACAGACAACTTCAGACCCAAGGAAGACCCAACCACACTCACAACCCACCCAGCAACTTCCCACAACATCTGACTCACCAAAATGGAGGATGTACGCGACTGTATAAAGAACAACTGCGTATGTATGTGACTTTTGGCCAAAAATCTGCGTATGTACGTGACTTTCGTCCAAAAACCCATGTATACAGAGAAGGCAGTGGTAAAAAGCAAGTCAAGGCCAAACCAATAAAGGGGAGTTTCAATGGACACACATACTATAACATGCGACACAAAAACAGAGAGAAACCAAGAGCAAGTCAATAATATCAAGCCCATTGTGCCAATAAAAACCCCCAAATAAAAACAAGGAACATCCCCAGTAGAGTCGCCAATTCTGTTACGGAGAGAAATTCCTATGGCTTGGGGTACCACAACAGACAGCTAGACTCCAGAAATCAATCTTTCCCAATATGCAATAGAAAGAAAATATCTAACACTAAAGGATCGAACCTCGTACCTTATTCCGGACGGTTGAAGTAGATCCCCGTTGAGCTTTCCAATCTTTAGCTTGAATTGATATAATACTTCCTCAACAACAAGTAAACAATACAAGCATACTATATATCATGGTGTTAGATTTATTCTAGCATATATAATCAATAATGTAAAATCATTTGACATATTCCAATGGATACAATATTCATTCAAATACACATTACTGGATAGGAAAAGATATTTCTATTAATATAAATCAGAGATTACAAGTGACAACCTCTGACGGCACGTCTGCGAACTGGAGAAACTGAATCCCCCACTTGGGCCTCCATCACTCAGATAGCAAGCTCACTAGCAAAAGGCCAGCTTGGGAAGAACACAACAGTGCTCCAAGGGACAAAGGGATGCAGACTCAAGCATAAGTTCTGGCAACAATGGACTATAGTTTCGTTACTCTCAATTCCCTCTTATATGTATATCTTCAATGTATCAAGGGGTTCCTTATATAGCTTCACAAGGGATAATGAAAGGTCGAATCCGTGCGATCTCAAGGCATATGGAAGGCCAGGCATCATATGAGTCGGATCCAAGTCAAGGAAAAATCCAAAAGGATTTGGATTATGCACACATCCCGATGTACACGACTATAGGGGTCATATCCGCGTATGTACGCAGTTATCGGGGTAAAAGCCGCGTATATCACTTTTCTTATGTTTTTAGGGATGATCAATGACACATCAAAAGACAAAAAGTAGTCCATAGGGGCTAATGAGTCTGCAGTGGGATAGGGGAAGGCCATACAATGTGTGATTCACCTAGTGTGGTGAAATCCGCTATAACAAGTAGTCCAAGACACTTGTGGAGAACCAGAGTGGACATCGCATAAAAATCCTAAGAACAGATAGAGGCGGTAATATGTTTCAAATGAATTCCTAAATTTTTGAAAAACACATGGCATACAGAAGCAATTCACTATGCAGTATACACCTCAACAGAATGGTGTCGCAGAGAGAAAGAATGGAACCATTATGGAAATGGTGCACAACATGATTGAAGCAAAGCATTTTCCAAATGAATATTGGGGTGAAGCAGTTGAAACTGTTGTATACATTATGAATCGATGTCCAACAAAGAGCATGAAGAACAAAGTTCCTCAAGAAGCATGATAGGTATGAATCATAGGGTTTCTCATTTAAAATTTTTTGGTTGTGTTGCATATGCTCATGTACCAGATGGGCTGAGAAATAAGTTAGGAAAGAAGGGACAAAAATCTATTTTTGTTGGTTATTCTAAAGACACATAAGCATACGAGTTTTATGACCCTATCGCAAGGAAAGTAATCATTAGTCGTGACGTTCAATTTGTTGAGAATGAATCATGGGATGGAACTACCGAGAAGAATGTCAAGCTTTTGTCGAATGTCGAGCATGAATACATGAAGAAAGAAGTGGTTCAAACACCACAAGTAAATCAATTGATCGCAACACCGTCAACTCCAATGACACCATGACATGGCTCAGCATAAGGAATAATGACACAAGTCGCAGCTCAAGCTACACCGATAAGCACACTAAGAAGACAATAGACTCCATCAAGTAGTTTGACATCAACAGATCCAGTGAAGAAAAGAAGTATTAATGAGATATATGAATCTGGTACATTGATTTCCTTATCTCTCTTTGCATTATTTTCTCAAATAGATGATCCACTAACATTTGAGGAAGCTGTTGAAGAAGAAGTTTGGGCCCAAGCCATGGATGAAGAAGTAGAATGCATTGAGAAAAACCATACATGGGAATGGGTTGATGTACCAAAAGATAAAAATGTACTTAGCATCAAATGGATTTATAAGACCAAAAAAGATTCTAATGGGAATGTGCAAAAGCACAAGGAAATAATGGTAGCAAGAGGGTTCACACAACAAACTGACATAGATTTCAATGAAACCTTTGCACCAGTTGCACGCATGGATACAATCAAAACTATTTTGGCCATTTTCGCACAAGGAAAAATGGCCTGTTTATCAAATGGATGTTAAGTCAGCATTTTTGAATGGTTATTTAGATGAAGAAGTATATGTGGAACAACCATAAGGATATGAAGTTCCAGGACAAGAACACACAGTGTATAGACTGAAGAAGGCGCTCTATGGTTTGAAGCAAGCTCCAAGAGCTTGGTACAGTCGCATTGATTCCTATCTCATTGAGAATGGATTTCATAGAAGTGAAAGTGAGCCAACGTTGTACACCAAAGTGAATGAGCAAGGTAACATGTTAATTGTTTTCCTATATGTGGATGATTTAATATTTACTGGTGATTTTGGCATAAAAGAATTTAGAACAGTCATGGAAAGTGAATTTGAAATGAATGATTTGGGGCTCATGAAGTTCTTTCTGGCATTGAAGTCTAGCAATATGAAAGTGGTATTTTCATATCACAGTCTAAGTATGCAAGCACAATTTTAGAAATATTTAATATGTCAAATTGCAAGGTAGCCCCAACAGGTTTAAAATTGAGTAAAGATGATGATGGATCAACGGTAGATCCTATGCTATTTAAAAGGCTTGTTGGAAGACTTGTGTATTTAACAACGACAAGACCAGACATTATGTATGGAGTAAGTCTGATCTCAAGATTCATGGAGTCACCAAAAGACTCACATTGGCAAGCAGGTAAAAGAATTATGAGGTATGTAAGTGGTACAAAAGATCTTGAAATAATGTATTCAACTTTAAAAATCATAGGATATACTAACAGTGACAATGGAGGCAGCACAGATGACAGGAAAAGCACATGTGGGCACACATTTCATCTTGGTACAGGTGTTGTTTCGTGGGCTTCAAAGAAAACACCCATAGTAACTCTATCTTTAGCAAAAGGAGATTATGTTGCAACTATAGGCGCTGCATGTCAATCTATTTAGATGAGAAGAATGTTAAAAGATCTATCACAGAACTAGAAAGAACCAACAACAATTTTCTGTGACAACAATTCAGCCCTTGCCTTGTCAAAGAATCATGTGTTTCACAAGAAAACCAAACACATTGACACAAAGAATCATTTCATAAGAGAGTTGGTGAACAACAAAGAAATTTGTTTAGAATTTTGCAGGTCTAAAGATCAACTTTCAGACATCTTTACAAAACCATTGGCAAGGGATACATTTCAGTATCTTCGAAGTTATTTGGTAATGACATGTTCTGTACAGTGAACTCTGTCATGAACAGAGCATGTTTTCTGCTATGAAAACATTTTGTTTTTTAAATTACTATCTGCTCATAATTAAGGGGAAGTGTTGGAAATATTAATTACTCGCTGATCCATAATCAAATCAGCCGACTCTGTCAGAGTCTATAGCAGGTCGGAGAGGGTCAGAGAGTCTGACAAGAGCAAGAGTTCAGATCTCTCGTATATAAGACAACAGAATTTAGTTTCTGAGGCTTAGTTTCTAGGTAGAGAGTAATTACAGTCTTTAAATCATTAAGTGGGTTAGTCAGCAGAAATTTTCTATATGAAGGATGAAATTGTAAACCTAAAAAAAAGAGACAGACAAGCAACAGAGAAGAAAAGTGTGGCGAAGAAGAAGAAGGAAAACTCACTGAAGAGTTTGAAGCTCAAGCTTCTGTGTTTTTACCAAGTTTCTATTTACGACTGTAAGTTTTGTTATGCCATCACATGAAATATAAATCCTTAATTTTATGGTTGAATGAATGTTTTAGATAGCTGCACATCTTCTCCATATTTACCTGAGTGAATGTTGTTTACATTTACTGTGAATGAAAGACATCAAGAATCCATAAATATTTCACTGTGTAAAAGTTCCTAGATTTACGCATAGAGGTTCGACATAAATCTTGTTTATTATTTTCTTATATGATATTGCTAATGAGTCGCAGTTAATCCTAGGTGATCACAGTAAAAAATGTTTTCCATATTCCTATGTCCTTAGACTAGGAAATATAAAGTTGTGAAAACTTGTTCGCACATGAGTTGGTCGCAATCAAATTCATGTTGCAGTAAAAGCCAGTGGAAGCCTAAGTAAAAGTGTGTTGAGGTGAAAAGTTCACGTAGTTACTCTGTCGCAGTAACTCTCGCGCAGTAATTCTATCGCATAGTAATTTATTCACACAATAAATTTCGTCGCAAATTTTGAAAAAGCAAAAAGAGGAAAACAAAAGGTTATGCTATGTGGTAACTCAAGTTAATTGCCGCAGCTGCCGTTTTTCCAGAGAACATATTGTATCACCTTATGAATGCTAATTTTGGTTGTTCTTCTCAAGGTTTGAGATTGGAAATGCTTAATCTTTGAAAGTGCAGTTTGAGGTTTGAAAACTTTGAAGCTAGATTGAGAAAGTGTGCATTTAGGTTCTAAGAAGCAATTGGTGCATGTGAAGGGCGTGTTTCTATGCTTATATCTTGTGGTTTGGAAATTGGCATGTCCTCAATGTAGCCTACATTGCCTTTAGTTTTGGGTGTTTTTAGGTGTCGAGTTTTGTCGTTCTCTTATTTATAGTGGCTTTACCTAATGCAGCACATATTTCACTTTTGAACCACATCATAGATGAACTCGACCTAAAGCTTGTACATGGATTTTGTACTCTAAATTCTTGCTTCTTTGTTTGCCAAAATTTAATGAGTTTACGTATACATGTTATTTTTAGTCCATGCCCTAGGAAGAGAGTATATCTTCCCCATTTTACAATTAGTTTGAAATCAATCTATTAGAAAACATCATATTTATTAAGGTTTACTAAAATAATGTGTTTATTTTTTATTTTTTTTAATAAGTATTTTCTCAATATTTATTGGATTAGAAGTATTGATTAGACATTTTTTTATGGTTGAAAGGAGTACTAAACATTTAAAATTTAAAAGAAAATACCGTTGGCATAGTATTGCTTACCATATCTATAGAAATATTTATGTGCTAGTGAATTGTCATTTGGTCATAAACTTGTCAGTATCTATAACCCATCTAACAATTTTGTCAATCCATATTTTCTTATCCATCCCATAATTCCTCAATCACACAATAGATCATTTTTCCGGTCCATGCTTTCTCCAAGGAGCCCAACTTGCACACTTTCACTAGTTACTAATGGAAGCCCTTGGAATGTTTGATGATATGTGTCTATGCAATCTGTTTACCAGTAATAATCTGTAGGGAAACCTATTGACTATAAATGAGCCCTATCCATGTCAACATCCTGCAAGGTCACCACTCCGCTTGTTTGCAGTGGTAACAGGTTTTCGATTCAGTTTATGACATTGATTATGCCATTTTTCTGATAATCAATGGGTAAATTGTTGATCTCTGGGATTTTGTTTTTAAGAGGCAGCTGCCAGCATTCCTATCTCTACTTATACTCGTGGCTTCGGAGCTTCCCCTTTAGAAGAGGGTGTTCCTTCGACATGCTCCTGTGCCACACATAGTATTGAAAGCTCGGTTTCCAGTCTCTTCTTGCAGTAAAGGATTTACGAGCGTGTTTTATAGTTATATATGGGTCGTTTCGGTGGTTATTTTAGGGAAATTGGTTGTGATTTTAGCGAAATTTATTTTATCGTAATAAATTTACAGTTAAATCTAGGTAGGCCTTAGATGCAGGCTACTCAAATCCTTCGATTCATTTATTTGATTTTTTTTACGTTGAGGAGACTAGATTATGTATGCTTAAAAATAATGGGATTGGGAACTTTCTCAGTAGTTTTCTTCTAACTATTACAATTAAGATCGTAAATAATTTGGAGCGGCCATCCTTAACAAACATGTACGTTCGGTCTATCCAATGGACCAACAGTGAAGTCAATCATTGACGTTTAAGCTCAGGCCTTTGGAGCGGTCTAACTAGGGACTTTTTGGTTTTCAAGCTGTTTTTTTGGGCGAATTCGGTGAATTTAATTTATAAAATCTAAATCTATTTGTTGGAAAATTTTAAGTTCACAATGAAATTAGGTGACAAAAAAACCTAAACACCCATAATCTGTAAAATCTAACAATGTTTTTAAACGTTTTGAAAATTCTATAAAAATATATATAAAAACAAAGGTCAAAGAGTCCCCTGTTCAGACAACTCGAATACTTTCAGTTACACATGAGTCTCTATAACTATTTTGTGTTTCATATATTTCGACAACTGGAATATTGAAACTTTTCACATGAGTCTCTGAAACTATTTTGTGTTGTCTCTATGATTATGATGTTACTGTGTGTGTTTATGTAGTTACAATGTTGTGATTATCATGGGATTCCTTTCTTTTACAATGACAATATATGTTTAAATGTTTTCATTGATAAAATGTGAAATATAGAATGTGATACATGTACATCACAAATACACACACCGCATCATATAATTCACATTTGATCAATGAAAACATGTGGGTCGATTTTCTTCCACTACCATGAAAAGGAAAAGAAAAAGTCACGAGTCTTTAATTATTGTGTTGTGCAATGCGTACAACTATGCAAAAGGATAGGCAAGGAGAAGAAAATTCACAATTGACTTTGGCATTAATGAGTGTAATGTCATTTGGGATGTAACACCCCAGTTTTGACCTCATTTGCATTAAAAATGTATAGGATGTAAATATTGTAATTAATCATGGTGTGGAGCTAAAGGAAAAAAGGCCCACCATTGATTTATCGTTTTAGGTTTCGGTGATTAAAATCAATGCTGATGGTATTTCGTGTTAGCTAGGCACATTATAATTTTGGAAGTCATGTAAATATGCAATTTAATTAAAATACCCACAACCAGCTATCCCAATGCAACATTAAAAGAGATTGGGGCATGCTTTCCTAAGGATAAGGGGGGTATTCAAACCTTTGAGCCAATGGGGAAAAGCCAAATGTCAAAGGGAGAACCCATCAAGCACTCAACCACCCATTTTTTATTTTGTGCCCAATCATTTATTTCTACCATAAGTAGTTGAGTTAGGTATTGCATGGGATGGGCAAGGTATGGAGGTCAAAATTCAAATTGGGAAGAGATCCCATTTTGAAAAATGTGTTTTTGACTTATGGGCCAAGTAAATGCCCAAAAATGTTGCCCATTCCCTCATGCATTCACGTCCTCCTCTTCCTCGGGTTTTTTGGAGAGCTCATGGTTTTTTTCATTCATGTTTTGGTTGTTTCTTCATTTTCCCCCATGGCTGGGAGGTAAATTTTCTAATGCTCAATGGTTGGGCTCTCTTCCAGACATTTTTATGTTGTTTCCTCACACACGCGGCTAGGAAATTTCATTTCTTTTGTGTGCACAGTTGATGGGAGAATAGATCCACATTTTCGGGTTTTAAAGGGGTCGTTTTTTCCCACGTGAAGCCCACAAACATTTCTGAAATCGAATTTCTATCAAAGGGTTTTTTTCCCCATTTGCCATTTCCATTTTTGGCTCGTAAGATGCTTTTCCTCAACCCCAGCATTCGTATTTTTTTGTGTGTGCACCCTTTGTTTTGGTCTGAACTAGTTTGGAGTGGAATTATGTGAGAATTAGCTTGATAAACCTAGTGGAGGAAGGAACCTCACAAAGGGATCAAGAGGGGTTGGTTATCCTTCTTTGCACACCCTGAAGAGCTCTAGGAGGGAAGGCATATCCGGAAGGACTGTGTAGAAGAGAAGGGAATGCTTCCTTATGTTGGGTGTGTAGGTATTTGAAAATCCAAGCCAGATCTTGTGTAGGCATCCATAGCTCAGTGGTTGAGCTCACTAGTTTAGCAATTTAACCATTCCACCTCCTTAGCATCCTGATAAACCCAAATGTAGTTTTGTTGTGGCTGAATTTTGATATGTCTTTGGTTATGTGTGAGCATGTTGTACTTCCCTTATTCCTTGTGGGAATCATGCCCAAATCGGGGGTGGAAGTGATGCTGAGATATTGATGAGGACACTGGCCTATGGTTGGGTGGAACATTGCAGGGACATAGCTGGTTGTAGCCTGCAGGGATGATTTTAGGGGCGAATTTTAGCCCAGTGGGCTATTTTTCGATGTTTTTCTCCCAAAAAAGATTCACCATTTTGCTTTTTTTGAAGCCCCGTTTCGCCCAATTTTGATGGGGTAAAATTTTTTCACCCTAAAAATAGCCAACTTATTATATAGATGATATAAAATACCTGGAAATTAAAATATTTTTTGAAAAATATCACCAATCATTTTATAGTTGCCTTTTTAAGAATTGGTAATATTCGCCAACATTTATACACTTTTAAATAAGTATGGTTCCTTAAAATCATCCCTGGTTGCAGGACAATATTCTTCATAAGATAAGTATTTCTTATGTATGTGATTTCCTGCAACTGTATTTATTTGCTTGATAAATTATGATGAATATGATGTGTTGAAATCAAATTGTTTCCGTTGTATAATTGCATCTGTTATGCATCTATGTATGCTAGTTCAATGCATTTTTAATTATTATGTTCATGGGGCTTAGATCTTGCTTAAATGATAGCACCAACAACATAGTCGCGTCCTCTTGGGCGGGAGGGGACGTGACATGGGAGGTGATTTGCTAATTTTATGGATGTAAGTTAGGTGTAGAGTTTTATGTCTCCCAACAGGTGAAACAGTTAATAATTTTATTTAGTTGGATGCTTGCTTAGATGCATTGTGTGGGGTCATGTAAAAGTCAAGTTGTAAGTGTGCTATAGTTTATTGATCTTGTAACTTCGATGTAAATTATGACTTAACTAGTCACATGAAAAATGATCACAAAGTTAAAAAAGAAAAACAAAAAGTAAAAATAAAAATAAAAATGGTCCCATTTAAAGATTTTAAACCAAGGTAAAGTTGCTTGCTAATATATTCAAAGTTGAGTACAAGAGAAATATTAAGTGATTTAAAATCATGAAAAATGCTGAGCCAATTAAGTTTCCCAAACCATTGTCATAGGTTTCCTTGTTGGACATTGTGCAATCCAACAAAAAACATATGCTATGAAGAAGCTAGTTAGTTGTATGACATATGGCTTGAAGAAGACACAAAGAAAAAATAAGTAATGAAATACATAGTCATGATGTAGGAGAAAAAATCACCCAAATCAAGGAAGGGCGACTTGAGATGGAGAGGTAATGTAAAAGTATGTATGGTATTAAGATGTAAATGGACATATGTAAAGGACTTGTATTTGCTTCTCATTTGATTGGTACCAAGAAGTAATGGTAACCTTCATGATGTTAAGCATGTCGTGTGCTTGTTGTATCTGAGTTGATGTAGGGGGTGCATGATTGGTTGTCCTTGACACCCCATATTTTTTGTCCAACTTGTAAGGCTTAGCCATAGACAAGTTACAATATTCCTCGATTTGTTGAAAAATTGACTATGTTGTTCAGGCATAAATGTTATGGTGCATAATTGCACAAAGTTATCCTCTTCTGCAAAGAGAGGATGTTACATCACATTGTGTAACTAACCACTATGAGAGATATGGGGTTACAGATGTACGGGTATACTAGCTTGATGCAGATTGAAGAAGTTCAATCTTCGATAAAGGGGGGAATACGTGAAGTACTCTTAGATTGTGAGTTGGTTGGGATTAAGAGAAAGTTTAGCATGTTGATGAACCATGTAGGTTAAAAATTTCTAGAGAATTGACAAGTATAGTGGATGGAACACATGTGTCTTTGTAGATGGATTTATTTTTATATGGACATCAATTCTTAGCATGAATAATTTTAGGGGCGAATTTTATCCCAATGGGCTATTTTTCCATGTTTTTCTTCGAAAAAAGATTCACCATTTTGCATTTTTTGAAGCCCTGTTTCGCCCAATTTTGATGGGGTAAAATTTTTTCACCCTAAAAATCACCAAATTATTATATAAACGATATAAAATCCTTAGAAATTCAAATATTTTTTGAAAATATCTCCAATCATTTGATAGTTGACATTTTAAGAATTGGTAGTATTTGCCAATATTTATACACTTTTAAATAAGGATGGTTCCTTAAAATCATCCCTAATTCTTAGTATTATACAGGTACAAAAGAAGTAGAAAGCTTGAGGAAGAATCCCATAGTGAAGAAACCCCAAGTAAGTGTGTGCATTGAAGATTTGTTTCCCCATCACAAGGTTTGTGGTCATCCAAAACCACTGATGTGATGCATGTTTCATGGTAACTGCAAAAAATTCAACTTCAAACTCTAGGCCGAGAGTTTTTTGAGAGTTTAAAAAACTATAGGACGAGAAGTTGAACCAATAACAACGCCATATTTAAAAAAAAAATATCTGAGAGTTTGGAAGATATTTTCTCGACCAAGAGTTCGTGGTCAACAAAACTTGTGAAAATCCAAACTCTAGGCTAAGATTTTTTTGAGAGTTTAAAAAAATCTTGGCCGAGAAGTTGAACCAATAACAACACCATATTTTTCAAAAAAATATCTGAGAGTTTGGAAGATATTTTCTTGATTGAGAGTTCACAATCAACAAGACTTGTGAAAATCTATTGCATTTTTTCAGAACCTGCAAGTTGAGCAAGGCCAAACCCTTGTAGATTTTAAATATTATGTGTAGGACTTGATACCAATGGATTCATGTATGAATCTATTTTCTAATGGTATAAGGATTCTTTCATTTTGTTTTGAATTTATATTTATGAATAATTGTTTTATAAACCTTATCTCTTAAGAATTTTATTATTCTAAAAATCACTTGAAATGAAAATTCAATATCATAACAAAGACTATACCAAAAAAATTGAAATATTCACAAAGATCTTCCTTGACCTATCCTCTTCAAAAGGGTACTGTTAGTTTTCTCAATAGGAGTCACACTAAAAATAAATTTTAAGTTCACCAACATGTGTGGATAAGGAACCATTTTTTGAACATATGTTATTTCGATTAATAATAAAAAATAATTCACAAGTCTAAAAAATATTAAAATATAGTCCATGCATAAGTAAAATGTGTGTAGATTATGAGTATATGTATTTCCCCCTTAAAATGAATAACCATATCTCAAAAAAAATGCAGTCCACTCAGGTCACTCATTATCCATATCTGAAGTTTTGAAGTATATATGTTGTTGGTGGCTTCCAAATTTGTCCCACGATATGGGTTTCAAGAGGTAGAAGTTGAAAATCATAAAATGTTGTAGTTATTTTTGTCCAAAAACAGGCCAAAATTTTATACCAACTTCACAATTTGAGTGGGGTTGATGAGAGATTTACATCACATTTGTGGAGCTAATTTGTCTACTACAATAAATCTGCACAAGCGACCCTTTGAAATTTTTTCTACTATAACTTAAATGAATAAATAAACATTGTAATAAATGAATAATCATTGTAATAGGAAGCAAGTCCCATGAAAATCTAAAATCTAAAACTGAAGGAGAAGAAAGTCACTACATGTAAACGAGATAAAAAGAAGAAGATTGGAATGAAAGTAGATCTCATCGGTGTAAGTCGTATGAATCATATCAATTAATCCTTTTGTTCCTGCCATCCAAGAAACGGAGTGAGCGAGGGTGAATATTTTGAAATATATATATATAGAATTATATATTAATATATATTTCGATATATATACATATTGAATTATATATTAATATATATTTCAATATATATATTAAAATATTGATGATCCCTTATAGGCTAAAATCCATGGAAGCTACAACCTACACGTCTTTAGTGCTAAAGTAGTGATGCCAGTAATTATTAATCTATTACTCCACTCCACGATAATCGCACGCTGCTACTACAAGCGTGTAAAGTTGTAAACCCATTTAAGCAATTAGTGTGCTTATCCCTGAAATCATCAATTTCTTCCAAATTCCCACTATATCACTGAAGTTCCATCGTCAGCAGCGGCCCGGTTTCGATTCCCATACTCGCCTAAATCAAGTTCTGTGATCAACACATGGATCGTAGACTTCCCCCTACGAGAGAGCCGTGATTCCAAAGGCGTCGAAGACAGAATCATCAATGCCCAGAAAATTAGGTTTGCCCGCGGAATATAAGATTTTCAGAATTTCTACAGAGATAATTATAACATTCATTCTAAATCCATTTAAAAAACTAGAGCCCCAATGGGATAGCAAAAGAAGTGAAAAATGCCCTTGGATATCCTTATAGTCTTTTTTTTCCTCCAACCAAACTAGCAAAAAATATCAGCACAATAATATATAGGAATATAGGAATTTTTAGATTGGACAGCCACACTCTTTTTTATATATATAGGAATATAGGAATTTTTTAGATTGGACAGCCACACTCTTTTTTATATATAGGAGTATAGGAATTTTTTTTTATCAGTATGTATTTTTTTTTATATTAAGTAATAAAAAGTTTACACTCTAAGAAAAAGTTGATATTTCTAAATATTTCATAAATTTATAATTAAGTTGAATTCTTTTTAACTTATTTAAAATTACAATGATGATGATGATTAGTATTCATATCAACTTTGATCTATCAAATCTTAAGGAAAATACTTGATTTATTTTAAAATCTTGTTATTGTGCTTAAAAAGCTCATAACATTTTATCCTCTTCTATCATTGTATCATATTTAACAAAAAAAATAAAAATATTCTTGGAATCTTTCATATTTTGGGAATAACTTTTCACTCATAACTCGGAACTGGACGAACTTTGGACCATTGGAAAGCGCTTGAAATTCTATACAACTTTTATGTTTTTAGTTTCTTATAATTCCTTACCATTTGCTAGGGGTTGGCGTTTTAGTAAGAAATCATCTTTCAAAGCATGTTTTTTACGAAAACGCCCGCCTCGAACAAATTGTATTGAATTAAAAAAAACTCAAAAGAACAAAATTGTAGATAATTTCAATCACTTTCTAATGGCCCAAAGTCCTCCCGATTCTGAGTTACAAGTTAACAATTATGCCAAAAATAGAAAAGTATTTTTACTTTTTGTTAAATATGATACATTTTGGGAAAAATAAAACCTAATGCTTGCATAGAAGCTTTCCAAAATCAATAAAGTCTTTGCAAGTTAGGAGGTTATAAACGTTTGTATTGTAGCAAATACTATGAAACTCTCTACTATGGGTGTAAGCAAGGCACTCTAAGAGAAAGTGATTTATGGAAAACTCTTTCCACCCATGAAATTTTAAGAATAAACCAACTCCCTATACCCATGGTCAAACAAATCATTAATCTTACCACAATAAATATGTTATAATAAAATTTATTAAATTAAATATATATCAAACTTATTTTTAAAAAATATAAAATTTAATTAATAAAAATAACAAATATATAAATATTATAAAATTCATATTTATATAAAAATAAGTGACTCATATTTATATAAAAATATGGTTATATATATATATATATATATATATATATAATAATAAAACAAGTTAAAATATATTAATGAATTTGAAACTAAGA
>LPNX010924042.1:288495-337700 GCA_001517045.1 Pseudotsuga menziesii | reverse complement strand
TATATATATATATATAATGAAAATAATAATAAAAGAAGCTTGGAAGCATGTTGTCCATGCCATCAAAATTAGTCCTACCTTCTTTCGAAATTGGTATCATTGAGTAAGGCTTACCTTAATCATTGATATAAATTTGCAATGAATGAATTACATGGATATATATCTATATTGGCTCATTAAGAAGAGGAGTCGATTAAGCTCAAACTCTCTTAATGATGAACCCAATCTTAGGGTTTGAAACAACGTTGAGATAAACAACACCACCGCAGATTTCCTATCTTATTTAATTATAAACTGTGTAAAAATGGTAAACCAAAATATCTTACCTGAAAAAAATTTATATTATTTAAATATATTAAACAAATAAACAAAAATAAAATTCCTCGACCTATTACTTTTAAAGTTAATTTATTATTAAATTGAGCTCACGTCAATCTATGAACCAAGACAAAACTCACAAAATAGATCTCACAAACAATTTACTCAGAATTTGATATGAAATAGTGAAAAAAATGGTTACAGTTGTATAACGCTTTCATTAATAAAAAAAGTAAACTAGATACAATATGGATAATTGTTACAATGCAATACACTGGAATTAATAGCCAGAAAATTTGAATCCATGAGAGGTAATTCGAATTGATTAACTCAATCTAACTACATGGCTAACTAGACATGTCTAAATCACTATCTGAGCTTAACTAGCTATCTCTAGTTGTCTAATTCAGTCTCTCAAACAATCATAATCAGTTAAACTAGTCTAACTGATGTGGTAGGTGAGAAAAGGAACCTTCCCACATGTAGCCATTTAAATATTGGCGCTAACTGAGTTGGAGAACATCTAACTGAATGTAACTGACTCATAACTAGGCTTGACTAGTCACCAACTTCCAACAACTGAAGGAGGTTGGTGTCAACACTCCTAGTGGCTCCTAAATTGTAGGGATTGGTCTAGGAGGCATATAAACTTATGCATGCAAGTGCAGTCAGTGGTAGTTAGCCTCAATCTCTGTTCCCCACACTCTAGTGACTGGTACATGTGGCCCCATTAGGCCAAGTGGACCCAATGGTACTAGTGGACCAAATAATGACTAAATGACTCCTAAGTTAGGTAGAATTGACCAGTTTGGACAAGGGAGGATTATAATCCTAACACCCCCCCTGAATGCTAACTTAGACAATTGCGGGCCCTAGTAACTAAGACCAAATGTCACCCATTACAGCTAAAATGCAAAAAGTAACTACTTAATACAACCAAGGAAACAGGTTAAAACCTCATGGGAAAAATACCCCCCCTCAAACTAAGCAGGTAAAATCAGGATCAAACATGTTCTCTGTGCACAAGTATCCTAGGGCCTGACATGTGAACTTCTCCATCCAAACTAAATTATTATTTCTAGAGGAATATTCCTCTTTGGAAGAATAGGAATATGCTCAACTAAATCAGAAATATAGACAGCTGCTGGATGAAAACTGGACCCATGTAGAGCAACTGAAATCAATTGATGAGAGAGAAAAAGTTCTTGAGAATTAAAACCATGTGAGGAACACACAAGCAAATGATATATTGCAGCCTTGAACAGCAAACCATGTGAGGTAATATCAGCTCCAATTGTTAGGAGCAAGTGTCCACATGGATGCAGAATGTCTCCCTCTTTACTAGTTCTGTGAGGAGATGAGCATGTGATCAAAGGTAGAGAAGACCTGGGACTGTGGAGAGCGAATTCTTGAGCTCCATAATATGATATAGCTTCAGAAATAACCAATGATTCACAAAATACAATATCAGCAACCTCATAAGAGGAAACTAAAATCAAATCCCCAGCAACAAATTTGAAGAAGACTTGCGATACTTGATTTGTCACACCAAATTTGATGAGACCAGCTACAAGCATGACTGAAGGCTCTTGGAACTTAAAATTTGAACCAAATAATATTAGATCATATCCAAATAAGATAATATCATATCCAAATAATTTCATATCAGATCCAAAAGTGTGATCCACCGAGATGGTAGATGCATAGTTTTCTCCTTCTTCTAAATTCTGAGTATTTGTGCATGCAATCCTGTAGGAATTTGTTGGAAGCTCTAGATCAAGGAGAGTGATTGAATCACTCCTACAATATGGTATTATTTCCAAAATATCCAAGGTATTACTTATTTTCACACCCGTAGCAACATTAGAGGGAGAGAAATCAAATTCCTCTTCACTTTCTGAAGCAATCACCGACAAATTTTGCACATAATTTAAAGGAGAATTACTGAAGAATGTTTGCATAGAAGTGCAACAAATTTTTTATTCAATATCAGAGATTCTAATGTCTTCTTATGGATCAACCATATGATAATATGAGATATCATAGATCTCATAAACTTTCAGAGTAGTAGGAGAAGGAGTCACTGCAGGGAGAATTTATTGAATTCGAATTGACTGTGAGGAAAATTCTGCTTCTTCTTCATCTTTAACAACTTCATTAGAGAGAATAGAGGCTAAGAATTTTGAACAAAGAACTCTTGTGGTGTTGGGTGTGATCTCCAAATTTCTATTATGTGTTCTTGCCAAAGGTTCTATCCAATTTTGTCCAGAGATCCTTTGGGTATTCAGTAGAACCAATAAGGTAGCGCAAGCTTAAAGAAAGGGCTAGACATATTTTTCCAAAAGCTCTATCACCGTCATTTATCCAGTCATTCTCATCTTCGTAAGACTCTTTACCAAGTCCAATAGAAACCTCATAGAGATCTTGTCTCTTTAGAGATGAAAACATCTTCATCTTCCATTCTAAATATCTTGTGGATGGAGTAACAATACGAACTGATAATTTCAATTCCATCTAAAGTTGTACCTACAATTACACAAAAAGCCAAAGTAAAGTCGAACAACCTGCACTTTTGGAGTTTGCATCACACCTGGCTTAGAGAAACCCCAGACAAACAAATGAGGATGCAGACCTGTGGAGAGATATGGTTTTCATAGTCTGTAGTGACTTGTAGGATGCATCCGCCTTGAGCTTTGCCCCTGCCCGAGCTAGCTCGACGCGGCTTTTCCCTCTGTATCAACATGATAACCAGGATGAACCTTGCCTAACTGAAAGTTGTGAGTTGAGCAGTGTAGAGAAACCCCAGACAAACAAAGGCACCACCTTGAGGCAGAGGCCAAACTTCCAAACGTTCAGAAAACCTAGAATTGCTCAGAGTCGAGCGTAACTTAGTAAGGATGGTGAAATAATTCTCCGTGGTGCACATATCCTCCGTTTTCCCTGCCAAAGTACCTGTGTGCATTGAATAACCCTGCGAAGACATGAAAGCTAGGAGGAGCACAGGGTGTCACCAACCCTTGTCACAGGAGCCGAAGAGACATGTAGTTTATCTCCCATGCGTGAGAAGCGTCAAAGGATCTAGGAGCTTATGATGTCCTGGTTGATGGACGTGCTAGGCACATGCTGCTCGCCACGCGACGGGTGCATAGGAAGAGGTGCGGTGCACCGATGAGCATCTGTTCTCTCACCCGCATCTAGGGGAATGAGTAAAATTTTAAAAAAGTATAAAACTTATTTTAAATTTAAAAAAAAAATTGTATTTTATTAACGTTGGAAAACTTTATAAAAATTTTTAATATGGAATTCAACTAATTCTAAATCAAAGCACTTTTACTTGCAAATTAAAAGTATAGTCCATGTTTTGGTATAGAGTAATAACTACATGAAAAATAATCTGCCAAAATCACAAAACCTGAGCTTACAATCAGTACCATTTTACAGTCACGTAAGTCTCCTCAATTTTATCAAAATTAATTTCCCAACCTATAGAATTTTGAAGTATTAGGTTCAAATTAAAGTGCCAAAATATGTCAAATGCAACAAGAAAACATAACTATTTACAAAAACCTTAATTCTAGTCAATTTATGCTTAAAATCTACTTCATAACCTGAAATGTGACCACCACTAATATAAACCCCAACATTATTTATCGATTAAGTAAGTGGAACAAATGATGTAAATGCACATAGATACAAGTAACTGAAATTAAATTTAATAGTAATTGCTTGCTTACCGCCTTGAATATATTTTCCAATCGCCATTTGCCAAAAACATGCAAGAATTTCCATTCAAGGGAATCTCCTCCTCCTACCTCGCACATGGAAGGATAATTATGATTATGATTAAGTATTACTATCCCCTCCTCCATATAGAATAAATAGAATATTGGACATTATTACGATACAACATGTGAAAATTAGAGGCACAACAAAATCTATTAGTGTATCTTTTTATCTACATAAGCAACAAATAAGTACGGAACAAGAATGGGAAACATCAATATGAAGGTTTGGTCCTCTTTATTCTTCAAAAATCTCAAAATATTATAAGTGAACTCCTCTCCACATATGCTTCACAACTTTACATCAACATAAGAATATAATTATCAACATATGCCCAAAGGATCTCCTTTACCTTTATTATATACCAATAGGTAAGGAAGAATTACATACCACAATACATGTGGGGTAAATGATTTTCCACCTCTTTATATAATAAATGGTAAAAGGAGAATATTTCTCTACGATGCATGTGGGTTAACTCCTTTTACATAAGGCTAGCATTATTTACGTCTTCCAATACTAGATAACATATCTAACGATATCATACTAGACATCATTACACATCTAATATTAAAATTACAACCTCCAACACCCCCCCTTAATAATGAATGGGAGAACAACACATAAATGGAGGAAGATGGCATTACATTATTATTACCCCTTGATAACAACTTCCTATATTCCCAATAGACTTTAAAGATACATGAACTTTGCTTCTGTCATGGATTTTGTGAAGATATCAGTTGCTTGCTTTTTTGTGGGACTATACTCCAAACAAACAACACCATCCACAACAAGATCTCGAATGTAATGAGTATCCAATTTAATGTGTTTAGTATGGGAGTGAAACATTTAATCATACACAAGCTAGATTCCACTATGATTATCACATCTTAATTAGGTAGGATACTTTTGAACTAGTCCAAGCTCTATAAGAACATGTTGGATTCACATTGCTTCTTCAACTTCCTTGTACTCTACTTCATAAGAAGAAAGAGAAAGAGTTCTCAAATTCTTACTGGACCATGAAATAGGACTTGAACCAAGCTGCAAGATGCACCCTGTAGTAGACATTCTCTCTAAAGCATCTCTTACCCAATGATAATATGTATAACCAAGAAGTGAAACTATAACCATGATAGAATATTAAACACCACAATGGACTATCCCCTGTAAATATCTAAGAATCATATCCATTGATTTCTAGTGAATTTCATGAGGCATTTGAATAAAACTCAAAACCATGCTACTTGCAAATGAGAGATTTGGTCTATTGTGTGTCAAATATATCAAACTCCCCACAAGTTGATGATATAAAGTCGCATCAACAAGAGTGTTGTCACAATCAATAGTTAACTTTACACAAGACTAGAATGGCGTAGGTGAAAGATCACAATCATTGATATGAAACTAAGCAAGTAGACATGTTGCATACTTAGGCTGAGAAAGAATATAACATCATCCATATGCCAAAATTTGTAGACCCAACAAGTAATGTAGGAGGTCTCAGTCGTTCATTTCAAATTACCTTTTATTATTATGCTTCATTTCCTATATCAGTGTAAGCAAGATGTCAGTAATGACAAGATCGGCCACATAAAGCACCTCAATGAGAAAATCATCATCATGGTTCTTAACATACATATTTGGATCAGATATACACCGCTTAAAACCATTCTTTAGGAAATTAACATAAATTTTCTCATACTAAGCTCTATGTGCATATTTAAGAGGATATAAAGACTTGTTCAATTTGCATATTGAACAAAAAGTGTCAACAAAAATAAAACTAGGTAGTTGTTCATATAAATGTCTTCAAGAAGATCAACATTAAAAAACACACTCTTGGCATACATTTGGTGTATTTTCCATTGATAAGATGCAACATGAGATATAATCGTTCTTTTGTGTTCATTTTAACAAATGGAGCAAAAGTTTTATTATAGTCAATACCTTCATGTTGAGAGAATCCTTTTGCTACTAACCAAGCTTTATGTTTTTCAATCTGTCGATTTGCAGTAAAATTTGTTTTATATATCAATTTACATTAACTAAATCCTTTCAAGGAGGAAGAGGTAAAGACTTCATGTCTTGTTTTTCATGAAATAGTCATACTCAACAGATATTGCTTTCTCCCATTCAGGTTTATCTTTAGCATGAACATAGGTAGAGGGATCATCGGTGGCCAATAGTTTAGTCATAAGAGAAAAGTTATATCTAGTGCGACGAGTATCGAAAGTAATACCAATCTTAGAACCTTCGGATTGAAGAGTTTTCCAGGACCAAACAAGAAGAGGAGTAGTGGTAGGAACCACACTAGTATCTTCGGGACATTCAAGGGGATCACTTGAAGAAGAAGGTGAACTAGGATCAAGGGTAGGCACAAAAGTAGAGGAAGGGGTAACAAATATAGGAGCCACAGAAGATGAATGCAAAATCAAGTTAAAATGAGCTTCAATAGACTCAAGAGGAGGAGAAATACCATTTAATTGAACATCTTTCCTGATGATAACATATTGGGTAGATGGATTAAATAGGTTGTACGCTTTGGAATAATCAAAATAACTAATGCAGATACATTTTTGAGATTTGGGTTCAAACTTTTTTTCGTTTTTCATACGAAATACATGCCCAACATTCACTGCCAAATATCTTAAATTTACTAATATCATAATTTTTTGCATTCCATTTTCTTCAGGAGTAACCTGCAAAACTACTTTATTAGGGACTCTATTCAAGATATAGTTAGCATGACAAATAGATTCAGCCCAAAAGTGTTTATATAATCCTTGGAATAAAACATGCATCTAGCCATTTCAACCAAAGTTTTATTCTTTCTTTTATGTACCTCGTTTCGTTGAGGTGTATAAGCAATAATATTTTGATGTTGAATACCATGCTTAGATAAATATGCATTAAATTTATTTTAGTGAATTCCCCCACATTATCAGTTCTTAAAGTCTTAATACTTTTTATAGATTATTTTTCAACCATAGATTTAAAATCTTGAAATATACCAAAGGTTTTACTTTTATGCTTTAAAAAATAAACCCAATATTTGTGACTAAAGCCATCAATAAGAGTAAGAAAATCGATTGCAAGAGACAAAGGAGTTTCAAGAGGACTACAAATATCACTATGGATTAGTTGCAATGGTTGTTAACACACCAAGATTTACATTTTTTAAACATTTCTTTATGCTATTTACCAAGAACATAACCTTCACAAACACCTTTAGTGGAATAAATTGCGTAATTTTCTTATGCATTGTCAATTTATAGAAGATCTTAATTTCGCAAAAAAGGGAATTTTGTAATGAATTGTACCTATTCTTGGGTTGTTTAGGATTCTCCCAAACCTTTTTTTAATACAAAATCAATTAATCGTTTATGTTAACGATTTAAAAAAAAAATTAGAATTAATTTAATTTCATATTATATATTTTAAAAATTAATATATTTTAAAAAACAATTTAATAAGCTCATAATTTAAGCTTGGCATTTTTAAATATGTAAGAATTTAAGTAGAGATTGACATTAATAAAAAAATATTCAATAAATTTATATTTCAAAAGTTTTTATTAAATTTAATATTTTTACATATGCATGCATTTTTTAGAGATTAATATTAACAAGGGATTATGAATAATATTATAAAACCATATAATTATAATGTCTTATTTTTAATTTTAGGATGA
Source organism: Pseudotsuga menziesii (assembly GCA_001517045.1). Lineage (NCBI taxonomy): Eukaryota > Viridiplantae > Streptophyta > Pinopsida > Pinales > Pinaceae > Pseudotsuga > Pseudotsuga menziesii. The sequence goes on along the minus strand of LPNX010924042.1, from coordinate 329,902 downwards.
TGACGAGAAACAAAATACTTTAAATCAATAAAGTATAAAACAAAGAAATATATCAATAGATGCTCATAAATATACTACAAGAGGAAACATCCCTCTTTACCATGAAGTTAAAATTGACATAGTTGTATTTGATGCTCTTAGGTTAAATATATAGAATCATTGCCTTGTGAAACAAGTTAGATTGCATTGAAATTTATCCTTTGTTTTGTGTTCCTCATCTTGTGATTTATTTTACTACTTTTAGTTTATTTTTATTTTCGTTGTAAGGCTTATTAAACTTTACCTCTAAAATAAAACTAGTATATTATAGGGTTTATTTGCAATATTTGAATTGATCACAACTTATGCCATCACTAGTAAGAAATCTAATCGCCATTAGGCTTGAAGAAATCTAATCACCATTCGTTTATTAAGACAACAAATGAGGAGGACATAACAAAACTCATGATCCATCTAACAAAATACAAGCTGAACCTTACTTGCAGCAACAAAAGTATTGAGTAGAACCAAGAGAATCTATCATAAGCTTTGGATAGGTCTAATTTGATAACTCTAGCAGGAATGCTGGCTCTCTTTATCGAATGAATGCCTTCATGAGTCGAGCCAATATCCTCATGAATTAATCTCCCCGTAAGAAATCCAAATTGCTTTGCCAAAATCACCTCCAAGAGAATTGTAATGGTGTTAGGTGGACCATGATCACCTTGGAAATGATCATATATATGATTACAGAGGGAATTGAAGTAAAAAATCGTCAAATGACTATGACCTATCCAACTTTGGGATTAAAGCCATAAAAACGACATTGAGACCCTAGGGAATCCAATTGGAAAGTTTGACCTCCTCCACCACCTTTACTAAGTCATGAAATACTATGTCAAAAAAATACATAAAATTCTCAACAATCCACCCATACAATACAAGATCCTTATCCTTATGGAAAGATGCAAGTGCTTCTTAGAGTTATTCTAATGTCATAGAATGAAAAAGGTCCTTATTGACATCCTCCTCAGTCAATCTAGGAAAATGAGCCACCATGCCCAAAACCACCTCCAAATTTGGATGAGAAGTCTTAATAAAAATTGATTTCAAATGGATGTGTACCACCAAGTCATCCAGATCATCAAAATCTCTAATGGATTTCCCTTCACCATCAATTAATTCCTAGAATTTGAATTTCTATGAAATTTTGAAAAGTTATGGAAAGATTTAGTGTTTTGATCACCTGAGGCAATCCAAAGAGACCAAATTTTTAATCTCCATTCAACCTCTTTCTCTTGCAACAACTTGTCCATTTTTAATTTGATCCCAACAATATAATCATGTTCTCTTACTTCAAAATAACCATCTCGATGAGTAGTAAAAATTAATTCATTCTCCTCTTTGAAAACAATAAGTTGTCCATCCTTTTTTAGATGTTGCTCTCTACTCCATTCCATCAGCTTCTCCTTAACTACACAAATATTCGTTAGGAATTAGATACCAACACTAATTGATGTATCCACCTCCAAATGCTTCTGGGATTGCTTAATAATCCATTGCATTTCATCTTCCAAAGACCATAATGCATTATACTTAAACGAGGCATCGAGTTTATTCTCATTGACCCCAATCTCCAAAAAAATGGGAAAGTGATCAAAGAAGCATCTACTGCCAACCCAAACCTTAACCTATCCACCTCTTGGAAGATATTGCAATGGACTAAAAATCTGTCATGGAATTTTGTTGGATTTATCTTATTACTGAGACGGGGGCTAAATTAGTAAGAGCGCGGATATGTATATTTTTTACTTAAGCATTTTTTCACCAATTAAAACTTTCTAGCATCAACAAGAACAATCAGAACAATGCACAAGTACTTGAGAATAATTGTATATGGTGAAATTTCACCAATTGGCTATTTTTTGGGGTTTTTTCAAAAAATAAATTCATTATTTGGTCATTTTTAGTCTCTAATATCTCCTATATTTACGTAAAGTATGTTTTTTTAGCATAATATTCACCAAAATTTACACAGTTCAGTGTTAATTGTATGTTTCATATTTAATATTCGCCTACCTATTTATAAACATGTTTTTTTCAATCCAAAACAATCGCCTAGAATACTATACTTAAGTATAATATTAGAATCCTTAAAAAATACCTTGATAATGACACAAGTGGGAGATTGTAATTTCCAAACATGAGCACCCACTCATTTCAGGAGTTGATCTGATCCCCAAGTACAATCTACTAGCACTGACCTAGAACAACTTTAATCTGTGTGAGTACTGACTCACGATATTCAAGCACCGACCTAAATAGATATTTGTCTGACTATGGAAACTGCGACTTGTGGCTTTAAGCTCTGACCTTTGGATAATTGTGCTCTCCGGTTGTGGAACCACCAACTTTCGGTTGTGTTCTATAGCACCGACTGGAAGTAGGCTATGATCTCTTGGGTTTTATATGCACTAACATAAATGATTCTACAATGCCATAATTATGTTTACCAATTGCAAATGGATGGAGGCTCCAACCCCCTATGTTTTATCTGTACCAACAGAAAGGATGCTACGACACCCCAATTATATTTACTAGTTGCAACTGGAAGGAGACTCTAACCCCCTGTCTTTTATATGCACCAATATAAAGGATGCTACAACACCTTGATTGTATTCTCAAGCACCTACTAGAAGGAGTATGAAACCCCCTCCTCCTTGCCCCATCCTACTTCCTTGATGTGAAATAAGTTTGTATTAAAAAAAATGCAAATAGAGAAATACCTCATCCTTGTGAATGCCTTCACAATCTGCAACTCCTATAATTTCTTTAATATGCGTCTGAAAATACAATTTACCAAAACACGATGTGCGATAATTACTGCGATCTGCCTCTCTTTCGTTGATTTGTGTTCTGCGTCTAAATTGATTTTTGGCTCAATCACACTTATTGTTCCATGGTATGTGTCTTTTACTGAGCAATAATATCACACATCCATAGTACATGTATCCTTTTCTTCTAGCGCACTTATTCGTTGTTCATCATTGACTGATTTGCGCACTTCGGCTTCACTGCATAAAGATACTTATTGCGTGCAATGAACTATTGATACCCTCGAGAGAAAATTCCAAAGCTTGTCCAAACAATTATCTCAGATCTTCATTGTTTTCAAGATTACTTCACCACATCCATATCTAGCTTATTTATAGTCTACTTGGACCAAGATATGCTTTCAATAGGTGAACTTCCTTAGCATTGAATAACACCCCACTATATTGCATTTTCAACAAGTTAGGATTTGTGTCAACATGCAACTTACCGCAATTCATCTTTGTGTGTTTTATGATGCACATATCCCAATGTCCTTGTGGGAATTTTGCATACATAGGTTCATAACTTATATTTACCTTCAGAATTCTTCATACCACATATCATTTTTTTTGTGGGACTTTCACACACAAGTGTTTTTTCTCTCTATTCATAAGTCTCACAAATGGTGTTTGTGCATGTACTCCATTTTAGACGTTCTACTTTATGTATAATTATATGCGCATTTCTAACCAATCTCATGGCGATATCTTTTCACTTATGTTAGATTCTTCTATATGTATTTCTTCAAGATAGTCGTGTGTGAGGAAGTCTCACCTCTACCTTCCAGTTGAATTGAAGAAGTCAATTTGGAACAACATCTATGACTTGTCTTCATCTTCAGTTGAATTCTATTTTATTAGTGATAGAGTTTTGTTTGTCTTTGTATCTCTATTTTAATGTACCCAATTGTGTCCTGATGTAACACTAGCTTCGAAGCTCCAAATTTTGTAATCATATTTTGAATATAATACAAAATATCCTTGAGTCATTGTGCACTACTTATATATTTGTTTCCTTACTGTTTTATGCATGACTACGATAATAACAACTACACAATTCAAAATAAACACTATTTCAAATGAATTCAATGAACACCAACTTACTTGATTAATCCTTGAGTTTCAAATGTACCTGTCTTGGACTCAAGGATCTTACATAACCCCTCTAGGTTAGCAATATAAGCAGTAATCACTTGCTGCTGGTATTAGACAATTATTTTTTCATCTTTTCCACACTCATGAGATATCTTTCTTACCCATATATTCTTGATAGGATGAGTTATATTAATGCTATATGTGTTTCTTATGCACTCCTAAGACTCATTTCTTACCCATGTATTTTGGTGTATAACCGACCTATGCTTCTGAGGCAGACATTATTTCACAAATTTGTGTCCAACTGGTTTTCTTTGTGCTTTTATGAAACATTGCAAGGTCTTGTGTCCATATTTATCACACACATAACATCTTATGGTGTGACAATATTTCTCTATATGTCCAACAAAATTACATCTCCAATATTTTACAGAACTAACGATATTTTTATGTCTGAAGGTGTTAGCATACCTGAGCCTCTCATTTCTTGCAAGCGGTTCAAATTCTCTATGAAATATAGCCTATTGGTTGGAACTGGGTTCTCCTTTGTTGCACATGCCATCACTATCTTTTACAAATCCAATACCAGTCTTATCTTTTGGAGATCATTGGAAACTCTAGATTTTATCGAGGATAATCGAGTTGTTGTTGAATTTATTTTGAGTGTCTGCGTCAATGCATATTCCAGTTTTTCCTTGAATTTCACAAATTGATTTATATTTCAAGTGTGAAATTTCTGATTCTTTTAGCACAATTTGTTTTTATAGTATCTCATTCACTAATTCTGACTCCCTCCAAGACTTCTCAAGTGCACACTCATTTTCTTCTAGTTCCTTGATTCTTTATTCTGCGCAAAGCAATTCCTCTTCTTTCACTTGCATTTGTTTATTCAAGACTTCATGCATATCCCCAATTTGCTTAACCTATTCTTCTTCTCTTTCCAACAGTTCCTTTAGCACTTTGTTATCTTTTCTTGATTTCTTCAAATATTCTAGAGAACTAATCAGTCCTCCTTCCCATTCGACCTTAATATTGTCATCATCTTCATACTTTGAATTTATTCTATGCGACTGAACTCTTATCTGGGCTTGGAATTTGATAATGGAACTCCGATTTCATTAGTCTTTTTTGATTTGATTGATTCTTTAGTGCCGCTTGATTTTTTCTTTTCTTTAGACTTTGGAAAGGGCAGGTGTATACCATTGTAGGTCCATTTATTTTTCATTTTTGAAGTGTTGGCTGGAGATCCTTTAGTTGAATACTTTCCTCCATTTGAGTTTTCATCTTGGATTAGCGCCATGAGTAGTACATCCCTCAGGATATCATTGTTGTCTTCCTCTTTTGAAACATTATCCTCCTTGGTGTACATGATTTTCTTCTTTCTATGAAATTTCTTCTTGTCCACGACTCTATTCTGCTAATACTTGCTTCTTCGTTCTTGATAGTTTGAATCTTCCTCACTTTCATTATCTCAATTTTCTTCATATGTGCATTTTGAAGCGAAATGTCCAATCCTATCACATTTAAAGCACTTAAAAGGCAACTTTCCTTTGTACTTACCTTGATCTCTTTTTATTTTTCTCACAAAGTTGGCATCTTCTTTGTCTAACAAGTCAGCTACATTTTTGCATTCATTCTTGCTGGATTTTGGCTTCCTTGTGGCTTTAAATGCAACTTACTTCTTGGATACATTCTTAGGTTCTAATTTCATTTTAGATGTTGTGAGAATTCCATACAGTTCATCCTTGGCCAGGTTGTCCAAATCATAAATGTCTTCTAAAATAGACACTTTCAAATTGAACCATGCAGGGAGGGTTCTCATGATCTTTTGTACAACTGACTTGATCTAGATCTTGGGGGCTGAGACCCGATAGGATTGAATGCCAAAAGAGGAGAATATTAAAGCTACAAAATTGTTAACAATTGATCCATAGAGTAACTTAGAATAACATAGAGTAACATATAGTAAATAGGCCACATGGAGGGGTGAGGCTCAAAGAGGGTTCTTTGAGCCTCACCTCTCAAACTATACTAAGAAATACACTCAAACCCAATAACTCAAAAATAACTTAATAAAATAAGAGAAAGGTTGGATGCCAAAAATCCTTGAATGCTTTATTGAGAAGGCATAAATCCTTTTTATAACATTATTACAATGTGTCTTGGGGTCATACCATGGATGAGAGAGGTACAATGTGCCTTGAAGCCATACCATGGAATAAAACCATGGGTTGTTAAATACCATGGATGGGAGAGGGCAGTATCTCCATTTAATGCTCTCCATTTAATGATTTTATGACTTATACATCCAAATTTAGACCATATGCCCCCCGAAATTTAGATCATTCTTCACCCCTTAGAAAATGATGGTCCCCACAATTTCATATTAAAAAGAGACCCATGAATACACTGTGTTGATTTCCAATGAAGAGAAGGGTTTTGTGAGGTTAACCCATAATCGTGGGTTTTGTGTGGTTGACCCATAACTGTGGGTTTTGTGTGGTTGACCCCTAACCATGGGTTTTGTGTGGTTGACTCATAACCGTGGGTTTTGTGTGGTTGACCCATAACCGTGGGTTTTGTGTAGTTAACCCATAACCATGGGTTTTGTGTGGTTGAACCCTAACTATGGGTTTTGTGTGGCTGAGCCACAACCATGATTACAATACATAACTATGGGATTTGTGTGTTTTACCCATAACCATAGCTGGTTTTGTGTGGTTGACCCATAGCCATAATCGTGGGTTTTGTGTGGTTGACCCATAATCGTGATTACAATACAAAATTGTGGATTTTGTGTGGTTGACCCATAACCATGGGTTTTATGTGGTTCACCCATAACCATGGGTTTTGTGTGGTTAACCCATAACCATGATTACAAAAGGATTTAATAAAAGTCCAAAAATTGAAAAATTCATGATTTTTGGTGCAATTGATGCCTTGCTGCAAATCCATTCGTACCTTCTAATGTAGATGATGAAATTGAATTTCATTGAACAAGAATTTGAGATATTGAAGAGACCTTTCCATCCATATAACATAGTTTATCTTTGGTGGCCCAAGGAATGAGAAAATGTTTGTTGAAGCTCAGGGAACACTTGCACACTGTTTTTGCTAACAAATGTTGCTTCAATCGATGATATCACTCAAACCAGAAATACAAATAAAAAATCATGAAATACCCATTTTAGCTGACGAAAATACCTTTCCAATGCGCTATGGTAGAGCATTTCATATTTTATGTGGAATCTGTTGTACTTGTTTAAAGTTGTACGCAAGCCCGCATTGTGTAGAAACATGTGTTGCTTGAAAAAGCATATCTCACAAGCTAGGAAGCCAAATGAAAAACCGTTAAGTACCCATTTTATATGACAAAAAAAAAAAATCAAATGAGATATGAAATACCCCTTGAAACATATTTTATATATTACAACATCTCTCTAAAGTTTACCGAATTAGGTCGTCCTCCATAGATTAATGAGTGTAGGTTGACAAGGGTTTGTAGAGAAACATAGATTGTTGTAGAGATCATGGAATCTATGGATGCAACATAAAAACTAGTGTATGGACCAACAAATAGACTACGAGAGTGTCAAAAATAGGTTGGAAATTCTTGCAGATATTTGGATCCAAACTATGCTCATACCCTCATTCACATGGAATGGTTCCCTTCTCTGATACCACTGATATAGATCTTGGGGGATGAGACTCGGGAGGCTTGAATGCAAAAAGAGGAGGGGTGAGGCTGAAAGAGGGTTCTTTGAGCCACACCTCTCAAACTATAATGAGAAAGACACTCAGAACCAATAACTCAAAAATAACTTAATAAAATATGAGAAAGGGTGAGTGCAAAAAATCCTTGAATGCTTTATTGAGAAGGAATAGAGCCTTTTTATAACATTATTACAATGTGCCTTGGGGCCATACCATGGGTTGTCAAGAGAGACACAATAATATATGTAATTTTAATCTTTATTATGGTAATGGAAGAATACAATCTTCTCAATTACAATCAGCACCAACTGATGAAAAGAGCACCAACTCTCATAACATCACCCAGCCTAGTTTTCTTTGCTCCAACTAAGAAATGGTTGAGGATTCCAATCCTCAAGTGCAATATTCTACTTGCAAGAACCTTGCAAGCAATCATATACCTCAGTCCAGAATCCAACTCAATCAACTGCTGCTAATCATCAACCAACTCTGCTGCTGCCATGCCACTTGTCATCTCATCATCATGTCTTCTGCTGTAGGTGTTTTACTGTTACATCAATATTGATGGTCAAGCTGGTCAATCTATGATATTTACTCTTGTCAATCTTCTCATCAACACTTTTGGTCAAGCTGCTCATCAACATCTTTCATAAGGTACAAGTCATCAACATGGTGTATAATGTATCATCATCAAGTATACATGGATTACATCATCATAGTTTATAGTATCTTCATGATCAAAGCATGCAATATCATCATAGGGTATGCATCATCAAGTATGCACCATCATCATACATTGCTCATCATAGAGTAGCATGCATCATCATCATTAAATAAATCACCATGGATCTACATCATTGTATACATATGCATCTTCATTACTGTTCACTTCAATGTACATACATTATCATCATCATACAGTATGTGCATCTTCAACCTCAAGTACACATCATTGTTTCATAACCACTGTATACTATTTTATATATCATTGTATACATCATTGTTTAGTACACAAACTACTGCTCATTATTATCAATGTCCATCATCCCTCATCATATAATAGGTGTATCAAATCATCATCTTAGTGCATATCATCATATCTTCATCATTGTACATGCAATGTATACATGACTATATATGCACTACATACATCACCGTATATGCACATTGCATCATATCAACATCATGGTGTATGCATGCACCATCATCATACAATATCATCAAGGGGAATGTATCAAGTCTATAGGGTAGAATTATTATCCAACCATCATCATCGGGTAGCATCACATCATCATGTACAAGTGTGCATCAAGTGTATATATTGATCATACCTTAATACATGTCAAAACTTATGTATGTTTGCTGTAGAAGTTGAACATATAATCATAGTATATGGTATCATCATCCTCAAATTGTCTGAAAGATAATTATCAACAAAAATGTATGATCTTTAACAAAACTTCAACAAAACTTTGGGACTAGTTGAGGACTGTGGAAACCCTCCAATAGTGTCAACCTTCAAGTCACACTTAGGAATGTGTTTTTGAGATGGAACTTCGTTGTAATGCCTCCAACATGTGCACTGTGTAAACAAGTCACAAAATCAAACTCGGATCACTGCTGCTGGTCACTAGGACCATTCACCAAAAAATTCAGGACTGTGGTAACCCTAAAATGTCTCTGTTGTAACCCTCGGATGCCTGCCAATGCTGAGACTGTTAGAGGGCAGCAATAACATTTGGAATTGTTCAAAGATCAAAAGTTGTGATAAACCTAGGCAAGTCAAAAAATTGGACTACCAAAAAGAAACAAAAAAATTTCCTCTGTGGTCAAAATCGGGTCCTCTCCTCTACTGCTGGTACCACCGAATGCCTCTGTCATCATCCACCTCATTCAATGAATTCTACCTCAATCAAGCAATCTCACTTTCCTTCTCATTCATTAGATTTATTTTGGAGTGAGAGTGACTTGTGTTTATACATTGTTTGTGGACAAACTCCATGCCGTCGACTTCACAAAATATAGATTTGATTATTAAATTATATTTTAATCATAACAATCCAACTATCTTCAACATTTGACTTCTCCTTGGATTAGTGCTGATTTCAAGGTGAGTTGTAATGTTTCTTATTTTTATTTTTCTTTGTCACTATTTCTTTGCCACATCATTAAAGTAGATAAGGGTGTGTCCATAAGTCATCAAGGGTGAGGGTGTCCTTAATCAACCTATGACCATTTCCAAAAGTTTCATGACCCCATACACAAATGGGCCACATCATCACCATTTCTTCAAGGTTACAACAAGCAACCAAGGACCCTTAGTCAAGGGTATGCGCATGCCCTCAAGGTCAAGGCATGCATGACATAGGGAATGCAATCAAGTGTCCGAGTGTTATCATGCCACCCTATCTGTGTGGGTTACTTCATCATGCCATATAACCGCATCATTTTCACCACTCCTACAAGGGTACAACATCCATTAAACCACCAAGTGTGTGGGTCCAAAGGATTTCTCATGCCCTAGGACCATCTCCAAGGGTTCTAAGACCCCATCAACCCACACATCATCTTCAAGTTTTCAAGGACCATTAATTCATCAAGTGTGGGTCCAAAGACATTGTGATCAACTCAAGTGGTATTCATGGACTTCTTCACCTACCTCAACCACAGAAGAGAACCTCCAACCACACAAGAGAACCTCCAAGGGCCAATATCCATCATGCTACCTCCTGTGGGGTTGCTAGGCCTTCTCCTAGGGTACCATGACCCCATCAAGGCATGAATGACCATATAAAGGGTCATTAATGCTTCTTCAACCCATCCAGGGCTTCTCCATCATCTATAAGGGCCTCAACACCACAACCAAGGTCTTCAACATCATCAACAAAATAGTGGTTCTAAGATCTATCCTTGTGGGTGCAAGGACCTTGTCAACTGGATACAAGGTACTTCAAGGCACAACCCATCTCTATATGGTCTCTAAGGTACTGGATGTGAGGATACTGGGATCATCCATACCTGTGCACTACCTGTGGGGTCATTGCAAGTCCCTGTTGGCATCAATTACAATTTCAATCAACAGTCAAATACCATGGATGGGAGAGGTACAATGTGCCTTGAATCCATACCATGGAACAAAACCATGGGCTGTCAAATACTATGGATGAGAGAGGGTGTCCTCTCCATTTAATGATTTTATGATGAATGGTAGAGGGTGGCCTCTCCATTTAATGCTTTTATAACTTATGCATCCAAATTTATTCCATATGCCCGCTAAAATTTAGATCATGAATTTTCTTCAATTGTATCTCCAAGTCCAGCTATATATTTTACTATCTCATCCACTCTTAGTAAGTATGCAGCAACATCTTCCTCCTCCTTCTTCTTGAGTGTTTCGAACTATTTTGAGAATGTTTTCAATTTTCCCTTCTTGACTTTGTCATCACCTTCATAAATACTCTTCAACTTATCCTAGACTTATTTCATTGTGGTGCATTGCATTAATTTGGTAAACTCGACATCAACTTATCCACAAAGTATGACATTCTTTGCTCGCATATTCCATTCATATTGTCTTCTATTCTCAGTGCCGACTGAGACTGTTTTGGAGGTTGCGCGCTCATCATTTTCTTCTAACTCATCAGTGGATTTCAAGAACTCATATCCATCTTCCACTAATTTCCAAACATCCATACCAAGTGATTGCAGATAAAATTCCAATTGAATTTTCAAGAAGGCATAATTAGATCCATCAAATCTTGAAGCCTTGTTGGTGGACAAACCTTCTTTCTTATCCATATCTGCACTAGATCCCTCTTCCAGATGTTAGTCTATTACTTAAGACACCCACTCTGGTACCAATTGTTGGATTTATATTATTACTTAGAGGGGGGGGTGAATAAGTTATAGTGCAAATATGTATATTTTTAACTTAAGCGTATTTTCACCAATTAAAACTTTTCAACAACAACAAGAATAATCGAAACAACACACAAGTACTTGAGAATAATTGTATATCTATAAATGTATATATAATTACATAAGTGGGAGATTGCAATTTCCAAAAATGAGCACTCACTAATGTTAGGAGTTGGATTGATCCCTAGGTACAATCTACAGGATACTAGCACTGACCTGCAACAACTTCAATCTGCATGCGAACTGATTCACGATCTTTAGGCACCGACCTGAACAAATATCAGTATGGTTGTGCAAAATTCCACTTGTGGATTCAAGCTCTGACTTGTGGATAACTGTGCTCTCTAGTTGTGGACCCACCAAATTCCATTTGTGTTCTCTAGAATTGAATGGAAGGAGGGTATGACCTCTAAGGTTTTATTTGCATTGATAAAAAGGATATTACACCACCCCAATTATATTTACCAGCTACAACTAGAAAGAGGCTCCAACCTCCTATGTTTTATATAAACCAATAGAAAGGATGTTACAAAACCCTAATAATATTTACTAGCTACAACTTGAAGGAGGAGCGAACCCCCTGTGTTTTATCTGCACCAATAGAAAGGATTATACAACACCCTGATTGTATTCTCCAACATTGACTAGAAGGAGGATGCAACCCCTTGATCCTTTCCCTGTCCTACCTCCCTAATATGAAATAAGATTGTATTCAAAAAACTGCAAATAGAGAAATACCTTATCCTTGTGAATGTCTTCATAATACGCAACTACTATAACTTCTTCGATCCACGCCTGAGTATCTGCATTCGAACGACCAGTTTCCTAAAACACGATATGCGATAATTATTGTGATTTGCGTCTCTTCAACGAATCTGTGTTTTGCATCTGAATTGAGTTTTTGGATCAACCACACTTGCTTTTTTGTGGCCTACGTCTTTTACTGAGTAAGAATGGTGCACATCCATAATACAAGTATCCCTTTATTCTAGTGCACTTATTCGCTTTTCGTCACTAAGTGATTTGTGCACTTCAGTTATGCTCCATAAAAATACTTATTGTGATAAATGAGCCATTGATACCCTAAAGAAAATTTCAAAGCTTGTCCAAACAATTATCTCAGATATTCATTCTTTTCAAGCTTACTTCACCACATCAATCTCTAGCTTAGTTATAGTCTACTTGGCTCAAGATATGTGTCCACTTGGTGGAGTTCCTTAACCTTGAATAACACCCCACTGGATTGCATTTTCAACAAGTTAGGATCTGCATTGATGTGCCACTTACCACAATTCATCTTTGTGTCATTTATGACACAAATGTCCCAACGTCCTTGTGGGACTTTTACACACATCAGTTCATAACTTATATTTACCTTTACACGTATTCGTACCACATATCATTTTTCTTGTGGGACTTTCACACACAAGTTTGTTTACCTTTATCCATAAGTCTCACAAATGGTGTTTGCACATGTGTGCCATTTTCAATGTTCTTCTTTATGTATAATTATATTCTCATTTGTGACCAATGTCAATGTCATGGTAGGAACTAGCCAATCATTGATTTCTCTTATTTTATCTGGGTCCATCGAAATACCTTCCTTAGTTATTACATGACCTAAGTACTAAATTTTATCTTGAAAGAATTCACACTTGCTAAACTTTGCATAAAGGTTATGTTCTATTAAGGTTTGGAAGACTATTTTTAAGTGTTCTTTATGCTCTTCTTTGTTTTTAGAGTATATTAATATGTCATCAATAAATATTATTACAAACTTATCTAAATATTTGTGAAGAACACTGTTCATTAAACACATGAACGTGGCTAGGGCATTGGTTAAGCCAAATGGTACAATGAGGAACTTGTAATTCCCGTACCTTGTTCTGAATGCAGTTTTATGGAAATCCTCGTCCTTAATTCTTACTTGATGGTAACCAGACCTCAAGTCAATTTTAGAGAATACCGATGCTCCCCGTACTTGGTCAAACAAGTCGTCTATGCGAGGAAGAGGGTATCTATTCTTAATTGTCATTTTATTTAATTGTTTCTAATCAACACAGAGCCTCAATGTGCCATCCTTCTTTTTAACAAACAAGACAGGTGCTCCCCATGGAGACACACTCAGTCTAATATATTCTTTATCTATTAATTCTTGTAATTGTAATTTTAATTCTACTAACTCAGGAGTGTTCATCCGATAATGGGCCTTTGAGGCGGGTACTTCCCCAGGTACCAATTCAATGGTAAATTCAATATCCCTCCTCGAAGGTAGTCCTAGTATCTCTTCTAGAAAGACGTCTTTAAAATCATTTAAGAAGGGAAGATCCTCTAAGCTAGGTTTTGTTTCCTATCATTAGTTTCGGTGATGTGTACAACAAATACCCTACATCCTTTTCTAGCACACTTTTACAATTGCAAGGTAGAAATTTTCCTAGTAAGAACCTTCTTTGGAATCCCTCTAACCATTTTTCTTTCACCATTTTCATCAATACAATCAAAAATTTTCTCAAAGCAATTTAGAAAAACTTTATGTTTTTCTAGCCAATCCATTCCAATCAGTACATCGTAAGATCCTAATGGTAAAACATTCAAATCTACTTTTGTAATCAAATCTTGCATATGAACTTCACAACTAAAAATAAAACTGGTTACTTTTTTTTTGTTTCGATGGCTAATTGCACTAACCACGATTTTTCAAAATCATACTTTCTCATTTTACACAAATCTACTAACTTAGGAGATATATAACTTAGGGTAGAACCATAATCAATTAATATTGAAATAGGTTTGTCAAGGATCTTACCATTTACCTCAAACATGTAGGGCTGATAATCCGCTTGATGATTGTCTAACACAGTGCTAATTTGCAGTATGTTCCGAGCAACTTCTCCAACTGTGGTTGCTTCTTGAACTGTGTGAATATTCCGATTATCCTTTTTATGAGGACAATCCCAATAGAAATGACTCCCCTCACAACCCCAACACTGCAAGGGTTCTCTTTTTTATTTATTCACTTTTCTTATTAAAAGTATTATCTTTATACTCGACAATTCTCATAGGTTGTTTATACTCCGTTCTTATTGTTGGTTGTTTATACTTGAAGGTATTTTTCTGGAAACTTTTATGTTTATTAAAAGGTCTGAACTCTCTTCTCTTAAAACTACTTCCACCTCTTCTCTTGAAATTACAAGGATTTTCACTTTTGCTCTTGGATTGGTCATATGTTAATTTGGCCCTCCTCATTGCTTCATACAAAGTTTTCGGTTTTTCAAATTCTAGTTTGTCTTTATAAAAGTTAGGCAAGCAACCTAGAAATCTTTGTATTTTAGGCTTTTCTTTGTTTAGGTAATGCACATATCTTAACAGGGATAAGAATTTAGTACAGAAGTCATGCATGGACATGGATCGTAGTCTTAGCTCATAAAAATCCTTAGCTTTCCCTTCGTAGTAATATTCTGAGAGGTATTCATTTTTAAATTCCTTTTTAAACCAGTTCTTACTTACTTTCTTATCATTAATCCGTTTTGCTCTTTTTAAGTCTTGCCACCAAATCTAAGCCTTTCCGACTAGATTGAAGATGGCCATTTTTCCGTTCATGGAGTTGGAGTAATTGTACATAGTGAAGTACTTCTTCATCCCGGAGAGCCAAGCCTCAACTTCTTCTCCATTTTTGACTTCACCGGCAAAGGTAGGAGGCTTTGTTTTTTTGAATTCTCTTATTAGCTCATCTGTATATTTTCTTTTCTTCCTAGGTCTACCCTCAGAACTATCACTAGAATACTCTCATTCACTAGATAGATGGCTTCTGTCAGAGTAAGGAGAGTCAAAGGATGAGTTTTTTGGTCTATGTTACTTTTTCCTCTTTTCATTAGTTATCTCATTTAGTTTATATAATAGGGATTCAATACTTAAGTCTTCTTGAGTTTTCAGTACCCTTTCATGTTCAGTCTTAAAGTTCATAATTTCTTCTTGTAAGTCCCTCACTGTTTGTAGAATCTCAATATTAACAATGTTGTTATTTAGTGGATCCGCATTATTAGGTTCAACTCGTGCAGGTGGGGTATGGGAGCATCTTCCAGCCATATATTCCCACAGTTTAGTAAAACAATTTTCTGCTATATAAGTAATAAGAACAAAAAATTACCCATTTGTTGGTTTTTGGAAATATGCGTATGGAACCATAGGGCCAAGTGTTGTAACCTGGGATCTGATACCACATTGTAAAAACCCTAATTACTAAATTTTGGAACAATACCAAAAACGACATATATGTATATATATATAAAAGGAACAAGACATAAATTTCTCAATTCTTTTTTTCTAAAGGAATATAATATCAAAAATATAATTCTTCCCATTTAGAAGCACAAACATATATTGATTACTCAATATAAAAAAAAAGTACCATGCGCTTAAAAACTAAATTACTATAGATACATAGAACTAGATACCCATATATTTATATACAATTTTATCATGGTAAAAATCTCTAGTTACATTACTAATTAAGTCTTTAATATATAAAGTTGCAAATGTCATTTCTCAATCCCAAATATTTAAACAACACATGTAAACATATAAACCCTTGCTTGTTTTCCCAAACATTCACATATATAATATTAAATGAAATAAAACATGACATTCAAGTCAAACTAGAAGAAAAACTGCAACTGTGCATTTTGTAAACCAAACATATTACATTCATTTTTACAAAACCAATTCACCTAAAATTTGTTTTTTTAATCACCTAAGTAATTTAAATTATGTGGATATCAATCTTTATGATCTAATCGAAGCTTACGATGTTAGGGTTAACCTTGACTCGGGATTGAGTCAAAGGTGGTTAGGTCTAGCACATGGTTTGGGCACATGGTTTGTTGTAGCCCATGGTATTGTCCCATGGTATTGCATGTGATTAAGCCTTTATAAGGCTTGAGGAGTCTCCATTGTATAGTGGCCTGGAGGTGAGCGGTGGCTAGCTCACTTGGCCCAGATGGCCGGTTTTGGCCATGTAATGAAGATCTTCATTGGTGTTGGTTTTCCCCGCATGGGGTTTCCAGGGTATATTGTGTCTCTATGTGAATGTTGCTTGCAATATTTATTTTCTCGCATATTGGTATTTAATGATGCTCATTTTTAAACCTAACAAATGGTATCAGAGCCATGGTTTGGCTTGGTTATGCTCGTTGGTGTTTCTATGAATCAAATTGTGGGGTGCATGTTCGGTGGTACCCGACACCCTAGCAGTAATTATTTGGTCCATGTGAAACTTAGCCGTAGGCACGTTTGGATTTCTCTAGATGCTAAAAGCACAAGGTATCCCTCTTATGCGCAAAGAAGGAATGTTGCATCAAGTGTGGAATGAACCACTAGGTAGGTACGAGGGTGGCAGGTGTACTCGTAGCCTAGCTTGATGTGGATCGGAGAGGTTGAGTCTTCGATTGCGGGAGAAATGTGAGATGGTTTAATCTCGGTTTTGGGACCAAGATTGATAAGCCATGTATGTGAAGAGAATTCCTAGAGAACTGGCAGTTACAGCGGTCGATGACCCATGTAATCCGGTAGATGGATTTTTCTTTATATGGACATCAATGACAGAGTTTGGATGTAGGTACAAAGGGAGCATGGAAAAAGACGAGCAAGGAAGCGAGCATGGAAAGCGAGAGGATGAAGCAACGGATGGTGATGGTGTAGTCACCATGAAGGCACATGTAATGGAGCGGTTTTCATGTAAATGGACATATGGCTGTAAGACCTAGTAAGGCATGCATACCCCTGGTAACTCACTGGTAAAGTCGATAGATAGAACTAGGTGATAGGCGGGTGTATGTAAGATTCCTCAGTAAATATTTGAGGGGAGTTGGTGATTACTCCAAGTCAAGTTTAAAGGGGGGATTTTTAGGGTTAACCTTGACTTGAGATCGAGTCAAAGGTGGTTAGGTCTAGCACATGGTTTGGGCACATGGTTTGTTGTAGCCCATGGTATTGTCCCATGGTATTGCATGTGATTAAGCCTTTATAAGGCTTGAGGAGTCTCCATTGTATAGTGGCCTAGAGGTGAGCGGTGGCTAGCTCACTTGGACCGGATGGCCGGTTTTGGCCATGTAATGAAGATCTTCATTGGTTCTAGTTTTCCCCGCATGGGGTTTCCAGGGTATATTGTGTGTCTATATGTGGTTGCTTGTTATAATGTTTATTTATCGCTCATTTTTATGTTAATGATGCTTTTTTTAACCTAACATACGATGTGAAAATAACCATACACATATCAATGAGGATACCACATCATCATTTACCGAGCTTTAAGAACCGAAGGCATAACTATTCAATATATATATATATATATATATATATATATATATACCACTACTCGATCATTCCTAATTTTTTTCAATTATTGGTAGAGCAGAATAAGTGGCTAATCCGAGTGCAGTAAAAAGTTTTATTGTCTGTTAATGAAATAAAAAACAATGTTCCACTAGCCCGATGACTACGATAGTTGCATTGAGAGTTCCTATAAATTCTACCGCAACAACTGGGAAACATATGCAGACTTTAAGAAATATTGACATAGTTTAGATCACAAAGCAACACAGAATTTTGGAACATGATGAGAGTCCTTATAATTTCCACTGCAACAATGGAAATCGTATGCACACATTAAGAAATGCTGACATAGTTTAGATCACATATCAACACGGAATTTCAGAAAACGATGGCAGAGTTTTCGATTTAATCAGAGGGTCTCTCCATAAAAATAAAAATAAAAGATTAAAAGAAAACATTTTGCAGGAGCTGGAACTACACACCAACAAAGCATAAACAGAGAAAAAATCGATCACACACCAGCAATAAAAAGTAGGAAGAACGATCCCCTCGATGGAGATGCCTTCCATCTACAACTGTTAAATACAATAGATAGTTATGAAATAAAATAGAGACATGGGACAATCCTCTCAACAAGGAGATCACCCATCCCCATGGAGATGCGATCTCTCGGCAAGTATTAACGCATAACCAAACAAATAAAAAAAAGGCGGCATAAAGGAGTATTGCACAACCCAATGGAGACATGATTTCTCTGTAAAAATTAAAATATACACTCAACAATAAAACTTCCAAAAAGGGAGGTCGCCCAGCCCAACAGAGATGCCCTCTCCATGCAATAATTAAAATACATAGTCAATAATAATAATAAAAAAGGGAGGCATGGGAAAAAAAATTATCCACGCGTAGGCTAAAGGGAATCATACCCGCCCAATGCCGGATCTAAAAGATTCATCAAAATCAAACATTGGATTATCAATGGATTTTTTGGAGATGTTCTCCAAATAAAAAAATGCAGGGAAAAAAATAAAATACAACAGAGATTTAAATTCGAAAACCAGTCAGGATATTGATGGTAAAATCGCCAAGATGGAAAAGAAAACGGATTGTAATTTCCATAGACCAAAACAGTACAATTGTATGCAGAGGTTTATCGATATAACTCTACAGATCGATCAATGGATTTACATGCAAAAGGTTTAGATCCAGCAAAAGAAATCGAGTATGCATAAAACCACGCAATAGACCAAAAACGTAAGTGGATGAAGGAAGTCGAAACCCCGTTAACAGTAAACTGCAGATATTGGTTTCAAACTACTGTCAGAGACGGATCCGGGCTTCCATATTAAATAAAATATATATAATGCATATCCTTAAAGGAGAACACAGAGGTACTCTTTTTCTTAAAAGAAAACAGTCTCCGTAGACTGGTATTTTTTATTTCATATTAAAACGAAAAGGTAACCATTCACAACAATTTATACATTTCAAAATAAGAATCACCCCATTCAAATAACTCTAACTAAAAATTGATTACTATACAATATCGATCATAATTTTCAAAAAATGTAGATTTATAGATCTATGAGTAAGAAGGCGAAAAAAACACACTTGGAGAATCAACTCCTCCCAACCATAGGAGGCAGAAACTCAACGGTTTTCTACGCTCCACCCCCGAGCTGGATCACCAACCATGCACCAGAACAACAAGTAACTTCCTCGTGACACTCATTCCTCGAGTCTGTAACAAGTTTTCACGACGGACTTATAAAATAGAAAACGCTCAACACATGCACTCAGCAATCGTTTTCCTCATGCACACCACGGCATCCCGTGCTATTCCAATGCACTCATATATATAGCTTTTTCCCAGGTCTTATGCCATCCCAATCAAATCTCCAATCATATCCTTAAATCCCTATGATTTAGGATCTTGTTTGGTTGTTGAGTTTTGGATTGGATTTTATTGGTATCAATCACTCTAGCTTGCTTACACATGTTCCTTGGTGCCATGGTTGGTGTCCCCTCATGTAGTTGAGTTCTCCAAGTGTCATTTTCTTTATTAAATAAATAAATAAAACGGTTTGTTGTGCAATGTCATTTGAGTTTTTGAGTTTTCATAACTCACTACATAATAAAAAATAATTTTCAAAACATGAAAATAAAAGCAATGTCATGGGGCATTGCATGGAATCCATGAAGAAAAAGAAGCAAAGATAAATAAAGGGGAGCGAAATTCATTGCAATAATCATGTTGGCAGTAAAGGAGAAGGATGTATAAAATAAGATCTAGACATTCTAGACATGGATAATGGAGCATCTTCTAATGGATGTTGTGATGAGATACCTACTGATGGGTATCATGGTGAGGAGCCTATTGATGGGTTCCTAAGGGTTGATGTACCTACTGATGGGTACCAAGATAACATGGAGACATCTACTGATGGATGCTCATCCCTCTTTGTTGGTGACATAGAGATTCCTATTGAAGATATTATTGCAAGTACACATTTATTTGAGCATAAAGACCTTGCAATTAAAGAGAAAGACCTATGATCGATTTTCACTTCACCTCTTGAGCTTCATGAGGTTGATTTTGTAGATGAGGAGGAGGTTCACTCTTAGGAGTCTTCCTACCTAATAGGGCCATTGTCGTTGGGTGAAAATAAGATCAAGAAATCCTTACACATTCTCCATGACACTCATGCTTCAATATCAAATCTATGTTCGAGAGCTGCTTCACTGGGAAGATTCATCTTTCCTTGAATCCATGCATTGATGTCAAGCTAGGAAGTAACTTAAGACAAGTATCTTAAGCCCTTTCTCACTGCTATGACCCAAACATTGATGTCATAAATGAGAAGAGTCACTTGTAACTTTAGATAATACCAAATTTTATAAAGCCAAGTTTTTCAAAATGATAGAACACATATTATATTTTAAGGTTGAACCCAAAATATTAAATATTAAATAAAAGTTTTAATAAAAAATAAATGTTTAAAATATAAATCATAAAACCTTTCACCTAATAATAAAACATCCACCTTTTAGTCTGCAACTTATACCTCTAAAATTCCTTTAAAATATTTAAACATAGAATGATCCACTTTACACCTTTAAAAGTAGATCTCATGTGACGACAATGCCCACGTAGATCTCACCTCTCTTTAAGTGAGACACAGAGGGTTATAAAGAGTTAACTGCTCCGAGTTAACTTCATTTCTCATATGACAACTCTATGCCAACGATAATGTTATAATTATCACTCCCTCAACGTGATAAAGAGAGTGATAATATAAATATAAATATGATTTTAAGCGGCCTTCAACTATACACCATTTGGACATTTGATTTAACAATATCCACCATTTGATTTTAGGTACTATCCACTCACCCATTATATGATTTATCCACTCTCTACTACTATATGATTTTAGAAGTTACTCATTTCATTTTAAATACTAGTATGACTATAATCCACCTTCCTGAAATCAATGTGTAATAAATCAATTGTCATTTAATCTCTGTAATGAAAATTTATATGTACCAATATGACTACAATCCACATTCCCAATCAATAAACGTGTAATAAATCAATTTCCATCCAATCTCCGTCATGAAAATTTAGATGTACCAATATAACTATTACAACTACAATCCACCTTTCCAATCAATCAATGTGTAATAAATCAATTGACATCCACTCTCTGCCATGAAAATTTAGATGGACCAATATAACTATTACAACTACAATCCATCTTCCCAATCAATCAATGTGTAATAAAACAATTGCCATCCAATCTCTGCCATGAAAATTTAGATGTACCAATATAACTATTAGAACTACAATCCACCTTCCCAATCAATGTATAATAAAAATGACATCTAATTCTGCGATGAAAATTTAGATATAGATGTTTCATTTTAAATGCTAGTGTACATATTACAATTATGATCCACCTTTTCAATCAATGTGTAATTAATCTATGCCATAAAGCTTTCAATGCCCTTTAAAAGTTTTTTTTACCTTTCATAGAATAACATAATTTTTCTCATTAAAAAAAAAATTCTCAATAAACCATTATTGTGCAACTTTACAATGGAAAGCCTGCTTTAATTTTTCTTATCAAAATTTTAGATAGTTGAAAATGTGTGATTAAGTAGCAACAAAGGCATAAGAATAGCCATGTCTAACACACATTGTATCAGCATTATTTTTTCAAAATTTAAATCACGATGAAACTTCAAAACATTTAAAATTAAGTTTAAATCTTAGTGCCACATTACACGTTCCTTTGGCTTCTCGTTGCTTAATACAAATTGAAGGCTTTAATAAAATCAATAATGAAATCTCATTCAATTGTTAACTAAGTGATACTATACAACAAGATATGGATGGATTCTCGACTTGAGATCGATGTCTTTGTAAATATTCAAAGACAAATTTTTATTACTTATAAATTTGTTTGAGTACAATACTCTCTGCCAATCACAGAATTTAGCAATTGCGGTAGGTTGTATTGATTTTTTTTATTATGATGTGGATTTGCAAAGGGTTGTATTGATTTTATAAAATTGATTAAAATTGTAATTACGTAGTTCAAAGCTCTTAATACTTGTACAATGACACTAGTATTAATTACACATTTGTGGGCTATTATTGATAATAGGATTGATATGATCCAAGACTTAACTTCTCATTTGCTAGGTTTGTAGTTCTCAAATCCAAACCTATCTACATGTAAGGTGAATAAGTAATGTATCCATAGCTATTGCAATCACACACTCAAGAATTAAATTATGTAGCAAATTATTTTAAATTAGAATTGATATACCGTATTTTGAAATGGTTTATAATTAACGTAATTGAGTGATTGCAATTAGGGAATTGAGAGTCAAAACTGTGGTTAATCAAATGGTTATTGGAATTTGGAAATTTGAAACTCAAGTGGTTTTAAATTGTAAACTTTTGTTTATAATTATTCCAATTTTCAAATTCCGAGGCCTACTTAGGCTACGTCTACTTCCACCATCAGAATCGAATCTTGAGCATGCTTCAATTTCATATTTATACATTGTTTAATGTTTTTAGTACATGCTATAGTTATGGTAGTTATGAGGCTCATACGAGTAGGAAATGAAGATTTCGAGCCATATGAGGAAGAAGATATCATCTACGTAGATGGAGGACTACCATGAGACAAGGATGGTTACTTTTGTAACCAAGTGTACAATGAATATAGAGGGGTTGAACCACCAATGTTTGATATCGTTGGTGGCACAATATTCTCTGGAGGAAAGCCACTAAAAATTTATCCTTATGAGTACCTCCAAAGATACCAAGCATTAAAAAAGATATCCATGAATGCTTGTATTTTCGATAGTCCTGTGAAATTCATATTAGTATCATATTTAGAAAAAGGGATCCTTTTGGAAACTCACATCAAAGAGGAGTGGAACATATTGTCAACAATGTGTGCGAAGAAGTGAAGAAAAGGTTGCAATAAAATGAAGTCTCACCATCAAAGTGTTCTCCATCAAATATTTGTGAAGAAAGTGATTTAGACAAGGGTGAATCCATAATTGAAGATCCACCTTTGGAGGAGCATGAAGAGGGTCTTTTTTGTGGAATCCATGAAGCAAAATAAACAAAGATAAATGAAGGGGAGCGAAATTCATTGCAAGAACCATGTTGGCAGTAAAGGAGAAGGGTGTATAAAATAAGGTCTAGACATTCTAGAAATGTATAATAGAGCATCTTCTAATGGATGTTGGGATGATATACCTACTGATGGGTATCATGGTGAGGAGCATATTTATGGGTTCCTAAGGGTTGTTGTACCTCCTGATGGGTAGCAAGATTACATGAATACATCTATTGATGGATGTTCATCCCTCTGTGTTGGTGACAAAGAGATTCCTGTTGAGGATATTATTGCATATACACATTTATTTGAGCATAGAGACCTTGTAGTTGAAGAGAAAGACCTAGGATCGATTTCCACTTCACCTCTTGAGCTTCATGAGGTTGATTCAACAGACGATGAGGAGGAGCTTCACTGTGAGGAGCCTTCGTACCTAGTAGGGCCATTGTAGTTGGGTGAAAAGAAAATCAACAAATCCTTACACATTCTCCATAACACTCATCCTTCAATATCAAATCTATGTTGGAGAGCTGATTCATTCGAAGCTTCATCTTTCCTTGAAGCCACGGAGAAGATCTAGAGAGCAATGTTTGCAATCCAAGGTAATTTTTCATACATGCTTTCAGATAGAGATCACTTGTATGAGCCTGCTCATATGTTGCATAGAGCATCTCTCAAGGAGGGTGAAGATATTTGCAATCTTAATGATGAGTTGATGGCCACCCAAGATTCTTTGAAAAGAACTCAAAGTGCCTGCTTGGAGTCTGATAAGGAGATAGAGAAAATTCACCAAGAATTGCAAAGACCACATATTCCCTACTACACTTTTGTCAGCCCAGACCATATGGTTGATTTCATTTTTGGATCAAGGGAGGAACCTCATGTGATGGTGGAACATGAGGAACATGTTGATTTTCAAATGTTTGAGGAGGATCAAGAAATTGAGTTTCCATTTGGATCAAGTCACACCTTCATAGAGGAGGTTGAGAAGCACACTACTATCAACCCAACCAGTGGAGGAGTTCATGCATCCACTTGCTTGGTGGGTGAAAGTTGCAGAGGATTGGTTCATAGTTCTTCACCGTACAGTTTTATTTCAACCACATCATTTGGGAATGGAGATTGGGTGAAAGGATTATTTCTCTTGGTGTCACATGAGGAGCAGAAGGCTCCCACCTTCTTTGTTGACGGTTGTAGAGACATAACATGTGATGTGACTAGTGCGTTTATCTTGCCTCAGAAGGAAATTGAAGATTCCTTAGCTATCAGAGATATATATGTGGGAATGCCATTTGAATCGATAAGAAAAGGTGATTATCTACTCAAGGATATGGCAGATAAATATGTCACTGAAATGGAGGATCAAGGATGCACTAAAGTTGCTTGCATCAGTAGAGAATGGTTTGACATGCGTGTGACATGTATGCATTCATGAGTCAACTTGGTCAAAATACTAGTTTTGAGTCACCTATCCTGCTGATTGCTAAGTTGTCTGAGTTAGTGTGCCAAATCTCTAAGTTGGTACATTACAGTAATGTATCCTAGCAATTGCAATCACACAATAAAGAATTAAATTATGCAAAAGACTATTTTAAATTAGAATTGATACACCATATTTTGCAATGGTTTACGTAACTAAGTGATTGTAATTAGGGAATTGAGATTCAATAATGTGGTTAACCAAATAGTTATTGGAATTTGGAAATATGATTATGAAATTTGGCAATTTGAAACTCAAGTGGTTTTAAATTGTAAACTTTTTTTTATAATTATTCCAATTTTCAAACTCCCAGACCTACTTAGGCTACGTCTACTTCCACCGCCACCATCGAATCTTGATCATGCTTCAATTTCATATTTGCACATTGTTTAATGTTTTTAGTACATGCTATAGTTATGGTAATTGGAGAGGGGAAAAATCTCATGCTAGAGGTAGCTCCAAGCTTCAATTGAGACTTGGCAAAGTGAGTCGGTTAGGTAGGTGAACAAACACAATTATCAAGGCTCTTGTTGGATCAAGTTCCTTGATCACTTTCTTATCAATATTTACTTCATCATTGAGAAGTGAGACATGAAAATCCATGCTTGTAAGAGAGATGGTGGTTCACATTCTCTTTCACTGGGTTTGTGAACGATTAATACTAAGACTCGATTAGAAGAGTTCATCCATTTGTCTCAAACGACTCCACTGGTATTTACACATAGATTAATGTACTGCTTGAAGGCCCCCAAAAATCCTAGGAGAAAATCTTTCCTTATGATTGCATATCATTATCACCGTTTGCAAGAATCGTGCAAGAATCACAGTTGATTGAGCATGTTATATAGATTCCAAATTAGGATTCAAGGGAAAGATGTACCATAAACCATTCCTATTGAAATAATAAGTTCAAACTAGAGTAACTCTCAACCCTTGCTCAAGTTTCTTCCATTTTTTATTCCAAGCCTTTTTTAGGATGTTTCCATTATCACTCTTGACCCCTACTCATGCTACTTCCACTCTTTCTTTCCCTATTCATTCATAGGGTATATAATACCTTCTTAGAACTCCATGAGATCCACCTAAGAAAAGGAAGAACACATCCACCCTAACACCATGAGTCCAGCACCCACCACCCACCACCCAAGAGACCATAATTATTATGACCCCATCCAACTATGTTATCCATGGTCCCATCCAAACGTCCACCATTTAATTATAGATGCCATTGTTGCTGCGATTTCATTTTAAACATCAACATCACTCCATTAATGAAGGAAAGGAGAATAGGCCTGGAATCAGACCATATGCTATGGCACATAACACAAAAGAGACCAGGCTCACTGATTTTCTAGGGTTAGTTGAACATATAATTGTCAAAGTGACTGTTTGATTATTTTGCTCCGTGCAACTTTGGACGTGGAAAAATCATATTCCACGTAGCTTCAAATTCCCGAACTTTTGTAGACCATAAATTTGCTATCTGCTCGAAGAAAATGGTATGTGCCCGCTCCTGTTCTGGTTCTCTCCCACGCATTAGAACTCTAGATTTCGGGTCATATCCTCCTAGTAGCTAATTACGCATAATCCACAAGGAACAGTACGTCCCTGCCGGATCATATCCTCTAGATTTCTGGTCATAATCCACAAGGAACTCTAGATTTCTGGTCATATCCTCCTCGGTCATAATCCAGATAATGGGAGATTTGCGTTATAAAAAGGTGAAAGCATATAAGCCGTGCGTGGTTTCTCTCGGCTGTTTTCATTCCGGCTCTTTTCATTCCGGAGAATACGAACTTGATGAGTTTAAATGCAACAATTTCCCTCCTAAGAAACTCCCCAAGAGAGACGACGAATTAAATAAGCTGTCTGATAAGATTATTGAAGTTCACGGGAACGACATTAGGGAATGGTATGGGAATGATTATTGGAGCGACACAGAACTAGGTACCAACATGGCTGAAGATGGCTTATTCCTATTGCAGTTCTTGTGGTAAGTATAGTCTCATTTTTTCATGCAATTAAAAACCAAGCGTAGATTTATGAAGCACTATAAAGAAAATTGTAATGGTTTTATAAGCTGTAAGAAACCTTTTTTTAGGATCTTCTTATCAAATTATACACCTTTTTATTGAGATTTGGGGGTGGACTAAGGGTTATGTTTTTTTCATTTTTAGATAAAGATGAGAGAAGTTTACTGCTTAGATGAGGATGCTGCTTAGTTCAAAATTCCAAATAAAAAAGCCGTAATGAAAACAGCCGAGAGAAACCAAGCACGGCTTATATGCTTTATCGCGCAAATCATTCCGTACGCGGTTTAAGCATGGTTTGTCTGTCCCAGTTACCTGATCCTCTGCTGCTGCATGTGTCATATTGATCGTGGAATCTCCCATTATCCGGCAAGGACGTACTGTTCCTTCTGGATTATGCGTAATTAGCTACTAGGAGGATATGACCAGAAATCTAGAGTTCTAATGCGTGGGAGAGAACCAGAAAAGGAGCGGGCACGGGAAGGGACATGCCATTTTCTTCGAGCAGATAGCAAATTTATGGTCAGGAACATACCATTTTCTTCGAGCAGATAGCAAATTTATGGTCGACACAGTTCGGGAATTTGAAGCTACGTGGAATATGATTTTTCCACGTCCAAAGTTGCACGGAGCAAAATAATCAAACAGTCACTTTGACAATTATATGTTCAACTAACCCTAGAAAATCAGTGAGCAGTCTCTTTTGTGTTATGTGCCATAGCATATGGTCTTTTGATTCCAGGCCTATTCTCCTTTCCTTCATTAATGGAGTGATGTTGATGTTTAAAATGAAATCGCAGCAACAATGGCATCTATAATTAAATGGTGGACATTTGGACATTTGGATGGGACCATTGATAACATAGTTGGATGGGGTCATGATAATTCTGGGCCTATTCTCATTAACTTCAATGGACTGATCTTGATGTGTAAAATAAAATAGCTCCAGCAACAACTGTAAATGGTATTTATAATTAAATGCTGGACAGGACCATGAATAACATAGTTGGATGGGGTCATCACCAAAAGTTATATTAGCATAAATAATGATTTGCATTATATATATGTGGGGGTTAAATGGTATCTATAATTAAATGCTGGACATTTGGATAGGACCATGGATAACATAGTTGGATGGGGTCATGACCAAAAGTTATATTAGCCCTCTTGAGGAGCCCCATTTTGATTCTGGGGGGAGGTGTAATGAAAAAGCTTGTACAATTGAGGTGTTGAGGTGGTATCGAGGTGGGGCAGTTGATGCTCACTGAGCTCTTTGGAGAGGTTCTCACGATTAGAATATGTGTGTGTGTGTAGAGAGAGAGATGGCAACAATTATATTAGTATTTGCTTAGAATTTTGAATATCACATGTACTTTTGCTGAGTGTTGAGATTTTTCATTCTTATTATTTTCAATTTTTTTAGTATGATTAAAAAAAATAAAAATTCTTTGTTTTAAGGTGTTTGAATTAACCACTAATAAAACTTTTTCAATAGAAAATTTAAGATTGGATGAAAATAATATACAATCTATACAATGTGCAATAAACATAGAGATTACTAAATACAAAATAGAGAGTTAATCTAAAAAAACAAAAGTGTTCATAATTACCAGAACTATTATCATCTTGAATCACTTCAATAACAAATTTCACTTATTTCCAAAAAAGTAAATGTTATAATTTCACTTCTTGCTTTCACTTTACTTCACTAAAAGAATCAAGCTTCACCAAACTTTTACTGAAAGATATATAAAATAATATGTAATCATCTCAAAACAATGAAAAATATATAAAATAACAAAATTAAAAGTTACTCTCATATTACAGATACCTGAAAAGTCATTCACCCACAAAAAGAACCTTCCCAATCTTAAGCTCCTATAAGGGAAGAAACCTCTTTATATATGTCTATGGTTGCTTAGCTCTATCAACCAAAGGAGAGATAGAATCTCCTAGAGGAAGTAACCATTGGGGGAGTTGTCTTTTTCTGTCTCTAGTAGCAATGTGCACTTCCACAAGTGGGTGGTGGGCTCGTGGTGTTAGGGTGGATGTGTTCTTCTTTTTCTTAGGTGGAAATCATGGAGTTCTAAGAAGGTATTGTAAACCCTATGAATGAATAGGGAAAGAAAGGGGGGAAGTAGCATGAGTAGGGGTCAACAATGACAGTGGAAACACCCTAAAAAAGGGTTGGAATAAAAAATGGAAGAAACTTGAGCAAGGGTTGAGAGTTACTCTAGTTTGAACTTGTTATTTCAATAGGAATGGTTTATGGTACCTCTTCCCCTTGAATCCTAATTTTGAATCCAATTGACAGGCTCAATAGACCGTGATTCTTGCAAACGGTTATAATGATATGCAATCAAAAGGAAAGCTTTTCTCCTAGGATTCTTGGGGGCCTTCAACCAGTACATTAATATATGTGTAAATACCATTGGATTCGTTTGAGGCAAATGGATGAGCTCTTCTGATCAAGTCTTAGTATTAATCGTTCACAAACCTAGTGAAAGAGAATGTGAACCACCATCTCTCTTACAAGCATGAATTTTCATGTCTCACTTCTCAATGATGAAGTAAATATTGATAAGAAAGTGATCAAGGAACTTGATCCAACAAGAGCCTTGATAATTGTGTTTGTTCACCTACCTAACTAACTCACTTTGCCAAGTCTCAATTGAAGCTTGGAGCTACCTCTGCTCTAGCATGAGATTTTTCCCCCTGTCCAACTACCATAACTATAGCATGTACTAAAAACATTAAACAATGTGCAAATATGAAATTGAAGCATGATCAAGATTCGATGGTGGCGGTGGAAGTAGACGTAGCCTAAGTAGGTCTGGGAGTTTGAAAATTGGAATAATTATAAAAAAGAGTTTATAATTTAAAACCACTTGAGTTTCAAATTGCAAAATTTCATAATCATATTTCCAAATTCCAATAACTATTTGGTTAACCACATTACTGAATCTCAATTCCCTAATTACAATCACTTAGCTACGTAAACCATTGGAAAATATGGTGTATTAATTCTAACTTAAAATAGTCTTTTGCATAATTTAATTCTTGATTGTGTGATTGCAATTGCTAGGATACATTACTGTAATGTACCAACTTAGAGATTTGGAACACTAACTCAGACAACTTAGCAATTAGCAGGATAGGTGACTCAAAACTAGTATTTTGACCAAGTTGACTCATGAATGCATGCATGTCACACACATGTCAAACCATTCTCTACTGATGCGAGCAACTTTAGTGCATCCTTGATCCTCCATTTCAGTGACATATTTATCTGCCATATCCTTGAGTAGATAATCACCTTTTCTTATCGATTCAAATGGCATGCCCACATATATATCTCCGATAGCTAAGGACTCTTCAATTTCCTTCTGTGGCAAGATAAATGCACTAGTCACATCACATGGTATGTCTCTAAAACCGTCAACAAAGAAGGTGGGAGCCTCCTGCTCCTCATGTGACACCAAGAGAAAGAATCCTTTCACCCAATCTTCATTCCCAAATGATGTGGTTGAAATAAAACTGTACGATGAAGAACTATGAACCAATCCTCTATAACTTTCATCCACCACGCAAGTGGATAGATGAACTCCTCCATTGGTTGGGTTGATAGTAGTGTGCTTCTCAACCTCCTCTATGAAGGTGTGACTTGATCCAAATGGAAACTCAATTTCTTGATCCTCCTTAAACATTTGCAAATCAACATGTTCCTCATGTTCCACCATCACATGAGGTTCCTCCCTTGATCCAAAAATGAAATCAACCATATGGGATGGGCTGACAAAAGTGTAGGAGGGAATATGTGGTCTTTGTAATTCTTGGTGAATTTTCTCTATCTCCTTATCAGACTCCAAGCGGGCACTTTGAGTTCTTCTCAAAGAATCTTCGGTGGCCATCAACTCATCATTAAGCTTGCAAATATCTTCATCCTCCTTGAAGGATGCTCTGTGCAACATATGAGCAAGCTCATACAAGTGATCTCTATCTGAAAGCATGTATGAAAAATTACCTTGGATTGCAAATATTGCTCTCTAGATCTTCTACATGGCTTCAAGGAAAGATGAAACTTCCAATGAATCAACTCTCCAACATAGATTTGATATTGAAGGATGAGTGTTATGGAGAATGTGTAAGGATTTGTTGATTTTCTTTTCACCCAACTACAATGGCCCTACTGGGTACAAAGGCTCCTTACAGTGAAGCTCCTCCTCATCGTCTGTTGAATCAACCTCATGAAGCTCAAGAGGTGAAGTGGAAATCGATCCTAGGTCTTTCTCTTCAACTACAAGGTCTTTATGCTCAAATAAATGTGTACATGCAATAATCTCCTCAATAGGAATCTCTTTGTCACCAACACAGAGGGATGAACATCCATCAATAGATGTATCTATGTAATCTTGCTACCCATAAGGAGGTACAACAACCCTTAGGAACCCATCCATATGCTCCTCACCATGATACCCATCAGTAGGTATATCATCACAACATCCATTAGAAGATGCTCTATTATACATTTCTAGAATGTCTAGATCTTAGTTTATACACCCTTCTCCTTTACTGCCAACATGGTTCTTGCAATGAATTTCCCTCCGCTTCATTTATCTTTGCTTATTTTGCTTCATGGATTCCACAAAAAAGACCCTCTTCATGCTCCTCCAAAGGTGGATCTTCAATTATGGATTCACCCTTGTCTAAATCACTTTCTTCACAAATATTTAATGTAGAACACTTTGATGGTGAGACTTCATTTTGTTGCAACCTTTTCTTCACTTCTTCGCACACATTGTTGAAAATATGTTCCACTCCTCCTTGATGTGAGTTTCCAAAAGGATCCCTTTTTCTAAATATGATACTAATCTGAATTTCATAGAACTATCGAAAATACAAGCATTCATGGATATCTTTTTTAATGTTTGGTATCTTTGGAGGTACTCATAAGGATAAATTTTTAGTGGCTTTCTTCCAAAGAATATTGTGCCACCAACGATATCAAACATTGGTGGTTCAACCCCTCTATATTCAATGTACACTTGGTTACAAAAGTAACCATCCTTGTCTCATGGTAGTCCTCCATCTACGTAGATGATATCTTCTTCCTCATATGGCTCGAAATCTTCATTTCCTACTCGTATGAGCCTCATAACTACCATAACTATAGCATGTACTAAAAACATTAAACAATGTATAAATATGAAATTGAAGCATGTTCAAGATTCAATTGTGATGGTGGAAGTAGACGTAGCCTAAGTAGGCCTCGGAATTTGAAAATTGGAATAATTATAAACAAAAGTTTACAATTTAAAACCACTTGAGTTTCAAATTTCCAAATCTCATAATCATATTTCCAAATTCCAATAACTATTTGATTAACCACAGTTTTGACTCTCAATTCCCTAATTACAATCACTCAATTACATTAATTATAAACCATTTCAAAATATGGTATATCAATTATAATTTAAAATAATTTGCTACATAATTTAATTCTTGAGTGTGTGATTGCAATCGCTATGGATACATTACTTATTCACCTTACATGTAGATAGGTTTGGATTTGAGAACTACAAACCTAGCAAATGAGAAGTTAAGTCTTGGATCATATCAATCCTATTATCAATAATAGCCCACAAATGTGTAATTAATACTAGTGTCATTGTACAAGCATTAAGAGCTTTGAACTACGTAATTACAATTTTAATCAATTTTATAAAATCAATACAACCCTTTGCAAATCCACATCATAATCAAAAAAATCAGTACAACCTACTGCAATTGCTAAATTCTGTGATTGGCAGAGAGTATTGTACTCAAACAAATTAATAAGCAATAAAAATTTGTCTTTGAATATTTACAAAGACATCGATCTCAAGTCGAGAATCCATCCATATCTTGTTGTATAGTATCACTCAGTTAACAATTGAATGAGATTTCACTATTGATTTTATTAGAGCCTTCAATTTGTATTAAGCAACGAGAAGCCAGAGGAAGAAACTACGTGTAATGTGGCACTAAGATTTAAACTTTATTTTAAATGTTTTAAAGTTTCATCGTGATTTAAATTTTGAAAAAATAATGCTGATACAATGTGTGTTAGACTTGGCTATTCTTATGCCTTTGTTGCTACTTAATCACACATTTTCAACTATCTAAAATTTTGATAAGAAAAATTAAAGCAAGCTTTCCATTGTAAAGTTACACAATAATGGTTTATTCATTATTTTTTTTTNGTTGCTACTTAATCACACATTTTCAACTATCTAAAATTTTGATAAGAAAAATTAAAGCAAGCTTTCCATTGTAAAGTTACACAATAATGGTTTATTCATTATTTTTTTTTTTAATGAGAAAAATTATGTTATTCTATGAAAGGTAAACAAAGTTTTAAAGGGCATTGAAAGCTTTATGGCATAGATTAATTACACATTGATTGAAAAGGTGGATCATAATTGTAATATGTACACTAGCATTTAAAATGAAAACATCTATATCTAAATTTTCATGGCAGAATTAGATGTCATTTTTATTATACATTGATTGGGAAGGTGGATTGTAGTTCTAATAGTTATATTGGTACATCTAAATTTTCATGGTAGAGATTGGATGGCAATTGTTTTATTACACATTGATTGATTGCGAAGATGGATTGTAGTTGTAATAGTTATATTGGTCCATCTAAATTTTCATGGTAGAGATTGGATGGCAATTGATTTATTACACATTTATTGATTGGGAAGGTGGATTGTAGTTGTAATAGTTATATTGGTACATCTAAATTTTCATGACAGAGATTGGATGGAAATTGATTTATTACACGTTTATTGATTGGGAATGTGGATTGTAATTTTAATAGTTATATTGGTACATCTAAATTTTCATTATGAAGATTAAATGGCAATTGATTTATTACACA
The DNA here is from genome assembly GCA_001517045.1 of Pseudotsuga menziesii. NCBI lineage: Eukaryota > Viridiplantae > Streptophyta > Pinopsida > Pinales > Pinaceae > Pseudotsuga > Pseudotsuga menziesii. The sequence continues at coordinate 295,913 of LPNX010924042.1, read as the reverse complement.
TTGATTTCAGGAAGGTGGATTATAGTCATAGTAGTATTTAAAATGAAATGACTAACTTCTAAAATCATATAGTGGTAGAGAGTGGATAAATCATATAATGGGTGAGTGGATAGTACCCAAAATCAAATGGTGGATAGTGTTAAATCAAATGTCCAAATGGTGTATAGTTGAGAACAATTAAAATTAATGATGGACACTTAATTAGGTAATAATTATGTGCGTATTTAAAATGAGATCGTTGGTATCTAAATCATATGGTGGAGAGTGGACGATTGATGGACATAATGAGAGATATAAGTAAGTAGTAGTTCATTGTTTTTTAAAATGAATTGTTTGGATTGGTTTGCCTATAAAATCATATGGTGGAGGGTGGATGACATTCAAAACATTTGGAGATGGGTTATGATTATGATGGTTTATTAATATTAATATTGTAGTGTTTATTTAGTGTATATTTAGCATAATGACATAGCATGTGGTCTTTTGATTCCAGGCCTATTCTCCTTTCCTTCAATGGAGTGATGTTAATGTTTAAAATGAAATCGCAGCAACAATGACATCTATAATTAAATGGTGGACACTTGGATGGGACCATGGATAACATAGTTGGATGGGGTCACGATAATTCTAGGCCTATTCTCATTAACTTTAATGGAGTGATCTTGATGTGTAAAGTGAAATAGCTCCAGCAACAACTGTAAATGGTATCTATAATTAAATTCTGGACACTTGGATAGGACCATGGATAACATAGTTCGATGGGGTCATGACCGAAAGTTATATTAGCATAAATAATGATTTGCATTATATATATATATATATGGGGTTTAGGAGCCCCGTTTTGATTCTTGGGGGAGCTGTAATGAACAAACTGCACCTAGAAAAAGCTTGTACAATTGAGGTGTTGAGGTGGTATCGAAGTGGGGCAATTGATGCTCACTGAGCTCTTTGGAGAGGTTCTCACGATTAGAATATATGTGTGTGTGTAGGGAGAGAGATGGTAACAATTATATTATCATTTGCTTAGAATTTTGAATATCACATGTACCTTTGTTGAGTGTTGATATTTTTCATTCTTCTTATTTTCAATTTTTTTAGTATGATTATAAAAAAAATATTTTCTTTGTTTTATGGTGTTTGAATTAACAAGTAATAAAAAAATTTCAATAGAAAATTTAAGATTGGATGAAAATAACATACAATCTATACAATGTGCAATAAACATAGAGATTACTAAATACAAAAGAGAGACCTAATCTAAAAAAAACAAAAGTGTTCATAATTACCAAAACTATTATCATCTTGAATCACTTCAATAACAAATTTCACTTATTTCCAAAAAAGTAAATGTTATAACTTCACTTCTTGCTTTCACCTTACTTCACTAAAAGAATCAAGCTTCACCAAACTTTTAGTGAAAAATATATAAAATAATACAATCATCTCAAAACAATGAAAAATCTATAAAATAACACAATAAAAAGTTACTGAGAGATAGACTCTATCTCTAGAGGAAGTAACCATTGGGGGAGTTGTCTTTTTCTGTCTGCAGTAGCAATGTGCACTTGCGCATGTGGGTGGTGGACTCGTGGTGTTAGGGTGGATGTGTTCTTCCTTTTCTTAGGTGGATCTCATGGAGTTCTAAGAAGGTATTATATAACCTATGAATGAATAGGGAAGGAAAGGGTGGAAGTAGCATGAGTAGGGATCAACAGTGACAATGGAAACATCCTAAAAAAGGGTTGGAATAAAAAATGGAAGAAACTTGAGCAAGGGTTGAGAGTTACTCTAGTTTGAACTTGTTATTTCAATAGGAATGGTTTATGGTACCTCTTCCCCTTGAATCCTAATTTGGAATCCAATTGACAGGCTCAATCAACCATGATTCTTGCACGATTCTTGTAAACGGTGATAATGATATGCAATCATAAGGAAAGATTTCTCCTAGGATTTTTGGGGGCCTTCAAGTAGTACATTAATCTGTGTAAATACCAGTGGAGTCGTTTGAGACAAATGGATGGACTCTTCTGATCGAGTCTTAGTATTAATCGTTCACAAACCCAGTGAAAGAGAATGTGAACCACCATCTCTCTTACAAGCATGAATTTTCATGTCTCACTTCTCAATGATGAAGTAAGTGATCAAGGCACTTGATCCAACAAGAGCCTTGATAATTGTGTTTGTTCACCTACCTAACCAACTCACTTTGCCAAGTCTCAATTGAAGCTTGGAGCTACCTCTGCTCTAGCATGAGATTTTTCCCCTTGTCCAACTACCATAACTATAGCATGTACTAAAAACATTAAACAATGTGCAAATATGAAATTGAAGCATGATCAAGATTCGATGGTGGCGGTGGAAGTAGAAGTAGCCTAAGTAGGTCTGGGTGTTTAAAAATTGGAATAATTATAAAAAAAAAAGTTTACAATTTAAAACCACTTGAGTTTCAAATTGCCAAATTTCATAATCATATTTCCAAATTCCAATAAATAGGAATCTCTTTGTCGATCAAGCAGATCACCGTTTCCACATAGTGCCTTTGGGCAATCTTATTTAACAAATGTGACCATTTTTTATTGGGTAATTACTAACTGGCTATCTAAAAGAAAATGGACTTGTACAATAATAATCAACAACTAAGTACCTCAAAGTAGGGAGGTTAAGGTAGAGACCTAACATTTTTTCAGACTTCATTCGGAAAATTGATTATACTAGTATGAAAGTGAGCCTCTCTAAAGATGTAATCCATTGTCACTCTCGTATGCTCATTCTTCTTTCCATTGATGGATTGTAGTTGTAATAGTTATATTGGTACATTTAAATTTTCATGGTAGAGATTGGATGGCAATTGATTTATTACACATTGATTGATTGGGAAGGTGGATTGTAGTTGTAAGAGTTATGTTGGTACATCTAAATTTTCATTACGAAGATTAAATGACAATTGATATATTACACATTGATTTCAGGAAGGCGGATTATAGTCATACTAGTATTTAAAATGAAATGACTAACTTCTAAAAACATATAGTGGTAGAGAGTGGATAAATCATATAATGGGTAAGTGGATAGTACCTAAATCAAATGGTGGATAGTGTTAAATCAAATGTCCAAATGGTGTATAGTTGAGAACAATTAAAATTAATGATAGGACACTTAATTAGGTAAAAATTATGTGCGTATTTAAAATGAGATCGTTGGTATCTAAATCATATGGTGGAGAGTGGATGATTGATGGACATAATGAGAGATATAAGTAAGTAGTAGTTCGTTGTTTTTTAAAATGAGTTGTTTGGACTGGTTTGCCTATAAAATCATATGGTGGAGGGTGGATGACATTCAAAACATTTGGAGGTGGGTTATGATTAATTATGATGGTTAATGAATATTATTATTGTAGTGTTTATTTAGCATAATGATAATATCTTTCACTTATATAATGTGTTGAGTATAAATTTATGTGTTGAAATAATGATAACTAATTTTCCAAGAATTTGGATATTGTCATTTTTCTAAAATTTTATTATTTTTGTTTTAGTTGAAACAAACCAGTTCAAGATAAAATATAGATAGGTGCATATTTAATTGGTCTATGTGAAAAAAAAAGTTATATCTATGTAAACCCGTAAAGAAAAATATGAAAATATGTATATGAGTAATGGTTATAAACATGTTTATGTTTAGTTGTTATATTAAACCATAAGAATACCAATACCAATATTATTGCCTCGAGAATGTTTCCTATTAAAGGTTTTATCGTGTAACTCTTTATCACCCTCTGTGTTTCACTTAACCATAAGAATACCAATATTATTGCAGTTAACTCTTTATCACCCTCTGTGTCTCACTTAAAGAGAGGTGAGATCTACGTGGGCATTGTCGTCACATGATATCTACTTTTAAAGGTGTAAAGTGGATCATTCTATGTTTCAATATTTTAAAGGAATTTTAGAGGTATAAGTTGCAGACTAAGAGGTGGATGTTTTATTATTAGGTGAAAGGTTTTATGAATGATATTTTAAACATTTATTTTTTATTAAAACTTTCATTTAATATTTAATATTTTGGGTTCAACCTTAAAATATAATATGTGTTCCATCATTTTGAGAAACTTGGTTTTATAAAATTTGGTTTGAAAAAGCTTGGTTTTATAAATTTTGGTTTGGGTATTTGTACTCATGGTAAGAGTGCAAAGTTAGAAGTGGACAAATTTAATTCAAAAAATAGTTTTGAATTGTGAAAGTTTGATTTGCTTGTAGAGTAAGGTTTGCAAAAAGCATAGGTGGGTAAATCAAAGAACCCCATAGATATGTCAGATGAGGACAATGGAGAGTTTAGATTATGATACTATTGTTGGAGCTATGTTATCTTAGGAGGTGCAAAGAAAAACTAGTTCAGAAACCTCTACCACGGTATCAATGGTGGCTAAATGTTGATCTAAAGAAAAAGGGAAGAATTCGAGACGTGCATATAAATCCAAATCAAGAGTTAAGAAGGGTAAGCTAAAGTGCTCGTACCGTAACAAATCAAGCCATTTCAAAAAGGATTGTTGGAAAAGAAAGCCATCCAAAGAGGGGTCACCTAAAGAATGCTCCACAAATGAACCAAATGGAGCTGAAATAAGTTCAGGTATGGTTGATGAAGTACTATTTTTTTCTAATGTTTCACAATATCATCATGATTAGATGCTATATTTCGGTGCCTCTCACCATATGTGTCTTCGCAGAAATCGGTTCTTATTTTACCAATCCATTAATAATGATGTTGTTTTTATGGAAAAATATTTTTCCTGTAAAATTGTTGGGATTGGTAGCATCAAGGTTAAAATATATGATAGTACTATGCGAATATTAATAGAAGTGAGGAATGTGTTCAAACTAAGAAAGAACTTAATATCAATGGGAGTTCTATATTCTTATGCTTATAAATTTAAAGTTCAAGGTCGAGTGTTGAAGATGTCCAAGGGAATCTTAGTAAATGTGAAGCCTAAAATGATTGAGAACCTTTATAAGGTAGAAGGAAGTACTGAGATAAATCAATCAATAGTATTATCTGAAGTTGCAAGTGACTCTTCTCATTTATGACATCAATGTTTGGGTCTTAGCAGTGAGAAAGGGCTTAAGATACTTGTCTTAAGTTACTTCCTAGCTTGACATCAATGCATGGATTCAAGGAAAGATGAATCTTCCCGGTGAAGCAACTCTCGAACATAGATTTGATATTGAAGCATGAGTGTCATGGAGAATGTGTAAGGATTTCTTGATCTTATTTTCACCCAACGACAATGGCCCTATTAGGTAGGAAGAATCCTAAGACTGAACCTCCTCCTCATCTACAGAATCAACCTCATGAAGCTCAAGAGGTGAAGTGAAAATCGATAATAGGTCTTTCTCTTCAACTACAAGGTCTTTATGCCCAAATAAATGTGTACTTGCAATAATATCTTCAATAGGAATCTCTATGTCACCAACAAATAGGGATGAGCATCCATCAGTAGATGTCTCCATGTTATCTTGGTACCCATCAATAGGTACATCAACCCGGGGGCGCGGCTGCACGGGTGACGTGTTCCAGGACGCGGACGCTTGGTCGAGGTAACAGCTCGATCAAGGGATTTTGTAGCGGACTTAATAGTGGTCGCGGGTGTGCACGGCCCTATTTATAATTTCTTAGAAATAGGAAGCTTGATCGAGGTATGAAGCTCGATCGAGGTCCGTAGCTCGATCGAGGCCACTACCTCGATCAAGCTCTTGGTAAACCCTCAATCGAGGGTTTAAAAAGAGCTCGATCAAGGGTTTAAAATAACCTCGATCGAGCACTTGTTAAACCCTCAATCAAGGTATTAAAACCTCTATCAAGGGTGCGCTTTTTTCCTTTCACCGAAAATCCGTTGCCAAAAATTGTTACCCACCTCCATGGATGCACCCTTTTGCTTAAATTATGCCCACAAGATTCTGTATTTTCTTGTGTAAAAGGTTACAACCTTGTGAATAACTTTTTCTATTGGTTCATATGTGCTCTTCTCCAAGTTTTTCCTCATTTTGTTCCAGGTATTAGCTACTTCTTGGTCGCTTCCCAAGCCACTATGGATTATACCCTCTTTTCTCAGCAACTGCACATCCTCGACTTTGTCGATCAAGCGGTTCATCATTTCCACATAGCGACTCATTGGTTTATTTTCCTTTTTGTCCTCGAATTCCAACAAATCTTCCTTCATATCTTCCCTTTCATCATTCATGCCAAGTCATCACTACCTTTGTCTTTCTTTTGTCTTTCACCGAGTTCACTCTGCCATCATGTCCTTGGTTATTCCTTTGTCATCACTGAACTTCTTTTGACATCAATGACAACTATAATCCATATTGCTAACAATATGATTGTGAGAGAGTTAAGAGGAAGTGCAACGAGGGTTGTTGTAGGTTGTATCCCTTCATTTTGTTGGATGGTATAATAAAATGATTGACAATTTTTGTGTGGACATAGCCCATCTTGGGTGAACCATGTTATATTTGGTTTCTCTCTTATAATGTGTTTTATATTTGCATTTTGTTTATTGTTTAATGTTATTGCTCCGCGATCCTGTTTTTTTGACATATTACTCCTATTTGGGTATTAGTGCACTGATAAAATTTAGAAATAATTGATATTATGACAAAAATGGCTTTTTATCTACCCATTCTATAGAGGCTAGAATTTGTGTAGTCTTAAGGAAAAAGAATTGTTAAGTGTTATAGCTCTCTAATATACTTTAGGGTTTCCAATAATTTAGTGCTAAAAAAAATATTTCACAATACTAACTAGGCAAGATAGACCGCACCATTAGTTGTATTACCTAATTCCCTAGTACATGAAAGTCATATCCATAACTAGTCTTGGTGTGTGATAGCAATAATATAATCAAGAGGCTTATGTAAGGCTAGTTTCAAGTGAACCTATAGGGATTCCTAGATACCCAAAAATACATGGAAAATAAAATCTAGATGCATATTTTCTCTAATGTCATAGTATTTGGAGAGTACCAATAGAGGAGTATAGTGTTGTCCAACAAGGTGACTCTACTTGTATTCTTTTTGTGCACCATGTATTCTTCTGTAACCACAATTTTACACATTGAATGACAAATATCTATGTTTAAATATGCCAGAACATGTCTATAGAATTAAAAAATATTCTAAAATTTGCTCATGTATTGGCACATGAAAGAGCTCTAGTACAAGTTGTAATGTGCTTAACCAATAGCAATAAGACAACATGAACAAGAAGCAAATACATGTGAACATGAGATTAAACTTGTAGAATATAACCCTTTTATTGATAATTCTAAATGAGAGAGCAATGCCTATGGGCATCTTTAAGGTGACAACCTCCTTTGAGAAAAGGTATGATACAATAACAATCTTTAACCCAAACATTTCGAA
>LPNX010924042.1:234908-282693 GCA_001517045.1 Pseudotsuga menziesii | reverse complement strand
CCCCCTCCCTCTAAGTAATAATATAAATCCAACAATTGGTATCATAGTGGGTGTCTTCAGTAATATGATAACATCTGGAAGAAGGATCTAGTGCAGATATGGATAAGCAAGAAGGTTTGTCCAGCAACAAGGCTTTAAGATTTGATAGATCTAATTATGCCTTCTTGAAAATTCAATTGGAATTTTATCTGCAGTCACTTGGTATGGATGTTTGGAAATCAGTGGAATATGGATATGAGTTCTTGAAATCAACTGGTGAGTTAGAAGAAAATGATGAGTGCGCAACCTCCAAAACAGTCTCATTCGACCCTGAGAATAGAAGACAATATGAATGGAATGTGCGAGCAAAGAATGTCATACTGTGTGGATAAGTTGATGTCGAGTTTACCAAATTAATGCAATGCACCACAATGAAAGAAGTCTAGGATAAGTTGAAGAGTATTTATGAAGGTGATGATAAAGTCAAGAAGGGAAAATTGAAAACATTCTCAACATAGTTCGAAGCACTCAAGAAGAAGGAGGAGGAAGATGTCACTACATACTTACTAAGAGTGCATGATATAGTAAAATATATATCTGGACTTGGAGATACAATTGAAGAAAATTCATGATCTAAATTTTAGGGGGCATATGGAATAAATTCGGATGTATAAGTTATAAAAGCATTAAATGGAGAGGACACCCTCTCTCATCCATGGTATTTGATAGCCCATGGTTTTGTTCCATGGTATGGATTCAAGGCACATTGTACCTCTCCCATCCATGGTATTTGAATATTGATTGAAATTGTCATTTATGCCAACAAGGACTTGCAATGGCCCCACAGGTAGTGCATAGGTATGGAGAATCCCTTATAGATGATGGAGAATCCCTGCATGGGTTGAAGAAGCATTAATGACCCATTATGTGGTCATTCATGCCTTGATGGGGTCATGGTACCCTAGGAGAAGGCCTAGCAACCCCACAGGAGGTAGCATGATGGATCTTGGACCTTGGAGGTTCTCTTGTGTGGTTGAGGTGGTTGATGAAGTCCATGAATCCCACTTTCCTTGATCACAATGTCCTTGGACCCACACTTGATGAATTAACGGTCCTTGAAAACTTGAAGATGGTGCGTGGGTTGATGGGGTCTTAGAACCCTTGGAGATGGTCCTAGGGCATGAGAAATCCTTTGGACCCACACACTTGGTGGTTTAATGAATCTTGTACCCTTGTAGGAGTGGTGAAAATGATGTGGTTATATGGGATGATGAAGTAACCCACACACTTAGGGTGGCATGATAACACTTGGACACTTGATTGCATTCCCTATGGCATACATGCCTTGATATTGAGGGCATGCGCATACCCTTGACTAAGGGTCATTGGTTCCTTGTTGTAAGCTTGAATAAATTGTGATGATGTGGCCCATTTGTGTATGGGGTCATGAAACTTTTGGAAATGGTCATAGGTTGATTGAGGACACTCTCACCCTTGATGACTTATGGACACACCCTTATCTACTTTAATGGTGTGGCAAAGAAATGGTAACAAAACAAAATAAAAATAAGAAACATTAAAACTCACCTTGAAATCAGCCCTAGTCCAAGGAGAAGTCAATCGTTGAAGAGATTTGAATTGTTATGATTAAAATATAATTTAATAATCAAATCTATATTTTGTGAAGTCGACAACATGGAGTTTGTCCACAAACCATGTATAAATACAAGTCACTCTCACTCCAAAATAAATCCAATGAATGAGAAGGAAAGTGAGCTCACTTGACTAAGGGATAATTCATTGACTGAGGTGGATGACGACTGAGGAATTCGGTGGTACCAGCAGTAGAGGAGATGACCCAAGTTTTACCACAGAGGAAATTTTTTTGTTTCTTTTTGGCAGTCCAATTTTTTGACTTGCTTGGGTTTATCACAACTTTTGATCTTTGAACAATTCCAAATGTTATTGCTGCCCTCTAATAGTCTCAGCATTGGCAGGCATCTGAGGGTTACAGCAGAGACATTTTTAGGCATTCAAGCCTCCCGAGTCTCATCCCCCAAGATCTATATCAGTGGTATCAGAGCAAGGAATCATTCCATGTGAATGAGGGTATGAGCATAGTTTGGATCCAAATATCTGCAAGAATTTACAACCTCTTTTTGACACTCTCATAGTCTATTTGTTGGTCCATACACTAGTTTTTATGTTGCATCCATAGATTCCATGATCTCTACAACAGTCTATGTTTCTCTGCAAACCCTTGGCAACCTACACTCATTAATCTATGGAGGATGACCTTATTCTACAAACTTTAGAGAGATGTTGTAATATATAAAATATGTTTCAAGGGGTATTTCATATCTCATTTGAAAGTTTTTTTTCATATAAAATGGGTACTTCATGGTTTTTCATTTGGCTCCCTAGCTTGTGAGATATGCTTTTTCAAGCAAAACATGTTTGTACACAATGCAGGCTTGCATACAACTTTAAATAAGTACAACAGACTCCACATAAAATATGAAAGGTTCTACCATACATTTGTTAGCAAAAACAATGTGCACGTGTTCCCTGAGCTTCAACAAACATTTTATCATTCCTTGGGCCACCAAAGATAAACTATGTTATATGGATGGAAAGGTCTCTTCGATATCTCAAATGTTTCTTCAATGAAATTCAATTTCATCATCTGCATTAGAATGTACGAATGGATTTGCAGCGAGACATCAATTGCACCAAAAATCATGAATTTTTCAATTTTTGGACTTTTATTAAATCTTTTGTAATCATGGTTATGGGTTAACCACACAAAACCCATGGTTATGGGTGAACCACATAAAACCCATGGTTATGGGTCAACCACACAAAACCCACAATTTTGTATTGTAATCACGATTATGGATCAACCACACAAAACCCACGATTATGGTTATGGGTCAACCACACAAAACCCACAGTTATGGTTATGGGTAAACCACACAAATCCCATAGTTATGTATTGTAATCATGGTTATGGGTCAGACACACAAAACCCATGGTTATGGTTCAACCACACAAAACCCACGGTTATGGGTTAACCTCCAAAAAACCCACGATTATGGGTCAACTACACAAAACCCATGGTTAGGGATCAACCACACGAAACCCATTGTCATGGTCACGGTTATGGGTCAACAACACAAAGCCCACGGTTATGGGTTAACCTCACAAACCCCTTCTCTTCTTTGCAAATTGACACAGTGTATTCATGGGTCTCTTTTTAATATGAAATTGTGGGGACCATCATTTTCTAAGGGGCGAAAAATGATCTAAATTTCAGGGGGCATATGGTCTAAATTTGGATGTATAAGTCATAAAATCATTAAATGAAGAGGCCACCGTCTCCCATCCATGGTATTTAACAACCCATGGTTTTATTCTATGGTATGGCTTCAAGGCACATTGTACCTCTCTCATCCATGGTATTTGAAAACCCATGGTTTTGGCCCATGTTATGGCCCCAAGACACATTGTAATAATGTTATAAAAAGGATTTATGCCTTCTCAATAAAGCATTCAAGTATTTTTGGCATCCAACCTGTCTCTTATTTTATTAAGTTATTTTTGAGTTATTGGTTATGAGTGTATTTCTTAGTATAGTTTGAGAGGTGAGACTCAAAGAGCCCTCTTTGAGCCTCACCCCTCCATGTGGCCTATTTATTCTATGTTACTCTATGTTACTCTATGGATCAATTGTTAACAATTTTGTAGCTTTAATCTTCTCCTTTTTCGGCATTCAATCTTGTCGAGTCTTAGCCCCCAAGATCTAGATCAAGTCAATTGTACAAAAGATCATGAGAACCCTCCCTGCATGGTTCTATTCAAAAGTGTCAATTTTAGAAGACATTTATGATTTGGAAAGCCTGGCCAAGGATGAACTATATGGAATTCTCACAACATCTAAAATGAAATCAGAACCTAATAATGTATCCAAGAAGTAAGTTGCATTTAAAGCCATAAGGAAGCCAAAATCCAACATGAATGAATGCAAAAATATAGCTGACTTGTCGGACAAAGAAGAGGCCAACTTTGTGAGAAAACTAAAAAGAGAACAAGGTAAGTACAAAGGAAATTTGCCTTTTAAGTGCTTTAAATGTGACAAGATTGGAGATTTCACTTCAAAATGCACATATGAAGAAAATTGAGATAGTGAAAGCGAGGAAGAGTCAGACTATTAAGAACAAAGAAGCAAGTATCAGCAGAATAGAGTTGTGGACAAGAAGAAATTTCATAGGAAGAAAAAATCATGTACATTAAGGAGGACATTGTTTCAAAAGAGGAAGACAACAATGTTATTTTGAGGGATGTATTGTTCATGGCGCTAATCCAAGATGAAAACTCAAATGGAGGAAAGTATTCAACTAAAGGATCTCCAGCCAAAACTTCAAAAATGAAAAATAAATGGACCTACAATGGTATACACCTGCCCTTTCCAAAGTCTAAAGAGAAGAAAAAATCTAGCAGCACCAAAGAATCACTCAAATCAAAAAATACTTATGAAATCGTAGTTCCATTATCAAAGTCCAAGGCCAAAGACGAGTTCAGTCGCATAGAAGAAATTCAAAGTATGAAGATAATGACAATATTCAACTCGAATGGGAAGAAGGACTAATTAGTTCTTTAGAAGATTTGAAGAAATCAAGAAAAGATAACAAAGTGCTAAAGGAACTATTGGAAAAAGAAGAAGAATAGGTCAAGCAGATTGGGGATATGCATGAAGTCTTGAATAAACAAATGCAAGTGAAAGAAGAGGAATTGCTTTGCGCAGAATAAAGAATCAAGGAACTAGAAGAAAATGAGTGTGCACTTGAGAAGTCTTGGAGGGAGTCAGAATTAGTGAATGAGATACTGCAAAAAAAAATTCCGCTAAAATAATCATAAATTTCACACTTGAAATATAAATCAATTTGTGAAATTCAAGGAAAAACTGGAATATGCATTGATTTAAGACAAAAAGAGGTATTTGATTTTCTAACTTCATAATATCCTCCTGAACTGCGAATATATGCTGGATTTGCGAAATGTAGCGAGCTGCTCTCCCGTTCTTAGCTGCCCTCGGGGAAACCTGACTAAAAATTAATAAATAAATAAAACATTATTTATCCTTCACATAAATTACAACATAAGTTAAAAATAGCACATCCAAATCTTCTTTTGTGGTTGACAATTATGGAAAACTATGGTGGTTAATAGTTATGGAATGGATCATAGTTTATAAATATTTTTTTTATTTTTTTTATTTTTTTTAGTTATATAAGTTTAACTATGGGTTATCCATGCCTAGATACATGTTATCACGGACATTTTTCTTGTATCCACACATTTATCCACTATCAATTATTTTATATTCTTTTTCTTTTTATTTAGCAATATTCTAGTCATTTGACATGAATTGTTGGTTATCTATTCATAAGTTATGAGTTATTCATGCATTGCTAACAGTTACTCATTTATCAGCGATGAGTTATCTATGCATTGCTAGGAGTTATTCATTTATGAGCTAGATACCTGTTATTTTCTATATTTTTCTTTGTAATTGTTTATTTGGAATTTTGAACTACTGACATAAATTCAATCTAAACAGTAAACTTGTCTCATCCTCATCTGAAAATGAAAAAAACATAACCCAAATCTCAATAAATAAATATGTTCTTGAAGGAATTAACGTTTTCTTTTTTAATTCCTGTGATGCGAAAGGAATATGTTCTTGAAAAGAGTAAAGCATTTTTCTTATTGAATTCCTCTGATGTGAAGTAAAAGAGATTAAAGCATTTCTTTATTTTCCATTTAATGTGAAATAAATATGTCCTTAAAGAGATTAAAGCATTTCTTTATTGGATTCATTTCTTGGCAAATAAATATGTCCGTAAAAGAGACTAAAGCATTTCTTTTTATTGGATTCATTTCTTGGCAAATAAATTAAAAGAGATTAACACATTTCTTTATTTTTCTTGTGCCTTTTGCTTTAATAAAGAGATAACTCTGTCATATGGTATGGAAGCACTAATTCCACTCGCAGTTCTCGTTTTTTTTGGTTAATAATCCCGAGTCCGGAAACATTCCCTTGGCCTTTGAATTTCAAAAGGAATTTATTCGAGAGAACGTGGCAAGGGCACCGACATATAACGCAAATGCTTATTATAAGTTGGGCGTTTTGGTCTCGACTGTTTCTAGATCCATCAGCACAACCAGATTTATTTGCTTGCACGCGCATCTGAATTTTTTTTCTTTTCCTATGGAATCAATTTGCATGCTTTGTTAATATCATATTTTTTATCATAACTCTGATGAGACGAAGAGTGGATTACGACAATGCTTCCAGCGATGTTATGAGTGCTCTCAATAAAAAGGTGTATAAACAGTGTATAATTTAATAAGAAGAACCCAATAAAAAGGTGTAGAGAGCTTATAAAACCATTGATGTCTGCATCTACAATTTTACACCTCTATAGTGCTTAATAAATCTACGCTTGGTTTTTAATTGCATGAAAAAATGAGACTATACTTACCACAAGAACTGCAAAAGGAATAAGCCATCTTGAGCCATGTTGGTACCTAGTTCTGTGTCGCTCCAATAATCATTGTTCTGATGTCCATGCCATTCCCTAATGTGAACTTCAATAGTTTTATCTTGAGCCATGTTGGTACCTAGTTCTCTGTCGCTCCAATGATGTTGATGGTGATGTTGATGATGTTGATAATGATGTTGATGTTGATGATGATGATTGATGATCAATGATCATGGTGATGATGAGGATGAAGATGGAGATGATGATCGATGACTGATGATCATGGTGATGATGAGGATGAGGATGGTGATGATGATCAATGATCAATGATCATGGCGATGATGAGGATGAGGATGGTGATGATGAGGATGATGAAGGTGATGATGATGATGAGGATGATGATGATGATGATGATGATGATGATGTTGATGTTGATGATGATGACGATGATGGCGATGATGATGTTCATGATGTTAATGGTGATGATGATGATCATGTTGATGATGATGAGGAGGAAGAGGAGGAGGAGGAGGATGAAGATGATGATGATGATGATGATGGTGATGATGATGTTGATCATGATGACGACGATGGTGATGATGATGTTCATGATGATGATGATGAGGAGGAGGAGGAAGGTGATGCTGATGATGAGGATGAGGATGGTGATGATGATCGATGATCAATGATCATGGTGATGATGTTGATGAGGATGGTGATGATGATCGATGACCGATGATCATGGTGATGATGAGGATGAGGATGGTGATGATGATCGATGACCAATGATCATGGTGATGATGATGATGATGATGATGATGATGATGATGACGACGATGGTGATGATGATGTTCATGATGTTGATGGTGATGGTGATGATGATGATCATGTTGATGATGAGGAGGAGGAGGAGGATGAAGACACTGATGGTGATGACGATGGTGATGACGATGTTGATCATGATGATGACAATGGTGACGATGATGTTCATGATGATGATGATGATGACGACGAAGGTAATGCGGATGATGAGGATGAAGATGGTGATGATGATCGATGATCAATGATCATGGTGATGGTGATGATGAGCGATGACCAATGATCATGGTGATGATGAGGATGAGGATGGTGATGATGATGATGATGAAGGTGATGATGAGGGTGATGATGATGATGATGATGACGATGGTGTTGATGATAATGATGAAAATGATGTTAAATACAACACGCACGTGTTTGGCTTTTATAAATCATGCACATGTTTGGCTTTACTAAATCACGCACGCATTTGGCTTTACTAATTCGCGCTCGCGTATTGGTTAAATTCAAAAAAAAATTCCCACCAAATGACAAAGACGAGCCTCCACCCATGCTTTCATGGAATTCCTATGCCTATGTGTCTGCTTTGTACTTTGCTTTAGATTCAACATGCCTATGCCTTGGAGTATGATAAACCATGGCTAATTCAACAATATATCCAAATTTCCAATATGCTCGTGTTTAGCAGTTCGTCTGATTATGCTGCACACCTCCATTTTTTATAAGGTTTTAGAAACAGATATGGTTTGTTTTGCAGATTCTAAATATGTAAATTTTAACAAGAATACATAATTTTTTCTATTTTTTTCTTATTTATCTTCTGTCATCACTCCTCAACTCAAAAAACACACTGTTAGTGTTTTGTCCATATCTCTTTCGTTTCTCAGCCATTTAAAAAAAAATTGTATGGTGCACTAAAGAACACCAACCTCTACATGCTATAAAAAACCCACTTCCAAATAATTGCATTAAGACATTCAAACGCTGCACCCACAATTGATGTACCATTTTCGAGGTTTGATCTCTTAGATAATTAAAAACAAATTTAAAAATATTATTTTTATTATTGGAAAAATAGTAGTGCACTAGTACTATACCGGTTTTCGTAAGTTTATTCCATCATTTATACACTCAGACGTTGCACCCACAAAACATATACCTTATAGTTTGTCCCAAAAATTAAAAGTGCCCATTAAAAAATATCTAACTTTATATAGTTAACATCATTTTCAATAGAAAAAAATTATATATTTGGAAAGGTCATTCAATTTCCTACATTTCTTGTTTTTAACTGATTGCAAGATTCATTGTGTAAGTGTCTCAAAATATCCATGCAAGTTGATGGGTGTCTGTTTTTTCAATTTTGTATTGCATCTAACGCGCCAAAAGAGACCCTCAACTTCTTGCACACACCCAGAAGAGAATGGATTGTTTTTGTTGCTTATGATTCCTCCTCTTCTTAAACTATGCAGACCGTAGAGGAAGAAGATAGGAAAACAAGTGCAAAACAAAAATAAGTAGGGTGTAGAGTAAAGTTTTAGACATTAAATGGGTGCAAGCTGGGAATCAACAGATATCTTGAAAATAAGGAAAATAAGGGATTGCTACTTCCAACAGCCCCTTCAAACCTCACTTTGGCATGGGCATTTTACCTATTTCTAATCAACCTCAGCAGCTGGCTCCCATACCATGTTGAAAACTACACAGGTTATGAAACTATTCCACAAATTGCCCCAATCTCATGGAAAATTACACAGGTTATGAAACTATTCCACAAATTTCCCAAAGGATCCCTGTTGCTTGCAGTACAAATAATTTGTCTGGAGGATCCCAAACAAGCTAGGTATCTAGGCGTTAGCCAAATAAGACAGCTGCAGTACATGAGCAGACCTTGTTTGTACAAGAAACACACATGACTCACTGCAAAAGGCTTTTATTTGTATTTCTAACTTCATATCACTGTCATAGTGGGTTTTCATATAAAGAGCATACCAGGCAGAGAATCTCAGAAGACTTTTATTTGTATTTATAACTTCATATCACTGTCATAGTGTGTTTTCATATAAAGAGCATACCAGGCAGAGAATCTGATTGCTAGGAGCTCTTGTCTCTATCCCTCTCTGTCTACATGCAGGTTTCATTTATTGTCGATTTGCTTTGTTGCTCATTAAGACATTGTTATTTGATTTGTATTTGGTGAACCGGAGAGCCGAGAGGGATTGTTGCCTAGATGCCTAAAATTTATTAAAGCATGCTTGGGTTTTGATCCAATTTGTCCAAAGGATCCCTCCTGTTTGCATGTCAAGCAGTTGTGCGTTCGCTAGAGAAGAGAGTTGAAGTACATGACAGGAATCCAGATTACAAGTATAAGTGGGATGGAAGGTAACAAAATGGGTGTCCAGAGATCTTTTTGTATATGTACCTACAGCTGCATTGAATTGAATGGAGCCTACGTATGCTAATCTACCATTCAGGTGTAGAAGAAGTCCTAGATTAAAAGTTAAAAACCTACTAAAACCATCTAATATCATGTCCCCAACATTATGTTTCTGTTCGGTCATACCTAATCTAGTTATAACGATTGACAGTATCAGTTAATTTTGACAAAAATTCTGGAAAACAAACAATTTAAAAAAAAAGAAATTGATTATTTCAAGTTCATTTATCACATATTCCAATTGTATTACGATTTTGAAGATATTATAACTTGATACAATTGAATATTTGAGTAGAATTCTTAGTGTTGTTCAGCAATAAGGAGAACAAATCTAAAAAAATGATCCACCAATAGATTAAAAAAATACCATTATACTAAAAGAATGGATCAGATTGGGCATACTAAGTGGTTTTACAAGTTTTACAAACAACTGTAACTGATAATGTTCCAGGTGAGAATCATCATAAAACAATAGTTAAACCAAAGGGATTATTATAAAAACATAACAGCATATATAATTTACCAACCCATAGAACACTTTAAGAGAGCTTGCATAAATTTATAAAAAAAAAGTGATCCAGACACTCCACGCTTTAAAGACAATAAATTTGCATAGAAATGAAATTGCACAGAATGAAATCCAGGACGAGTGGAAAAACAAAGTACCTATGTTTTTTTCCTCTTCTTTGGCTCTTTGAATTAGAATTCCTGGAAAGGTATTCCTAGAAACAGTGCAACTTCTCTGTGCAAACCCAAATAGTGCAAATCCTTTAAAATCGCAAACTAAATGTGACCAGTAAACACCATTTATGCAGGAGGGAGGGGCAGTCGCCATGACAAGACGTTCAACCACCTCCTCCATGAATAGCAAGCTATCTATGGGGTTTAATAAATTCAAAATAAATGCCAAACGGAGAAAACTGAGAAAAAAACACACGCGATGCTCTGATCATTTGACCAACTCTAGAGTCACTCCACATTTCCTTAAAGCTCAACGAGGGTTGTAAATTGAAGGGAAAAAGGAATACTGTAACCAGAAACCGTTATGAGTGAGAAACCCTAAATGTCTTCAACCATTAGTAACCCTAAGTGTGTTCTCCGATACTAATGTGCTGCAACAGATGACTAAGTTGTTCAAAACCCTAAAGGAGTTAGGGTTACCTTCCAAGTTCAGTTATATCTCAACATCGACTATTAAACCAGAACCAAGGCTCTTTTTACAATTGTTGCTCTGACCTCTCCATAAATCATAGGATGGGCTCTTTCTACAGAAATTACAGGACTGGCTCTCCATAAATCGCTGGACGGGCACTCTAGAAATCGTCGGACGGGCACTCCAGAAATTGCCGGACAACTGTGGTTCTGACCAACTCAAGAGCCATGGCTCTCCAAAGAAAAACGTGAAACCTGGTAGTTTAAACAACGTGAAACGTGTTCGCCGGACTATAGAAGACAAAAAAATGTGAAACCTGGCAGTTTAAACCGCGTGAAAAGTGGCCAAGAACGCGTGGCAGATACCTACTCACCCAAAGGCCAACGATGCTACAGTGTTCCCAAACCCAGCTTCTGAGAGAAAAACGCCTTACGGTGTAATAAATAAAACATTAATTAAAACACATAAATGACAAGATATATTAAATCTAGCAATAAGAAGAAAAAAGAAAGAAAGAGAGAGAATTACTCATATAGAGGCTATAATTTACTTATTTGACCCAAACATTCCAAATCATACTAACTTTATAAATAGCTTCTACCTAACTAGTTGTGGTCTTATAATTAGTGAGTACCAAGAACATATTGGGCAATCTTATTTAACAAATGTGACCATTTTCTATTGGGTAATTACTAACTGGCTATCTAAAAGAAAATGGACTTGTACAATAATTACCAATAACTAAGTACCTCAAAGTAGGGAGGTTAAGGTAGAGAGCTAACATTCTTCCAGACTTCATTTGGAAAATTGATTATACTAGTATGAAAGTGAGCCTCTCTAAAGATGTAATTTATTGTCACTCCTGTATCCTCATTCTTCTTCCCATTGATGACAAGATTATAATAATCATCTTTTTTATATGAAACCATAGTTTTTGTAAATTGCCAAATCGCTTTACTCTTTAATAGCATTTCCATATTTTGTTCCTATATACCATAGCTATGGCTATATTCAAAACCACAAGTTACTGCTTGAAACTCCCGTTCTTAATTTATCTAGATATAGACCCATTCATTCTTCAAATCTAAACTTTAAGTAAATCAAAAACACATACAATCAATAACCTTTAATAGAATTGTAAACAATAGGCTAAATCTCAAACCAATAACTTTGATACCATATTTGGAGAACTACAAAATTATTAAATAGAAAAGATATACAATATAAGTGACAATATGTAAAGAAATGATTGTACAATATGTTAACTCAATGTACAATAGAAAAGACAAACCAATTTCGTTTTCATGCTAGATTTGATCATAAGACTAATAATTCAAAAAATAAAACATTTAACTAACTCAGCTATTTTAACAACAAAATCTCACATATCACATATTTTATCTATTTATTTGACTATCCATTTTAACAACAGAACGGAAAAATGGGCATCTTCAATCTAATCGAAAAGGCTGAGATTTGGTGGCAATACTTAAAAAGAGCAAAGCTAATTAATGATAAGAAAGTAAGTAGGAAGTGGTTTAAAAAGGAATTTAAAAATAAATACCTCTCAAAATATTACTACGAAGGGAAAGCTAAGGACTTTTATGAGCTAAGACTGGGATCCATGTCCATGCAAGACTTATGTTCTAAATTCTTATCCCTGTTAAGATATGTGCCTTACCTAAACGAAGAAAAGCCTAGAATACAAAGATTTCTAGGTTGCTTGCCTAACTTTTATAAAGACAAACTGGAATTTGAAGAACCAAAAAATTTGTATGAAGCAATGAGGAGGGACAAATTAACATATGACCAATCCAAGAGTAAAAGTGAAAATTCTTATAATTTCAAGAGAAGAGGTGGAAGTAGTTTTAAGAGAAGAGAGTTCAAACCTTTTAATAAACATAAAATTTTCTAGAAAAATACCTTCAAGGACAAACAACCAACAATAATAACAGAGTATAAACAACATATGAGAATTGTCGAGTATAAAGATAATACTTTTAATAAGAAAAGTGAAGAAATAAAAAGAGAACCCTTGCAGTGTTGGGGTTGTGAGGGGAGTCATTTCTATCGGGATTGTCCTCATAAAAAGAAAATCGGAATATTCACACAGTTCGAGAAGCAACCACAGTTGGAGAAGTTTCTCAGAACATACCACAGATTAGCGCTGTGTTGGACAATCATCAAGCAGATTATCAGTCCTCAATGATTGAGGTAGATGGTAAGATCCTTGACAAACCTATTTCTATATTGATTGATTATGGTTCTACCCTAAGTTAGTATATTTGTGTAAAATGAGAAAGTATGATTTTGAAAAATCGTGGTTAGTGCAATTAGCCACCAAAAAAAAGAAAAGTAACCGGTTTTATTTCTGGTTGTGAAGTTCATAAGCAAGATTTGATTACAAAAGTAGATTTGAATGTTTTAACATTAGGATCTTATGATGTACTAATTGGCATGGATTGGCTAGAAAAACATAAAGTTTTGCTAAATTGCTTTGAGAAAACTTTTGATTGTATTGATGAAAATCGTGAAAGAAAAATGGTTAGAGGGATTCCGAAGAAGGTTCTTACTAGGAAAATATCTACCTTGCAATTGTAAAAGTGTGCTAGAAAAGGATGTAGGATATTTGTTGCACACATCACCGAAACTAATGATAACGAAACAAAACCTAGCTTAGAGGATCTTCCCTTCTTAAATGATTTTAAAGACGTCTTTCCATAAGAGATACTGGGACTACCTCCAAGGAGGGATATTGAATTTACCATTGAATTGGTACCTGGGGTAGTACCTGCCTCGAAGGCCCCTTATTAGATGAACACACCTGAGTTGGTAGAATTAAAATTACAATTACAAGAATTAATAGATAAAGAATATATTAGACCGAGTGTGTCTCCACGGGGAGCTCATGTCTTGTTTGTTAAAAATAAGGATGGCACATTGAGGCTTTGTGTTGATTAAAAACAATTAAATATAATGGAAATTAAGAATAAATACCCTCTTCCCCACATAGACGACTTGTTTGACCTGTTAAATTTTTATATGCTTAGCTAAGACATCAGTACTTCATTTCATTTTCATAACAAAGCATATAAATAGGATCACTGAAAGATAGACAACCACAACCATACAAAAGGAACACAAAGATTTATCCTAGGAAAACCCTAAAGGGAAAAACCCAGCAAAAGCTTCCTCAATATAGATACCCCAAAAAGATAAAAGATAAAAGATAAAACCAGCAAGGAGATCAAAGCCTGATCCTCCTCCTTCTCCAGCTACTTCTCTTCTCCACTAATGTGCTACACAAGTGAGAGTGTGTGCTGAAATGAGGAGAGCTACACCTCTATTTATATTCATCCGTTCACTTCAATTAACTCATCCGACATGTAGGCTCAAGTTAATCATGTAGGCTCGAGTTACACATGTAGGCTTAAGTAACCACACTGGGGTGCTAATGACCCACCTTTACAATTAGAGGGGACAACCTCATGACTCTGATTAGTTCTTCTGATTAGAAGCATTAGGGTACAAGATAATACAAGTGGTTCTCCTGGTAGGACCATCGAGGACCACAAAAGATACATATAGAATATTCTTCGAAGTTACATTATTTCAACACTCCCCCTTAACGAGAAGGGTATTCTACAACAACATTAACAACAACAATAGTAGGAGAGAGATAGAGGACATCATCAACATCATCAGGGTAATACATCTATAAATCATTGGAATATTTTCAACATTATGTAGTCTTCATCTTCAATCTTTAGTCTTCAGCATCATCAGTACTTTGACCGCTTCGATCAGCAGCATCTTGACTCTTCAATCAACAGCAACATCTTCAACACTTTGACCTTTCGATCAGCAACATCTTCAGCACTTTGACATTTCGATCTTCTTCAGCCCTTTGGAATTTCAATCAGCAACAACATCATCATAATAATTTTATCTTTCAATCAGACTCATCATTATCATCAGCCTCTGATCTTTCAATCAGAACCATCATCAACCGAACATCATCATACTCTAACATCAACTCATCATCATATTCTGATCTTTCGATCAGTACGTCATCATCATCATACTTTGATAATACGGCATCATCATCATCAAGATCTCATCATCATCACATTCTGATCTTTCAATTAGAAACATCATCATCAGCAGCAACATCATAATCATAAGAAACTTCTGATCTTCCGATCAGAAAACATCACCATCATCATATTCTAATCTTTCGATTAGAGAACATCATCATCGGAAACTTTTGATATTTCGATCAGAGAAACATCATCATCATCATATTCTGATCTTTCGATCAGAGAACATCATCATCGTCAGCAACTTCCGATCTTTCAATTAGAGAACATCATCATCATCAGCAACATCTGATCTTTCGATCAGAAACATCATCATCATCATAAAAACATCAACATGATCCTTCCTTTCGGAATTACAGGATTTAGGTCTTTACAGAGTTACCAATGATCCTTCCTTTCGGAATTATGGGATTTAGGTCTTTACAGAGTTACTAATGATCCTTCCTTTCGGAATTATGGGATTTAGGTCTTTACGGAGTTACTAACAATCCTTCCTTTCGGAATTACGAGATCAACACATTTGTGGAACTCAGACAATCCTTCCTATTGTAATTACAGGATTAACACATCTGTGGAACTCAGACAATCCTTCCTATTGGAATTATGAGATCAATTCAATGATCCTTCCTTTCGAAATTACAGGATTTAGGTCTTTACCGAGTTACTAACGATCCTTCCTTTCGGAATTACGGGATCAACACAGATGTGGAACTCAGATAATCCTTCCTATTGGAATTACGGGATCAACACATCTGTGGAACTCAGACAATCCTTCCTATTGGAATTATGGGATCAATTCAATGATCCTTCCTTTCAAAATTACGGGATTTAGGTCTTTACGGAGTTACTAACGATCCTTCCTTTCGGAATTACGGGATCAACACAGATGTGGAACTCAGACAATCCTTCCTATTGGAATTATGGGATCAACACACGTTCTCAAGTACCGAAGTCACCGGATCCATTCTGAGCCGAAGTTCAAGGATGATACAATCCTACCACATTCACGGGGACCGAGATCTCCAGATACATTTTGAACCGAGGTTCAGGGATGATGCAATCCACCACTTTCACGGGGGCCGAGACCTTCGGATACATTTTGAACCGAGGTTCAGGGATGATGCAATCCACCACTTTCACGAGGGCTGAGACCTTCGGATACATTTTGAACTGAAGTTCAGGGATGATGCAATCCTACCACATTCTTGATGACCGAAGTCAACGGATCACTTCTGGACATATGTCTTGGGATGATACAATCCCTCTTCATTCTCGAAGACCGAGGTCTCCAAGTCACTTTAGGGAAAGTTTCCAGGGATGATACAATCCCAATGCAACATCACTACTCCCCCTTTCAAGGAAGGTCTTTCTAAACCACACCAAGCTTGTATCGAAAGTGTTCAAACTTTACCCGAGACAGAGGCTTTGTCAGCACATCATCATCTAAACCATATTCATCTACATCTTCAGTATGTGAATTGAACTATGACCATCTGTATCTCCAGTATGTGAGTACTGAAAGCATCATCAGGTCACCATCATCTACATCTACAGTATGTAAATACTAAAACATTATCTATATCTTCAGTATGGGAATACTGAAATCATCATCAGCTCTATATTCAGCATAGAAATACTGAATCACCATCATCTGTATCTACAGTATGTAAATACTGAAACATCATCATCTGCATCTTTATCTTGAATGTAGAAATACTGGATTTCTATGTGTTACGACGAAACACAAGGTTCTCTGTTATCACAAATCTCGTTATCACATAGAGTCAATGTAGTATCCATCTTCATTTCAAAGAGACCTAATATCAGCTTTCGTAGCCATATGGCTTCACAACTTAGTAGAGCAGTCTGTTATGTATTCTTCTTCAGCCATGCTACGAGAAACACTGGACTGTTTCCTGCTAAACCGTGAACTCATAGCAGACCCCAAACAAAAGCATCTACCTAATGTGCTTTTCCTATATGAGATACTTCCGGCCCAATCTACATCTCTGTAGCCATACAATATATACTCATGGCTACCATCATAATATAAACCAAAGTCTATAGTCCTTTAAGATATCTCATCACATGCTTTGCAGTTACTAGGTGAACCCATCTTGGTTGAACAAGATATTGACTTAAGGTGTTCACAACAAAATAAATGTCTGGTCTGGTATTTGTTAAGTACATCAATGACCTAATGATCTGTCTGTAATGAGTCATATCCACTAACTCTGATGAGTCATCAGCTAACAGCTTCAGGTTGGAGTCCATGGGTGTGGCCATGACTTTGCATTCCAACATATTGAATCTCTTCAATATCTCTACTGCATACTTTCCCTGGTTGAGAAAGATTTCTTCTAAACTTTGCCATACTTCCAAACCTAGGAAATAATGCATTAACCCAAGGTCTTTCATCTCAAATTCTTCTGCTAGTTTCTTCTTGCTTTCCATGATCTGTTTCTCATTTCCTGTCAAGGATAAGTCATCCACATATAATAACAGGATGACAAGTTCATCTTCTACAACCTTGAGATAAAGGTTAGGATCAGCTTTATTCTTGGTAAATCCCATGCTCGACAAGAAACTATCTATTCTTCCATACCAAGCTCTGGGAGCTTGCTTCAAGCCATAGAGGGCCTTCTTCAACTTGCATACGTGATTCCATCTGGCTTCAACTTCAAATCCTCATGACTATTCGATGTAAAAATCTTTCTCAATCATACCATTAAGGAAGGCTTGTCTTTAATTCACCATGGAAGAGATTACCATGATAGTTCTGAAGGAAGTGTACCTTACTTCCTGGAGTAAGTGTCTCTTCAGAATTAATTCCCTTTTTCTAAAAGAAACCTCTGGCCACAAATCTTGCTTTATACTTCTCGATACTTCCATTAGCTGCTGATCCATCGGACCTCAACTTGTGTGCATTAAAAGTTTGTTTTAAAAGAATGCGTTCGATAGGTTAATTAAATGAACAACATTAACATAAATTAAATGCTCAGAACAGAAGTTAACCCCAATACTGATAAAATAGAGGCAAATAAGAAAACACAAAAACAGAGAGTCACAAACAGAAGTTGATAACGGAGTTCACCCCCTCCATTGGGCTACGTCTCTGGGTCCCTCTCCAATGGGTACCGATCCAATTAATGATTTTAAAATGGTACAAGAATGGTTCTGGAATCAACTTCAGCAACTGCAAACAAAATGTTGTACAAAGTCTTAAAGACCTCTCTTCTGGAAATTAAAATGTTGTCTTCAAAAGACAAAGAAAACCAATTATAACAGAGAATAGTCGACTTAAAAAAAAAACAGCATCTGGACACTGCGCAGCAAAAGCCCTCTAAGCTTCTCATAATAGAGAAACGATGCTCTGCGCTCTAAAACAATATGAGTCTCTCCACTTTTTTTGTCCTCTGGTCCCCTTCTACTGTGGCCAACATCCTCTTTTTAAGCATTTCGCGAGAGGATCCGTAATGGACCACAGCTGTTATCTTTTATTTATCATTACAACCATATGCTAAAACTGAATCATGCAAGCCACCAAATTGCTGCCCAAGCATTATGTTACCACGACGTTCCATATCCCCGAAACGTTGCAACCAACTCCACGCACATGTGCCAACTCACAACACGTTGCAACGACTTGCAACTGGGCTATGCCACGTAACATAACCGTTTGATGTCATCACAAAAGTTACAAATGCCGCAGCATAAGAGGACTCAGCCATATACCTGATCCGCCGTCACAGCATACAAAGGTCGCAGCATATGGGTAACCTCCACGAACCACTCGATGTTCGACTTCGACGGTTCGCAAGCTGTGCGGACCATACATAGCTGCACGCCCATGCGATAAGCTGGGCACCATCTGCGCGGCGTGCGATCACTACGCGACTCATGCAGAGACTGTGTTGTGTGGCCTGTGCACAATTGCGCGGCCCCCGACGATAACTGCGCACCAAGCTATAGCTGCGTGGGCTGTGCATATAATGTTTAGCATATGAGTTAGCTAATTGTACCATATTGGATCAGTGTAATTTGAAGATGAATAATCCACCGGATCATTCCTCCCCAC
The DNA here is from genome assembly GCA_001517045.1 of Pseudotsuga menziesii. Lineage (NCBI taxonomy): Eukaryota > Viridiplantae > Streptophyta > Pinopsida > Pinales > Pinaceae > Pseudotsuga > Pseudotsuga menziesii. The sequence continues at coordinate 263,582 of LPNX010924042.1, read as the reverse complement.
TGGAGAGCTTTTGGACCCCCAAAATCTTGAATCATTCTGCGAGTAAGTGAGGGTACAGCTCCCTCACTTTTCCAATCTCCATCCATCTTGCTTTGCTAGGATGCATGCCTTTCAGCCCCACTCGAAGGTACTCGGCATTCCCCTTTCGTGAATTCCTTACATTTCTGTCAAGAATAACATCATCCTGCAACTCTTTCATTTGAAGGAATCTGTATGTTAGTTTCCTCATCCATGATCATAGGAGGCTCATACAATTTAAGATTCTCAACATTGATAACTGAATAAATTTGCATGTATGGAGGTAAATTCAAGCGGAAAGAATTAGTACTGATCTTTTCCAAGATCTCAAAAGGACCATACCTGATAGGCTTAAGCTTTTTACCTTCACCTTTCATTCTTTCTTTGGTGATATGTAACCAAACTCTGTCACCAACCTGAAATTGATGATCAACTCGATGCTTGTCATGCTTGGCTTTGTACTTTGCCTGGATCTTCTCCAACTGTTCCTGAACTACCTGCTGCACTGCTTGGATCCTCTGAATGAACTTTAAAGCTTTATCTGCATCATGATGTCCATCCACTGCATCTTTGCCAAAAGAGAAGTCCATCGGTGTTTTTGGCAGATAACCAAAACAAGTTTCAAAAGGAGATCTTTTCGTGGAAGAATGAACTACATGATTGTAAGCATGCTATATATACTGCAACTGCTCATCCCAAAGTTTAGGATGTTTACTACAGTATCCTCTGAGCAGCTGAACCACTGTCCTATTCACTACCTCTGTTTTCCCATCGGTCTGTGGATGAAAAGCAATACTTTTCTTAAGTTTAGTATCCATAAGCTCCCATAAAGTTGACCAGAATTCCCCCAAGAATCGGGAATCCCGATCAGATATAATAGACATGGGTAGCCCAAAATGTACCCAAACATTCTGAAAGAATAGCTGAGTTGTTTGTTGAGCAGTGACCTGCTTGTTACATGGCATTAAGATACACATTTTGCTGAACCTATCCACAATAACATATAGGTAATCATGCCCTTTTCTAGACATAGGTAGTCCTCCTACAAAGTCCATAAAAATGCTTTCCCAAGGACGAGAAGAAACTAGAAGAGGTGTGTACAAACCCATTTTCCTATTGCTAGGCTTACTTGTTGCACACATAACACAACCTCTTATATATTTAGCTACAGTTTCTTGCATCTGGGGCCAATAACAGTGTTTCTGCAATATAGACAATGTTTTACTTACACCAAAATGTCCTGCAATCAATGAACTATGTGCTTCTTGAATCACATGAACTCTTTCTTTCTCTGGAATACAAAGTTTACCAAGATGATACAAGAGTTGATTATGCACATAATAGTTCTCTTCCTGTTTATCATGTATTAGTGATGCATATACTTTCTTAAAATCTTTATCTTCTGCATACTGTTCAATATAACTTTCATGTGTTAATGAATTGTTTTGAAGAATGATTGAAGCATTTGTAGGAGGCCTTGATAACATGTCTGCTACCTTATTATGAATTCCCTTTTTGTACTTAATTACAAGATGAAACTATGGTAAGAATCCCATCCATCTTAAATGCCTACTTTGTTGTATTTTAGTTTGAGATTGTAAATATTGAAGTGGCTGATGATCAGTATGTATGACTATTTCTTTTCCCATGACATAATGTTTCCACTTCTTCACACTCTGTACTAAGGCATACAACTCTTTGTCATAGGTCGGATAGTTACTTACCGCAGTAGAGAATGTTTCTGAATGGTAACAAACTGGCTTCCTCCCTTGCATCAAAACGGATCCCATGGCAAACCCGCTGGCATCGGTTTCGATCTCAAATGGCTACTACAAATTTGGCATTGTCAGAACTGGTGTTGTGTTAATCTTTTCCTTCAAAGTGTCAAAGTCTCTCTGATGCTTGCCTCCCCACTGGAAAATCTCTTTAACACTTGTCAATGCATGTAAAGGCGCAGCAATGGAAGAAAACCCAAAAATGAATTTCCTCCAATACTGAACCACACCCAGAAAACTTCTGATTTCAGTAACAGTGTTAGGCCGTGGCCAGTTTACAATGACAGCAACCTTGGCTGGGTCCACTCGCATGTGGCCTCCACCAATAATAAGGGCCAGATATACTAAAGAGGTTTTAGCAAATTCACATTTGGACATTTTTACATAAAGCTTTTCCTTCCTCAGTACATCTAAAACTTTCTTCATATGTACAATATGCTCTTCCCAAGTTTTGCTAAACACAAGGATTTCATCTAGATATACAATTAAAAAATCATCAATGAATGATCGAAAGACATCATTCATGACCCGCATGAAAGTAGCAGCTACGTTACAGAGCCTGAAAGGCATCACAAGCCATTCATACAAACCCTGTTTTGTTTTAAATGCTGTTTTCCAAGCATCATTCTTAGCAATCCTGATTTGATGATACCCACTACGCAGATCCAATTTTGTAAAATAAGTTGCATGTTTCAACTAATCAAGCAAATCATCAATGCAAGGAAGAGGATACCTGTTTTTAATGGTGATTTTGTTAAGGGCCCTATAGTCGATGCACATCCTCCAAGACCCATCCTTCTTTGGGACCAAAACTATAGGAGAACCACAAGGAGAAGTACTTGGCCGGATGACCCCCTTCTCAATCAGCTCCTGAACCTGCTTCTTGATTTCCTCGCTCTGCATTACAGACATTCGGTACATAGCTATGTTCGGGAGTGGCACATCCTGCTGCAAATGTATCTCATGCTGAATCTCTCTCTTTGGTGGTAACCCCTTCAGATCTTGAAATAAATCATCATACTCAGAAATGATTTCAATTAGTTCAGATTTATGCTTAGGGTCACACCCTTCAAAATATTTAGAGATCTCATCATTTTTCACCTTAACCATCATTAACACAAAATTCTTACTAGCATTTACCAGCCTCTTCATTTGTCCTGCAGAAACTATTGCTAGATTGGTTTTTATCTTATGTGCTCGTACAATATATTCTACACCATCTTTAAAAAGATGATACTTATTCTGCTCTCTATAAAAGACTGCTTTCCGGTCATACAAATATGGACTCCCAAGTACAATTCCACAAATGTCAAGTGGTACTACATCTAGCTCTACCTCATCTACGAACTTTTAAGTAATTGCAAACTTCAATACACATTTCTTCGTAACTTGAAATCGTGTATCATTAGTAACCCAACCTAGAGGATAGGGTTTTCATGAGGCATAGTAACTAAATGTAATTTCTTAACCACTTCTTCTGATATCAGATTTACTTGTGAACCACTCTCAAACAATGTATCAATATTTGTGTGATTTGTAATGACACGAACATGAAACAGTGCACTTCTATCTTTATCATTTAGCTTAGAAGTAGATGGCATATTTGTACTTGCACTAGAACTTGATTTTGCATCAATGGGAAGTGAGATAATTTTATCCTTACCCTAGATTCCGACAGCTGTAACCTTTGTTTCATCACCTGAGTCAGATCCTAAATATTGAATAATTGCTGCAGTAGCTTTTGCTTTTCCATTATCTTTGTTTCCTCCGTACTTATTTGGCCTTAACTCTGGATGAAGTTTCCAACACTTAGAGACATCATGTCCCTTCTGACAATTGGAACATGAAGGCTTGTCACCCTCTTTCTTAATAGTATCCATCTTCTTTTTCCCCTGATCTTTCAATTTGCTCTCAAATTTAAAGGATTTCTTCACAAAAGTATCATTAGCATGCTCCCCCCTAGCTTCTAAATGTGTAGCTTGAACACATACATCATCCAAAGTACTGGGGTTAAACATCAACAAAGTATGTCGCAAATAAGAATGCATGCCACCAATGTACTTAAGAAGAGTTTCCTGGGTATCTAATGCAACATTCAATGCAATAGCCCTTTTTCTAAATTCATGAGTATATTCTTGAATGCTTTGTCCTTTCTCTTGTCTAAAAGTTTGCCAGCTCATTATTAATTGCTGCATATGACCTAAAGGATAAAATTGCTTCATTAATAATTCAATGAATTCATTCCAAACTGAAATAATTTTACCATTCTTTCGAAGATCTTGCTGAATCTTTCTCTCCCACCAAGTAAGAGCCATTCCACTCATTCTCAAAGTGGCCAATTGAATTCTGGAAGGGTCATCAGTAATTCCCTACACCCTGCAATATACTTCAAGTTGCTTGATCCAATTGTCTAACTTTTCAGCATCTAACCATTGTAAATTGGCAATTCAAATTTCAAATCCAATTTGAAATAAGGCATATTAGGACTTGCATTATTTGAATGAGAAGTATGGGAAGAAGAGAAAGTTTGATTAGTTTCAGGAGGATCACCATCACCTCCTTCTCCTTTACCCTTTCCTTCCTACTTCACTTCTGCATCTTTGGATGAAGATCCTTCTTCTTTCTTCTTCCTTTCTGCTCGCTCATCGAGTAGAATTTCCATCATGGCTTTCATGCTCATAAAAGCCTCCAGAAACTCAATTTCTGAAATAACAGGTTTTTCCCGTTCTGTATGTCCTTCTTATTCTCCTTGTGGAGAAGACATGGTTCTTGAGAATGTTCTCCTTGAGCCAATCTCAGGGTCTCCTTCAACTAATTCTCCTTCACCACGCTTTAACCTGAACCTAGTAAGCATTCACAAACTTGCACAAGCAGTCAACCAACTCTGATACCATAATATGATCCGTCAGACCTCAACTTGTGTGCATTAAAAGTTTGTTTTAAAAGAATGCGTTCGACAGGTTAATTAAAGGAACAACATTAACAGAAATTAAATGCTCAGAACAGAAGTTAACCCCAATACTGATAAAACAGAGGCAAAGAAGAAAACACAGAAACAGAGAGTCACAAACAGAAGTTGATAACGGAGTTCACCCCCTCCACTGGGCTACGTCTCCGGGTCCCTCTCCAACGGGTACTGATGCAATTAATGATTTTAAAATGGTACAAGAATGGTTCTGGAATCAACTTCAGCAACTGCAAATAGAATGTTGTACAAAGTCTTAAAGACCTCTCTTCTGGAAATTACAATGTGGTCTTCAGAAGACAAAGAAAACCAATTATAACAGAGAATAGTTGACTGCGCTGCATGGCCCCCGGCGATAACTATGCACCAAGCTATAGCTGCACGAGCTGTGCATATAATGTTTAGCATATGAGTTAGCTAATTGTGCCATATTGGATCAGTGTAATTTGAAGATGAATAATCCACCGGATCAACTACATGCTCTATTTTGTATATCCATTTGGAGGATACAATACTCTTTCCTTCTGGTTTGGGAACTATATCCCATACATCATTCTAGTATTCTTTCATCATAACATCTTCCATGAGTTCGTTTTGTCAGATCAATAACATATCCTAGTCTTCTGCATTCAACTTTGAAGGTTGGAACCCACTTTACTCTTGGTAAAGTCTCGATCCATCAAGAAGCTATCCATCATGTCATACCGTGTCGAACTCATATATCTTCTATAGTCACTCCCCCTAAAGTGGAGTATTATCTTCCTTCTTCATTCTGTATAGGTGGTTCTATGCTTGATATATACTGGTCGATAGAGTATGTCATGTCATAGTGTATTCTTTCTGATGCAAATCACGAATCTTTCTTTGTACACTTGTTCTTGTAGATCCATATGGAGGATACTAGGTACTTCCCTTTATGTCTTGAAATCATATTGTATACATCATTCCCCATGATCAACTGTTATTCTTTGATCATAGTTTCTTTTATAGCATTCTTTTCTTCATCTTGAGTTATCTCTCATACCCATGGTGGTCTTCATCCTTTGAGGTGGATCTACTGCTCTCTGAAGCTCTTTCTTCTGTCATGGTGTCTCTGACCCTGGGAGCTTCAGATTCATGTTTATTGGAGTGAATCTTGAATTGTCATCACTTGTTCTTCAGAACAAGTCTCATCCTTCTTTTCTTATAGGAGGTTGTACAGGACCTTTCCTACAATTCAAATGAACCAATTGCATGGTTAGAACTATTTCATAAGACATATGCATAACGAAAAATTCTTATGCATCATGCAACTGTTTAGCCAATGCAACATTCATCCATATCTCACGGAAACTTTTCTAGATGCCTTCCATCTCTATCAGGACAACATTGAGATTGTGCACTAATCCAATATGTCAGCAAAGAGATTTCATCCTAGATAAGTAGCAATGGAGAGTTGTATAGCACCATGAGCAACTTACCCATCACATGCATATTAGTAGTATACAGTCGTTAATGCAAACAATCTATCATGCATAACACATCAACTGAATATAATCAAATGCATAACAAAACAATATCATTAAATGACAATTGAATACTTATCTTTTGTATGTTTTGTGGGTAGACTCCATCTTGATCATTCTGCTTTATCATCTTTTTCATTCATGAAATCATCATTTCTTATCCAAATGATAAGATGAATAAGAGGTTCTTCAAGAATTGAGTTTTTCATTATCCTCGTCACTTGAGGGATCTTCTTTGAATGGTGAGAGCTTGATCTTCAATTGCTCCCGTCTTCTTCTTCTCTTCTTATTAGTTGAGCTGAAAGTAATCACTTACTTCTGGTATACATTCTTCACATGAATGAATCCCATGATCCTGGGAGGCCATTCAAGGTGGCTATCACCACTTCTACATACTTCTTCTTCTACTGCTTCAAGTTGTTCTACATTCTGGATCTTCACATTCTTCAACTGTATTCTCAAAGCCATCTTCTGATTTAAGTTCTTATCTTCAAATAGCTTGATCAAGGAATCAAACATCTTCGGTGTCTTTAGGGAAGAAACTTGTGGTATAAGTTGATCTGTGATTGAATCAACAATTATCTTCTTGGCCTTGATTAAGTTCTTCTTGTGTAAGTCTTCGAGGCTCATCTCCCTCTAGAACTGGAACCTCTCTACTCATGGAGGTGTCCAATTCATTTTCTTCAGAGAGATCAAATACTTCCATGCTTGAAAGTTTTCAACTTCACTAAGCTTATCATCAAGCTAATGTCATAGATCATTTTGAAATGAGAACCTCAAATGCAAATAACAAAAGATTAGATCTTACCGATTTGAGGTGTCCATCCTGCTTCCGGAGCTGGCTGATCTAGGGTTTGTCAGAGAAAACCTAATTTTAAAAACTTGGAATCTTTTAGATATGATTGGATAGAAATATATATCTCTTCAAATGGAGCTGTCCAATGTACTCCTTTTCTGAAAACAGTGGAGGGAAGCTCCCGAAACAGGAAGCCCTAGTTTTCCAATTTCTTCTGCAGAAATGCCTGTTACTGTTTTTGTGATATCTCCAACATTACTGCTCCTCTGTGTCTTACATTTTGTACTGAGGTAACCTCGCATGTCCCTAATCCAACAGCACAAGTTTCATCAGAATTGGTTTCACCAATTTGAGTTTATGATCATTTTCCCAAGGTGACCTGTTACACGACTGTTCGGAATAGTGCAGTTGTACGACATGCCACATGTCACTGGTTCATCTTCAGGTTCTGAAATTTGGATAAAAGAAATTATAGGCCATTATATTTCTGTAACATCTTTAGTAATTCCATTTGTACCTCTGTATCCCATGCTACAGCAATTCTCCCCAGGTGTCCTGTTTAGGGATGAATTCTGGAAGAGGCTGGAACCCTAACTTGGAGGGATCATATCGCCCAGAATATAGCGAATCTGAGGCTGAATTTTGGACACCATGTAAATCCATATTTTATCTTCAGCCTCTGTAATTTTCAATTCTTGATCCTTTCCCAATATTAGGATATAGCGAATGTACCAAAACGTAGCAGTTTTAGTATTTAGGGTTTTTCCAGATCGGGGTCAAACTAGGGTTTGACTTTCCTAGAGTTTCACCCAACCAAATTTCTTGGTACAGGTCTCTAAAATTTGATTTTTATGAGGAGAACAATCCTATTCTAGGCTCACTCAAAAATTCTTCTTCTGTAGAAAGCCCTAATTTTTTGCACCAGAACTTAAAATGCTCGGAATCGAATTCCGCTTCGACAGAAAGATGTGCCCTTCAATGGAGAGTCAGTCTAGCCTTCTTTTGTTGATCGATTGTGGATATAGACCCAAAAATTAAGAAGCCATAGCTTCTGTAGCTGCACAATGTCTTCTGTCAGGGTGGCTCCGATACCATGTTAAATTTTTATATGCTTAGCTAAGACATCGGTACTTCATTTCATTTTCATAACAAAGCATATAAACAGGATCACTGAAAGATAGACAAGCACAACCATACAAAAGGAACACAAATATTTATCCTGGGAAAACCCTAAAGGGAAAAACCCAGCAAAAGCTTCCTCAATATAGATGCCCCAAAAAGATAAAAGATAAAACATAAAACCAGCAAGGAGATCAAAGCCTGATCCTCCTCCTTCTCCAGCTACTTCTCTTCTCCACTAATGCGCTACACAAGCGAGAGTGTGTGCTCAAATGAGGAGAGCTACACCTCTATTTATATTCATCCGTTCATTTCAATTAACTCATCCAACATGTAGGCTCGAGTTAATCATGTAGGCTCGAGTTACACATGTAGGCTCAAGTAACCACACTGGGGTGCTAATGACCCACCTTTACAATTAGAGGGGATGACCTCATGACTCTTATTAGTTCTTCCGATTAGAAGCATCGAGGTACAAGATAATATAAGTGGTTCTCCCGGTAGGACCATCAGGGACCACAAAAAATATATATAGAATATTCTTCGAAGTTACAATATTTCAACATGACCAAGTACGGGGAGCATCAATATTCTCTAAAATTGACTTGAGGTCTGGTTACCATCAAGTAAGAATTAAGGACGAGGATTTCCATAAAACTACATTCAAAACAAGGTACGGGAATTACGAGTTTCTCCTTGTACCATTTGGCTTAACCAATGCCCCAGCCACGTTCATGTGTTTAATGAACAGTGTTCTTCACAAATATTTAGATAAGTTTGTAATAATATTTATTGATGATATATTAATATACTCTAAAAACGAAGAAGAGCATAAAGAACACTTAAAAATACTCTTGCAAACCTTAATGGAAGATAACCTTTATGCAAAGTTTAGCAAGTGTGAAATATTTCAAGATAAAATTCAGTACTTAGGTCATGTAATAACTAAGGAAGGTATTTCGGTGGACCTAGATAAAATCAGGGAAATCAATGATTGGCCAGTTCCTACCATGACATTGACATTGGTCACAAATGAGAAGATAATTATACATAAAGAAGAACATTGAAAATTGCACACATGTGCAAACACCATTTGCGAGACTTGTGGATAAAGGGAAACAAACTTGTGTGTGAAAGTCCCACAAGAAAAATTAAATGTGGTACGAATACTTGTAAAGGTAAATATAAGTTATGAACTGATGTGTGTAAAACTCCCACAAGGACGTTGGCATATTTGTGTCATAAACGACACAAAGATGAATTGTGGTAAGTGGCACATCAATGCAGATCCTAACTTGTTAAAAATGCAATCCAATGGGGTGTTATTCAAGGTTAAGGAACTCCACCAAGTGGACACATATCTTGAGCCAAGTAGACTATAAATAAGCTAGAGATGGATGTGGTGAAGTAAGCTTGAAAAGAATGAAGATATGAGATAATTGTTTGGACAAGCTTTGAAATTTTCTTTAGGGTATCAATGGCTCATTGATTACAGTAAGTATTTTTATGCAGTGGAACTGAAGTGCACAAATCACTTAGTGATGAAAAGCGAATAAGTGCGCTAGAATAAAGGGATACCTGTATTATGGATGTGCGCTATTCTTACTCAGTAAAAGACGCAGGCCGCAAAAAAGCAAGTGTGGTTGATCTAGAAAATCAATTCAAATGCAAAACACAGATTCATTGAAGAGACGTAGATCACAATAATTATCGCATATCATGTTTTAGGAAACTAGTTGTTTGAATGCAGATACTTAGACGTGGATCGAAGAAGTTATAGAAGTTGCATATTATGAATACATTCACAAGGATAAGGTATTTCTCTATTTGTAGTTTTTTTAATACAATCTTATTTCATATTAGGGAGGTAGGACAGGGAAAGGATTAAGGGGTTGTGTCCTCCTTCTAGTCAATGTTGGAGAATACAATCAAGGTTTTGTATCATCCTTTCTAATTGTGCAGATAAAAGACAGGGGGTTGGAGCCTCCTTCCAGTTGTAGCTGGTAAATATTATTAGGGTGTTGTAATATCCTTTTTATTGGTTTAGATAAAACATAGGGGGTTGGAGCCTCTTTCCGGTTGTAGCTGGTAAATATAATTGGGGAGGTGTAATATCCTTTCTATCAGTGCAAATAAAACCTTAGAGGTCGTACCCTCTGTTAGCACTCAGAATGTACCCAGGTTGTGAAAGGTAAATCCCAAGGTAATAGCAAAAAACCACTTTAGAAAGAAAATAGCTTTTCTTTCCAGAGAGGGATCTCTCAAATACAGATTTAACAAGGCTAGATATAAATCAACACTCAAAGATTATATAGATGGTTGAAATAATACACATAACCATTTGGAAATGGGGTCACATATACATAAAGATATCACAAAGATATATGCGTGAGATTTTATCAAAGGCAAGATAACCATTCAATCACAGTCGTTCATTTAATTTTAGGTGGGACAGAAGAGATAATGAACAGTCCATCAATACAAAGCATCAAAAGATGAGTTCTATATAAACTTTAGCAAAAACATTCATAGAATATTTGAAACAATGATCAGAGCATAAATAATATAAATTCCAATCATTCAACACTATGTTTCAGATACGAAGAAAACAAAATGGAATGTAACACTGGAAAAACAATCACAAAGGAAGGGAAATACAGACTATAATATAAACAGCACAAGAATCTCTGATAACCGCACACATTCAGCTTTGTTATTCAAAAATATATGTCTTTAGAAAACATTCAACAACAAGATGGGTTCCAACCCCCATCACATAAAATAAATGCAATTATATACATAAATGATTTATTCTTCCAAGAAGATTTATAACTGAATAACCTACTTAATCAAAGTCTTGTAACTATATTCCTAACTACTAGGAATAAGCTACTTGCTTCGATCCTAATAGATCATTAAATTAAAATCAACTCGGTGACAAGGCCCGTTCAAGCAGCTCCTCAGCGCGCAACACCTGTTTTTATGAATGAAGGATATACTTTGTTTTTCTGAATCTTTCTATGGCTCCCCATTGCTCCGCACTTGGAATATCATACTCAATCATTTCCCGAATAGACACCTCCAGCTCCATGTAGGCTTCATAAGACACAACAAGCAACCCTCCCCTGATGATCAGGAATTTCTGTAATATCTCAAAATCCTTTGTCAGCTTTTCTACGATGACTTTTTCCGTCAGCGCTTTTTCCAAATCGTCAAATTTAGAATGATCCATACGGCTTCATACCAACAGGTTGTGATAATGCTCTTGAGAAAACATTCGTCCCTCCTCGTCCCAAAAGGAAGGAAGGTCATCTTCAAATAGTTCTTTAAAAGCCTGTTTGAAGTCATTAACCTGTGAGATCATTTCATCACACACCATCTTATATATTTCTGACATGATAGAATTTGCAAATTCAAACATGTTGATTTGCTTGGGCAAATCTGAAGAGAATATGGTACTTAAGAACTGGTACTTAAGACATGAACTGACTGAGACTCAGAACTCATCGAACTCATTTTTAATAGGAATCCCAATATGACTTCATTGACATGACAGTCATCATCTAGACCCAAGACTTGAAAGACTAAGGACACAACTAATTGAACTTCATCTCTGAAAATGTGAACATGATATGGTAGAAAAATACCATCTAGTGACTGACCCTCATTCAAAATGCTAGACAAGAATTTGCAACGAACCTCAGTTTCACAATTTTTTTACACTTCAGCTAAAACAGACTCGTTTACAAGCTCACGACTATCGGGGTAATTGTCGGGCAAGTTCAGGTTTTCACGGATGACCTTGGCATCAATTTTACATAGTATCCTAGAGGTAGAATGACTTACAATCACTCTATGAGAAGAAGAATAGTTAACTGCACACCACTTGGAAAACTTGGGAAAATGCAGGGTCTGTTCAATAGCAAAATGATACAAAAACGATTTACAAGCATTTAAAATGTCATTTCCATGCGAATTGTATCGCCATAACCTTTCTTTGATAATAGATACACTTCCCATAGATAAGAAAGGATCATATACTCCTCTATCCCTGTCAACCAGGTATTCTTCTCTCTCATCTAGAATACAGTTAAACCCTTGTAAATCTTTCCCTTTATCCATAATACAGACAACAATGGTAATTCGGTGGATGAATTTCAGATATTCGAGACTTACCTGTTACTGTGACCGCATGTATTCATGGTTGACTGTTAAAGGGTGGCGAGAAAGCAGTCCTTTTCATTCGTCCGGTGCAAATAAAAATAGTTCTTTAAACAAGTCAACTTTACTTATATAGGAGCCCACTCCGAAATCCCCCTTTAGTGGTTTCCGCCAAACTTATTTTGCCCACAGAATGCACCACAAACTGCTGCGTGTACTGTGGTTTCCATTCTGCTACCACTTTTCCAATCATCGCGTAACTCCCTCCTCCGGATCCGCTAACGACCGTCGATGTATTTTCCCTTTATTTTCTAGCCGTCAAATGAGGCCACACGTACCTATTCCGCTGAGCTTCTTCATTTTATCGAACGTGCAAGTTTAGGAGGCGGAGTTCATATGGATCGTAGATTTTGTCGAGCCGGATTTGTGACCGTTGATCTTCATATCTTATCAACTATATCCATATGTCTTTATTCTCCACGCATCTTCATAGAGAAAGTATATTATAATACATCGATCTCCATTTCTTTGCTCTACACCGTTGGATTATGTGGTAATTCATCGCTTACATGCCCCTTATCACACTTTCACACCATAATATTTAACCAAAGTTTTTCAAGCAACCATTATTTCCTCTTTACCATGGTCTCTTTGACCCTCTGCTAGGTAGAGGTGTTAACACCCTCCTTCCATTCAATTTTGGAGAACAAAAATGGAAGCCGGTGCTTCCACAACCAGAGAGCGTAGTTATCCACAAGTCAGAGCTTGAATCCACAAGTGCAATTTTGCACAACCATACTAATATTGGTTCAGGTCGGTGCCTAAAGATCGTGAATCAGTTCTCATGCAGATTGAAGTTGTTGCAAGTCAGTGCTAGTATCCTGTAGATTATACCTGGCGATCAAGTCAACTCCTGACATTAGTGGGTGCTCATTTTTGGAAATTGCAATCTCCCACTTATGTAATTATATTATAAATTTATAGATATACAATTATTCTCAAGTACTTGTGTGTTGTTTCAATTATTCTTGTTGTTGTTGAAAAGTTTTAATTGGTGAAAATATGCTTAAGTTAAAAATATACATATTTGCACTATTACTTATTCACCGCTCCCTCTAAGAATAATATAAATCCAACAATTGGTATCATAGTGGGTGTCTTCAATAATAGGCTAACATCAGGAAGAAGGATCTAGTGTAGATATGGATAAGCAAGAAGGTTTGTCCACCAACAAGGCTTCAAGATTTGATGGATCTAATTATGCCTTCTTGAAAATTCAATTGGAATTTTATCTGCAGTCACTTGGTATGGATGTTTGGAAATCAGTGGAAGATGGATATGAGTTCTTGAAATCAACTGGTGAGTTAGAAGAAAATGATGAGTGCGCAACCTCCAAAACAGTCTCATTCGACCCTGAGAATAGAAGACAATATGAATGGAATGTGCAAGCAAAGAATGTCATACTGTGTGGATAAGTTGATGTCGAGTTTACCAAATTAATGCAATGCACCACAATGAAAGAAGTCTAGGATAAGTCAAAGAGTATTTATGAAGGTGATGATAAAGTCAAGAAGGGAAAATTGAAAACATTCTCAACATAGTTCGAAGCACTCAAGAAGAAGGAGGAGGAATATGTCGCTACATACTTACTAAGAGTGCATGAGATAGTAAAATATATATCTGGACTTGGAGATACAATTGAAGAACATTCATGATCTAAATTTTAGGGGGCATATGGAATAAATTCGGATGTATAAGTTATAAAAGCATTAAATGGAGAGGACACCCTCTCTCATCCATGGTATTTGATAGCCCATGGTTTTGTTCCATGGTATGGATTCAAGGCACATTGTACCTCTCCCATCCATGGTATTTGACTATTGATTGAAATTTTCATTTATGCCAACAAGGACTTGCAATGGCCGCACAGGTAGTGCACAGCTATGGAGAAGCCCTTATAGATGATGGAGAAGCCCTGAATGGGTTGAAGAAGCATTAATGACCCATTATGTGGTCATTCATGCCTTGATGGGGTCATGGTACCCTAGGAGAAGGCCTAGCAACCCCACAGGAGGTAGCATGATGGATCTTGGCCCTTGGAGGTTCTCTTGTGTGGTTGAGGTGGTTGATGAAGTCCATGAATCCCACTTTCTTTGATCACAATGTCCTTGTACCCACACTTGATGAATTAACGGTCCTTGAAAACTTGAAGATGGTGTGTGGGTTGATGGGGTCTTAGAACCCTTGGAGATGGTCCTAGGGCATGAGAAATCCTTTGTACCCACACACTTGGTGGTTTAATGGCTCTTGTACCCTTGTAGGAGTGGTGAAAATGATGTGGTTATATGGCATGATGAAGTAACCCACACACTTAGGGTGGCATGATAACACTTGGACACTTGATTGCATTCCCTATGGCATACATGCCTTGATATTGAGGGCATGTGCATACCCTTGACTAAGGGTCATTGGTTCCTTGTTGTAAGCTTGAATAAATTGTGATGATCTGGCCCATTTGTGTATGGGGTCATGAAACTTTTGGAAATGGTCATAGGTTGATTGAGGACACCCTCACCCTTGATGACTTATGGACACACCCTTATCTACTTTAATGGTGTGGCAAAGAAATGGTAACAAAGCAAAATAAAAATAAGAAACATTACAACTCACCTTGAAATCAGCCCTAGTCCAAGGAGAAGTCAAATGTTGAAGAGATTTGAATTGTTATGATTAAAATATAATTTAATAATCAAATCTATATTTTGTGAAGTCGACAGCATGGAGTTTGTCCACAAACCATGTATAAATACAAGTCACTCTCACTCCAAAATAAATCCAATGAATGAGAAGGAAAGTTAGCTCGCTTGACTAAGAGATAATTCATTGACTGAGGTGGATGACGACTGAGGAATTTGGTGGTACCAGCAGTAGAGGAGATGACCCAAGTTTTACCACAGAGGAAATTTTTTTGTTTCTTTTTGGCAGTCCAATTTTTTGACTTGCTTGGGTTTATCACAACTTTTGATCTTTGAACAATTCCAAATGTTATTTCTGCCCTCTAACAGTCTCAGCATTGGCAGGCATCTAAGGGTTACAGCGGAGACATTTTTAGGCATTCAAGCCTCCCGAGTCTCATCCCCCAAGATCTATATCAGTGGTATCAAAGCAAGGAATCATTCCATGTGAATGAGGGTATGAGCATAGTTTGGATCCAAATATCTACAAGAATTTACAACCTCTTTTTGACACTCTCATAGTCTATTTGTTGGTCCATACACTAGTTTTTATGTTGCATCCATAGATTCCATGATCTCTACAACAGTCTATGTTTCTCTACAAACCCTTGGCAACCTACACTCATTAATCTATGGAGGATGACCTTATTCTACAAACTTTATAGAGATGTTGTAATATATAAAATATGTTTCAAGGGGTATTTCATATCTCATTTGAAAGTTTTTTTTTCATATAAAATGGGTACTTCATGGTTTTTCATTTGGCTTCCTAGCTTGTGAGATATCCTTTTTCAAGGAAAACATTTTTGTACACAATGCAGGCTTGCATACAACTTTAAATAAGTACAACAGACTCCACATAAAATATGAAAGGTTCTACCATACATTTGTTAGCAAAAACAATGTGCACGTGTTCCCTGAGCTTCAACAAACATTTTATCATTCCTTGGGCCACCCAAGATAAACTATGTTATATGGATCGAAAGGTCTCTTCGATATCTCAAATGTTTCTTCAATGAAATTCAATTTCATCATCTGCATTAGAATGTACGAATGGATTTGCAGCAAGACATCAATTGCACCAAAAATCATGAATTTTTCAATTTTTGGACTTTTATTAAATCTTTTGTAATCATGGTTATGGGTTAACCACACAAAACCCATGGTTATGGGTGAACCACATAAAACCCATGGTTATGGGTCAACCACACAAAACCCACAATTTTGTATTGTAATCACGATTATGGATCAACCACACAAAACCCATGATTATGGTTATGGGTCAACCACACAAAACCCATAGTTATGGTTATGGGTAAACCACACAAATCCCATAGTTATGTATTGTAATCATGGTTATGGGTCAGACACACAAAACCCACGGTTATGGTTCAACTACACAAAACCCATGGTTATGGGTTAACCTACAAAAAACCGACGATTATGGGTCAACCACACAAAACCCATGGTTAGGGATCAACCACACGAAACCCATTGTCATGGTCACGGTTATGGGTCAACAACACAAAACCCACAGTTATGGGTTAACCTCACAAAACCCTTCTCTTCATTGCAAATTGACACAGTGTATTCATGGGTCTCTTTTTAATATGAAATTGTGGGGACCATCATTTTCTAAGGGGCGAATAATGATCTAAATTTCAAGGGGCATATGGTCTAAATTTGGATGTATAAGTCATAAAATCATTAAATGGAGAGGCCACCGTCTCCCATCCATGGTATTTAACAACCCATGGTTTTATTCCATGGTATGGCTTCAAGGCACATTGTACCTCTCTCATCAATGGTATTTGAAAACCCATGGTTTTGGCCCATGGTATGGCCCAAAGACACATTGTAATAATGTTATAAAAAGGATTTATGCCTTCTCAATAAAGCATTCAAGTATTTTTGGCATCCAACCTGTCTCTTATTTTATTAAGTTATTTTTGAGTTATTGGTTCTGAGTGTATTTCTTAGTATAGTTTGAGAGGTGAGGCTCAAAGAGCCCTCTTTGAGCCTCACCCATCCATGTGGCCTATTTACTCTATGTTACTCTATGTTACTCTATGGATCAATTGTTAACAATTTTGTAGCTTTAATCTTCTCCTTTTTCGGCATTCAATCCTGTCGGGTCTTAGCCCCCAAGATCTAGATCAAGTCAATTGTACAAAAGATCATGAGAACCCTCCCTGCGTGGTTCAATTCGAAAGTGTCAATTTTAGAAGACATTTATGATTTGGAAAGCCTGGCCAAGGATGAAATATATGGAATTCTCACAACATCTGAAATGAAATCAGAACCTAATAATGTATCCAAGAAGTAAGTTGCATTTAAAGCCATAAGGAAGCCAAAATCCAGCATGAATGAATGCAAAAATATAGCTGACTTGTTGGACAAAGAAGAGGCTGACTTTGTGAGAAAACTAAAAAGAGAACAAGGTAAGTACAAAGGAAATTTGCCTTTTAAGTGCTTTAAATGTGACAAGATTGGACATTTCACTTCAAAATGCACATATGAAGAAAATTGAGATAGTGAAAGCGAGGAAGAGTCAGACTATTAAGAACAAAGAAGCAAGTATCAGCAGAATAGAGTCGTGGACAAGAAGAAATTTCATAGGAAGAAGAAAATCATGTACATTAAGGAGGATAATGTTTCAAAAGAGGAAGACAACAATGATATCTTGAGGGATGTATTGTTCATGGCGCTAATCCAAGATGAAAACTCAAATGGAGGAAAGTATTCAACTAAAGGATCTCCAGCGAAAACTTCATAAATGAAAAATAAATGGACCTACAATGGTATACACCTGCCCTTTCCAAAGTCTAAAGAGAAGAAAAAATCTAGCAGCACCAAAGAATCCCTCAAATAAAAAAATAATAATGAAATCGTAGTTCCATTATCAAAGTCCAAGGCCAAAGACGAGTTCAGTCGCATAGAAGAAATTCAAAGTATGAAGATAATGACAATATTCAAGCCGAATGGGAAGGAGGACTAATTAGTTCTCTAGAAGATTTGAAGAAATCAAGAAAAGATAACAAAGTGCTAAAGGAACTATTGGAAAAAGAAGAAGAATAGGTCAAGCAGATTGGGGATATGCATGAAGTCTTGAATAAACAAATGCAAGTGAAAGAAGAGGAATTGCTTTGCGTAGAATAAAGAATCAAGGAACTAGAAGAAAATGAGTGTGCACTTGAGAAGTCTTGGAGCGAGTCCGAATTAGTGAATGAGATACTACAAAAAAAAATTGCGCTAAAATAATCATAAATTTCACACTTGAAATATAAATCAATTTGTGAAATTGAAGGAAAAACTGGAATATGCATTGACGCAGACACTCAAAATAAATTCAACAACAACTTGACTATCCTCGATGAAATCTAGAAAGTTCCAATGATCTCCAAGAGATAAGACTGGTATTGGATTGAAAAAGATAGTGATGGCATGTGCAACAAAGGAGAAACCAGTTCCAACCAACAAGCTATATTTCATAGAGAATTTGAACCGCTTGCATGAAATGAGAGGCTCAGGTATGCTAACACCTTCAGACATAAAAATATCATTAGTTTTGTAAAATATTGGAGATGTAATTTTGTTGGACATATAGAAAAATATTGTCACACCATAAGATGCTATGTGTGTGATAAATATGGACACAAGACCTTGCAATGTTTCATAAAATCACAAAGGAAACCAGTTGGACACAAATTTGTGAAATAATGTCCGCCTCGGAAGCAGAGGTCGATTATACACCAAAATACATGGGTAAGAAATGAGTCTTAGGAGTGCATCAAAAACACATATAACATTAATATAACTCGTCTTATCAAGAATATATGGGTAAGAGAGCTATCTCATGAGTGTGGAAAAGATTAAAAAATAATTGCGTAATACTAGCAGTAAGTGATTACTGCTTATATTGCTAACCTAGAGGGGTTATGTAAGATCCTTGAGTCCAAGACAGGTACATCTGAAACTCAAGGATTAATGCAGTAAGTTGGTGTTCATTGAATTCATTTGAAATACTGTTTATTTTGAAGTGTGTAGTTCTTATTATCGTAGTCATGCATAAAACAGTAAGGAAACAAATATATAAGTAGTGCACAATGACTCAAGGATATTTTGTATTATATTCAAAATATGATTACAAAATTTGGAGCTTCGAAGCTAGTGCTACATCAGAACACAATTGGGTACATTAAAATAGAGATACAAAGACAAACAAAACTCTATCACTAATAAAATAGAAGTCGACCGAAGATGAAGACAAGTCATAGATGTTGTTCCAAATTGACTTCTTCAATTCAACTGGAAGGTAGAGGTGAATGGTGCAAGTCCAAATCCATTGGAGACGGATCTGCAGAATCAAGCAACTACAATAGGAGAAGAAGATCCAATTTCGAAGTTGATGAATCATAAGAAGTGTGCTCAGCTGAAGATGATTTAGAAGGTTGAATGTTCATTGTTGTCATTCTTCTAGAATATCCACTCACCTACTTAAATTAGACAACATCTCAGAAGTGCTCTGATTGAATTGTGACTGTTGGCACCATAGCATGAAGTTGGATTCATTTACCTTTTTTCTGCCAAATATCTATCTCCATCCACAGCCATCCGAGATCTACCTGCTAAGACTGAACCACCATGCAGAGGTTGTCAAGAGAATTGTTCAATCGCTAGAAATAAGACATGATGGTGAATGATGGTTGAAGAATTACAACTCAAGATGCAAACATCAGAGCAAGCTCGACAGAGTATAAACTAGGGTGATGAGCTAAGTAAAAACACTGCCAAATTATAGAATTTAGAAATAAATATTCAAGTGCTCGAATAGAAATTGAAGGGACATTGAAGGTTATTAGTTCATGCATTGTACAATCCAAGGGAGATCATGATGAGGTGAAAATTTAATGGGTAGGAAAAAAGGGAGGTTTAGAATAATGATGTCAAAGGAATAATTTCGGTATGAATACACCACGTGGAAAAGATATCGAGCATATCAACCTTTACCGCGCACGCGAAAGGTTGGAAAAATGTGCAACGATAGGAAAATTTATTGACATTAGAAAAATGTCGCATGTCTGAAGTTCAAGACAAGAATTCAAGCATGCTACATTAAATTAGACATAGATAATGAGATTATGCAAAATAAGTAAGATTCATGTATATGACGCAGAGACAAAATTATTTGCGACCTTAAACACCTGAAGCAGTGAGCAAAAATGCAGGGGGAGTCAGCAAAGTAATAAGTCCCTTTCCCATTGATGTCAAAGGGGGAGATAAATAAAAAGAGGAAGATCCAAATGATAGGGGGAACAATGAAAAAATGAAGAATCCAGATGAATGCAAAAGCATGCTTGTAGAAGAATTCTGTAACACACAAAACCAAAGCTCACCTTCAAGGGGAGTTTGATACAAGTGCTTTCATTCAAGGTAATGTTGACATCAATGACAAATGGGGAGATTGTTGAACATATATTGTCATTGATGTAAAAGTATCAAACGAAATAATCAGATGTCAGAGGATCAAATGTTAAATAATCAAATGTTAAGAAACTGGTGTCAAAGACATAGAATTAAATGTTAAGGGGATTGCTAAAATAACATTAGAAGAAGATGAAGACTTCCTCACACACGACGAGCTTGAAGAAATACATATAGAATAATCTCACGTAAGTGAAAAGATATCGCCATGAGATTGGTTACAAATGTGCATATAATTATACATAAAGAAGAATGTTTAAAATGGAGTACATGCGCAAACACCATTTGTGAGACTTATGAATAGAGAGAAAAAAAACTTGTGTGTGAAAGTCCCACAAAAAAGTGCTATGTGGTATGAATACTTGTAAAGGTAAATATAAGTTATGAACCGATGTATGCAAAATTCCCACAAGGACAATGGCATATGTGCATCATAAACCACACAAATATGAATTGCGGTAAGTGGCATGCTAACGCAAATCCTAACTTGTTGAAAATTCAATATAGTGGGGTGTTATTCAGCGCTAAGGAACTTCACCTAGTGAAAGCATATCTTGGTCCAAGTAGACTATAAATAAGCTAGATATGGATGTAGTGAAGTAATCTTGAAAACATTGAAGATATGAGATAATTGTTTGGACAAGCTTCGGAATTTTCTTTCGAGGGTATCAATGGTTCATTGCACGCAATAAGTATCTTTATGCAGTGAAGCCGAACTGCACAAATCAGTCAATGATGAACAAGGAATAAGTGAGCTAGAAGAAAAGGATACATGTATTATGGATGTGTGATATTCTTGCTCAGTAAAAGACATAGACCATGGAACAATAACTGTGATTGAGCCAGAAACTCAATTCAGACGCAGAACGTAGATCAACGAAAGAGAGGCAGATCACAGTAATTATCGCACATCGTGTTTTGGGCAATTGTATTTTTAGACGCATATCAAAGAAATTATAGGAGTTGCAGATTGTGAAGGCATTCACAAAGATAAGGTATTTCTCTATTTGCAATTTTTTTAATACAAACTTATTTCACATCAGGGAAGTAGGATGGGGCAAGGAGGAGGGGGTTTCATACTCCTTCTAGTGGGTGCTCAGGAATACAATTAGGGTGTTGTAACATCCTTTATGTTGGTGCATATAAAACACAGGGGGTTAGAGTCTCCTTCCAGTTGCAACTAGTAAATATAATTGGGGTGTCATAGCATCCTTTCTGTCGGTGCAGATAAAACATAGGGGGTTGGAGCCTCCTTCTAGTTGTAGCTGGTAAATATAATTAGGGCATTGTAGAATCATTTATGTCAATGAATATAAAACCCAGGAGGTCATAGCCTATTTCCAGTCGGTGTTATAGAACACAAATGAAAGTTAGTGCTTCCACAACCGGAGAGCACAATTATCCTCAGGTCAGAGCTTAAAGCCACAAGTCGCAGTTTCCATAGTCAGAAAGATATCTATTCAGGTCGTTGCTTGAATATCGTGAGTCAGTACTCACACAGATTAAAGTTGTTCTAGGTCAGTGCCAGCAGCTTGCAGATTGTACTTGGGGATCAGGTCAACTCCTGAAATGAGTGGGTGCTCATGTTTGGAAATTAAAATCTCCCACTTATGTCATTATCAAGGTATCTTTTAAGGATTCTAATATTATACTTAAGTATAGTATTCTAGGCAATTATTTTGGATTGAAAACAGCATGTTTATAAATAGGTAGAGGAATATTAAATATGAAACATACAATTAACACTGAAATGTGTAAATTTTGGCGAATATTATGGTAAAAAAACATATTTTACGAAAATATAGGAGATATTAGAGACTAAAAATGACCAAATAGAGAATTTATTTTTTGAAAAAATCCCAAACAATAGAAAATTGGCAAAATTTGGCCATATACAATTATTCTCAAGTACTTGCCACGTTGTTCTGATTGTTCTTGTTGATGCTGTAAAGTTTTAATTGGTGAAAAAATGCTTAAGTTAAAAATATAAATATTTGTGCTCTTACTAATTTAGCCCCCCTCTCAGCAATCAGATAAATCCAACAAAATTCCATGACAGATTTTTAGTCCATTGCAATATCTTCCAAGAGGTGGATAGGTTAAGGTTTGGGCTGGTAGTAGATGCTTCTTTGATCACTTTCCCATTTTCTTGGAGATTGGTGTCAATGAGAATAAACTCGACGCCTCGTTTAAGTATAATGCATTATGGTCTTTGGAAGATGAAATGCAATGGATTATTAAGCAATCCCGGAAGCATTTGGAGGTGGATACATCAATTAGTGTTGGTATCCAATTCCTAACGAATATTTGTGTAGTTAAGGAGAAGTTGATGGAATGCAGTAGAGAGCAACAACTAAAAAGGGATGGACAACTTATTGTTTTCAAAGACAAGAACGAATTAATTTTTACTACTCATCGAGACGGTTATTTTGAAGTAAGAGAACATGATTATATTGTTGCGCTCAAATTAAAAATGGACAAGTTGTTGCAAGAGAAAGAGGTTGAAGGGAGATTAAAAATTTGGTCTTTTTGGATTGCCTTGGGTGATCAAAACACTAAATCTTTCCATCACTTTGCTAAATTTCATAGAAATTCAAATTCTAGGAATTAATTGATGGTGAAGGGAAATCCATTAGAGATTTTGATAATCTGGATGACTTGGTGGTATACGTCCATTTCAAATCAATTTTTATTAATACTTCTTGTCCAAATTTGGAGGTGGTTTTGGGTGTGGTGGCTCATTTTCCTAGATTGAATGAGGAGGATGTCAATAAAAACCTTTTTCATCCTACGACATTAGAATAACTCTAAGAAGCACTTGCATCTTTCCATAAGGATAAGGATCTTGTATTGTATGGGTGGATTGTTGAGAATTTTATGTATTTTTTTGACATAGTATTTCATGACTTAGTAAAGGTGGTGGAGGAGGTCAAACTTTCCAATTGGATTCCCTAGGGTCTCAAAGCCGTTTTTATGGCTTTAATCCCGAAGTTGGATAGGTCATAGTCATTTGACGATTTTTTACTTCAATTCCCTCTGTAATCATATATATGATCATTTCCAAGGTGATCATGGTCCACCTAACACCATTACAATTCTCTTGGAGGTGATTTTGGCAAAGCAATTTGGATTTCTTACAGGGAGATTAATTCACAAGGCTATTGGCTCGACTCATGAAGGCATTCATTCGATAAAGAGAGCCAACATTCCTGCTAGAGTTATCAAATTAGACCTATCCAAAGCTTATGATAGATTCTCTTGGTTCTACTCAATACTTTTGTTGCTGCAAGTAAGGTTCAGCTTGTATTTTGTTAGATGGATCATGAGTTTTGTTATGTCCTCCTCATTTGTTGTCTTAATAAATGAATGGCGATTAGATTTCTTCAAGCCTAATTGGGGACAAATATAAGGGTTTCCTTTGTCCCCATATTTATTTATTCTTGTTGTGGAATGGATTCATCAAGTGATACATGTTGCCAAAAAATGAGATCACTTCACCATATTTCATTTGGAGGTCATGAGAAATTAACACATTTGTTGTTCGTGGATGAAATTCTTTTGTTTTATTTTGTAGAGGGGGGAGGGAAAACACTTTAAGAAACCATTGATCATTTTTGCTAGGATTCAAGCATTCAGATCAATGCTGGTAAGTCATATTTATATTGCATTGTTGAGCTAATAAATAAGACTCGACGTGACTAGGAGAGAGTTTTTCTTTTATTTGTGCATAATTTGCAACAAAGTTTTAAATGTTTCGACTACGTACTTAAACTGGACCAGTATGGAAACACTGAGTGGTCATGGATTATTGTGAAAATTGAGAAGAGGGTAAATTGTTGGTGTAACCAATGAATCTCTTGTGGGGGCATATGGTTCTTTTCAAGTCTAATTTGGAGGTTATTCTTATATACTATCACCTGATGGCTCATATTCCCAAGGGCACTCTAAACATAATTCATCATGTTTGTTTCAATTTTTGGTGGAAAGGTAGTAATGATTATCAAGGCTCCCATCTAGAAATATGGAAGGACATTGCCACTCCTAAGGCTCTCGGAGGATGGGGAATTAAGAATATTACATTTTAACCAAGTTCTAGAAAGCAAGTCGTCACTCAAATTTTTAACCAGGGACACTCTTTAGGGAAAGATATTGATTAGGAAATACATTTCTTTGGGCACCATTCTAGACTAGATCAAAAGGACTAAAAATTATGTTTAGATTAATCAGTGGAAAATCCCTTCAACAAGCATTCTCGGTGATTGGTTTATTTATTACTTGGAGAATCAGATCGAGGACCCAAGTTGGAATGGGAGTTGACACCATTACGTGTTGTGGGTCAAGGATTCAACTTCTTGTTAAATTGGTTGGCCATATACAAGAAAGAATACTGTGTACTTTATATCGATTTGCAAATCCTGCAACCACCGACCTTTGGAATCATGGTTGGTATAGGTATTAGGGTCTTAGACTGCCAAGAATATGGGATCCTCTTTGATAGATTTGTTCTAGAGATGAGAAGGGATCACATTCAAATTGAGGAGGAGGTTGAACTCATTTGGGTTTTCAATTGTTCTAGGGGGCATTAATTAGATAAACTTAGATACTATGAAGTTATTGAGGAGGGGGTATGGGGATGTTTACTGGTGATGGCATAAGTTGTGGAAGGTCCTTATGCCTCCAAAAAACACTCTATTATTATGTTTGATCTTGTGTAAAAGAGGGATGACTTGGAATAGGATAAAAAGGAGGGGAAATTAGGGGTCAACAATATGTCTATTATGCATAGTGGAAGAAGAGACTAATGTCTGCCTCTATCACCAGTATTCCTATAAGAAGAAAGTGTGGATATAAATTGAGGAACATTTGAATTTATAGGCATTATGGGTTAAATGTAATTTTTTGGAGTGCTTTGTAGACTTCTTCTTTCTAGCAAACAAGCTCCTACCTTTAAGACCTTGGCCCAAATCCTTGCTCTTTTAAAGAATTATTCTCTTGTGTATATTCCTCAGCCTGTGCATTGTGTTGGTAATTTGTGAATTAATAAGAAGACTTCATGGTGATTATTTGATGGAGAAAGTCAAGGACATGAGTGTAGGAGTGGCATTGGTTTTATGGTATTCTACTTGGATGTGCATTATTTTGTAGGTAAATGGGATCGAGCAACCAAAACCAACAATTAGGTGAATATAATTGCATTGTTCTAGGCCATGAATCTCACCTTGGAGATGGGGATAGCGTATATCCAAGTATTCAAGGAATTGTTGATAACCATTCGATGGATGAAGGGGGAAATACGGGTACAAGTCATTGATCTACAACATTCGGCCTTTCAACTTGGAGATATCAATGTCCATTTTCAAGAAATGTCCTTCTCCCATATGTATCGACAACACAATGTTGTGGCATATTCACTTTCAAAACATGTTATTTTTTGAATGTTGAAAAATTATATGTGGATGAATTTCGGGAGGGCAGACTGATTTCTCATTGGACTTATGCCTATCAAAGGACATTTGCATACAATTTGTGTCTTTTTTGTGCATGCATAGTGCTTATGATGGTTTTTATTTCTAGCTGTATTATTTGATGGTGAATGACTATTCTCATATAGGCTAGAGTTTTTAGATCCTATAGTTATCAAGGGGATCATTCATGTTGTGGCCATCCACTTGAAGAATGTATCTTCTCTTCTACTTGAATAGAAAGTATGTTTTTTTTCATGGAAAAAAGGTTACAGGTTGAATATAGAAGTTGAGAAAGTAAGGAGAAACCTTAAGAACATAACAAGTTTATAGAACATATCACATCAATTAAGTATTTGTTCTCATACAAACATTAAAATATTAAAAATAATAATGATGATGAATTAAATTAAATTAAAAAAAATGATCACATCAAAATCAAAGCATCATATGGAAAGTGAACATTTTTTTTTGTTTTTTAGTTAAAAAAAAGTCAATGGCATGTGAAAGTTGCCACCAAGCACTCTTAGAAAAATCCATATTAAATGTTTTTAGTTTTAAAAATTAAACCATAATGGATTTATGTCCATTAATAATCTCTTTTCCAAGTAAGAAAATAAAAGAACTAAAATTTAAAAAATTTAAAATTTAATTTTGATTTTTTACCAATTGTATTTTATAAAAATTAAAAAAAACTGTATAAAACTTTCTAACATGGACTTTAATGCTAAGTCAAAGCAAATCAAAAGTATTAATCATGCTAGGACCAGACTTCAAATTTGAAGCCTTCAGAGCCCTTCAAAGGCCATTTTAAACGTCATAGAAGGCCACAAGGAATTTTACCATGCAAAAAAAATTTAGTTTCATTTCAAACACTTCAACAATGAAATTGAGTAAGCCTGAGTAAATTTGCAATAGAAGGGCAGATACAAAATTTTCCTATCCAGGGGTTCAGCAAACTATGGGAGAGTCGGGGCTCAGAGTCTTCCCAAGTGCCCTTGAATAGTCGGATCATGGATGAGGATCTCAGTCCCAATCAACACGGACCATGGTGGGCCACTAGGCTGCCTAGTGCCACGTTCAAGTCGGTGAGTCAGGATTGTGACTCACGATTCGATGTTCAATTTCAAAGCATTTAATGGAATTAGCATGCATTACTAATTCACCAACTTCATTAAATCTTGGTATTGTGGAAATTGAACCCAGTGATAAATTAATTTTACTCACAACAATTAACAATTGATCATGCAAAATCACTCACAAAAGAGACTGAAATTGGAGCTCAACACTAAACTGTATTAACTCAGTGTACAATAGCCAACCCTATAAAATAATAGGTTGCTGAATAAATAAAATACATCTAGGATTCAAATGCATGAGGAGCAATTCGAATCTAGCATAAAGCAGGCTTACTAAAATTAAGCAAATCCCCCATAGATGTAAAAAGCTGATCCCAAATCTGTCATGGAGCTCACGAATTGGAAAAAAGGCTTAGGCAAGATAAAGAGTGATGGAATGAAAACTCATACATTCTTTTCCAAGGAGAAAAGAGTGGAGGATGAAGAGGACAAAAAACTAGTTCACCTCACCTAATCTAGCTTTTCTATTTGCCTTAAAACACTGAAAAAGCAGGCAATAAAGCAGAAAAAGCAGAAGGGCACCTAGGAGGCCAGGAATAAAGCAAAATTGATTCCTTGAGGTTTCCCAAGCACTACATGAGTCAAATAAGGCAAGTTTGACCACTATGGATAGGTAAAAGACAACTTGCACAAGGTGGGACACATGAACTAGGCAAATAAGACAAAAATAATTAAATTAATGTCTAAGGTAGTAAACTATGGGTTGATTATTCTAACACCCCCCCTTAAGCCTGACTTATGAGTAATATATCAGAAAATTGAAGGGCCTAGCAACAAGGCTTAGTCACCCTTTACATACTGCATGTCCATTTTAACAAGGAAAGAGGCAAAACCAACATGGGAAAATTCTCCCTTAAACATGGATTGTAAAACAAAATTTGGAATCTTGCCTTCATTCATGCTTCACAGCATGATCAGCAATCCCCAGTAGTGATTTGAGATTGCTGAAAGTCTTCTCACAAAATGCTTTGGTGAATATATCAGCTACTTGTTCTGAAGATGAACATAAGAGTAGATGAATGGTGCCATCATGCACAAGCTCTCTGATGTAGTGCATATGGATCTCAATGTCTTTGGTTCTCTGCTTCTGAACTGGATCTTTGCAGATTCGAATGGTACTCTGGTTATCATAGTAGATGGTATTTGAGTACTCTGATTCGAAACCACACTCTCCAAGTAATCCCTGCAACCATAAACATTGAGTTGCTGCATTACCAACTCCTCTGTACTCTGCTTCTGTAGATGAGAGTGCAATGGCACTCTGTTTCTTGCTTGACCAACTAATTGGCCCTTCTGCAAGCATGAACACATATCCTGATGTGGACTTTCTGTATGTGCTATCACCTGCCCAATCACTGTCAGTAAACCCAATCAAATCAAGATCAGATTTTGCTTTGTAGAAGATCCCATGTGTCCTTGTTCCCTGAACAAAGTTAAGGATCCTTTTGGCTACTTTCCAATGGATCTCATGAGGTTGATCCATGTATCTAGAAGCCACACTTACTACATAAGAAA
>LPNX010924042.1:208047-234511 GCA_001517045.1 Pseudotsuga menziesii | reverse complement strand
TAGCCCATACAATGACTTTCTCAACCTGCACACAAGAGAAGGGTTAGTAGCAAAACCTTGAGGCTGCTGCATATATATATCTTCAGTGAGATATCCATTAAAGAAGGCACATTTTACATCCATGTGATGTACCTCCCATTGCTTTGAGGCTGCAATGGCTAGTGCTAGCCTGATGGAATCCATCTTTGCCACTGGGGCAAAGGTCTCATTGTAATCTATCCCATGAACCTGTGAGTAGCCCTTGGCTACCAATCTGGCCTTTTACTTCAGTGGTGAATGATCAGCAGCAAATTTGGTATTGTAGACCCACTTACACTGAACTAACTTTCTCCCTGGAGGAAGATCCACTAGCTCCCATGTGCTGCTCTTCTGGAGTGAGATGAACTCCTCCTTCATGGCTGCTTGCCATCTTGGATCTCCTGTTGCTTCTTCATATGTTTGAGGATTAGACTCCACCATAAAATAGCATTTTTCATCAAACATAGGATCCTTCATGCACAGACCACTCTCAAATTGAGATCTAGTCCTCCTTGGGTCATTGGGATCTCCAGCTAGCTCTCATGCTGCATGTAGTGTCTTGGCGGCCCATTTTGGCCTTGTAGGGATGTTAGGGTCTGCAATAAACTCATCTCCATTAGAAAAATCAGAATCAGCATGTTCAACAAACTCTTCACTTACTTTCTCAGGTTCAGGTGGTGAAGAGGCTTCACCAACTTCCACTGCTGCAAGGGGTTCTTCTTCAAAATGAACACAACTTTCAATAAAGGCTTTGTTTGTGCTCAAATTTATCAGCTTGTACCATTTTTAATCTTCAGAGTATACAACAAAAAGACACTCTTGGCTTTGGGGCTGCAAAGCCTTCCTCTTCTCTGTTGGAATTCTAGCCCAAGCCTTTGAGCCAAAAATCCTGAAATGGGTCACATCTGGCTTGTGCCCACTCCATGCTTCAAAGGGAGTCATACCATCAAGCTGTTTATGAGGCACCCTATTTTGGATATAGGCTACACATTTTATAGCTTCGGCCCAGTACTTTGGCAGCAAAGTTTTGGCCTCCATCATGCATGTTGCCATCTCCTTCAGTGACCTGTTCTTCCTCTCAGCAACACCATTTTGTTGTGGTGTGTAAGGGATAGAATGCTGCATCTGAATACCTACATCTACACAATAATTAATAAACTCATACTTGACATACTCACCACCATTGTCAGATCTGAGGACCTTGAGTTTCCTCCCAGACTGGTTTTCAACCAAAGCCTTAAAGACTTTGAAGAGGCCAAAAACTTCAGACTTGTGTTTCAGGAAGTAAACCCAGCAATACCTGGAAAAGTCATCAATGAAGGTCAATGCATATTTGGCCTGAATCATGGACATATGAGGGAATCGGCCAGCAACATCACTGTGGATCAGCTTGAGGGGTGCAGAGGTTCTCTCATGACTAGCTCTCTCAAATTTATGCTCTGGGTGTTTTCCTAGGATACAACCTTGGCAAACTCCTTTGGAAAATTTTATCTTGGGCAACCCTATGACCATCTCTTTTTCACTAAGATCAGAAAGATATTTGTAGTTTAGGTGGCCAAATATTTCATGCCAGAGCTTTCTTGCTTCATTAGCATGAATCAGAAGAGCAAAGGGGTTTGAGTAGGGTAGGAAGTGTGAGAACATGTATACCTTTTGAGCATGATTTGCAACTCCTTTTGCAATGACTTTACCACTTGATATCTCTGTGATCTCAACTTCATCAGGGGAGAATATGACCTTCTTAGGAGACCCAGTGTGAATCATCTGGTACACTGACAAGAGGTTGGAGGCAAGACCAGGCACATACAACACATTGCTGAACTGACCATGATCAAGTTCAATCCTCCCTTTGCCCAAACTTTCAGTGAGAGAGTCATCTCCCGGTACTATAGGTGGTCCTTTCGACATGTCCAGTGAGGAGAATGCCTCCTTAGTCGAAACCATGTGTCTTGAAGCTCCAGAATCGATGATAAAACTAGGTGAGCTTGATGTGCCAGGAACCAATGCATGAACTCTCTCTCTGTCATCTGAACTTGATCCTCCTTCTCTCTTCTTTGAGTTTTCTAGAAGGGAGATGCCATTCTTCTCCAGGAGTTGGGTCAGCATGTCAATTTGATTTTTCATACAAGAGCTTTCAGAGTGATTTCCCTTATTGCAGTATGTGCACTTGTTCATTTCACCTTTGTTTGTCTTCTTCTGGTAGTTCTTCTTGGAACCTTGTGTCTCCTCCGGAGACTTGTTCTTGTCTCTCTTTTGCTCAGGTGGATTTTTAGCTTTATTTTTTCTTTTTGAATCCACCTTTGAATCTCCAGCAATCATAGCTTGATCTTTGGATGGTTTGATGGTGCCCATCATCACCAGCTTGTCTTGTTCTTGTGTGAGAGATTCCATGAAATCTGCAAGGCTAGGCATCTTCCATGTTTGAGCTGTCAGTTTTGTGGCATAGAAGGTCGAAACAAACACTGAATAGTCAGGGCCTAGCTTCAAGAGAATGGCCAGGACGAGCTGATCATCATTC
Source organism: Pseudotsuga menziesii (assembly GCA_001517045.1). Lineage (NCBI taxonomy): Eukaryota > Viridiplantae > Streptophyta > Pinopsida > Pinales > Pinaceae > Pseudotsuga > Pseudotsuga menziesii. The sequence goes on along the minus strand of LPNX010924042.1, from coordinate 231,975 downwards.
TTTTCGATCCCACACTATTTCAGCTGTAAAACAAGTGCTTTGAACTTGGAGAAATATAGCTGCAGGGATTCAAAGCTATTTGGACTCAGAGAAATCAGCTCATTTTCGATTTGATGTCCCCTCATCTCATCTGTCTTTCCAAAAAGATCAGCAAGCTTCTCCCATACTTCATTCGGTGATGTCAATCCATCAAGATGGAAAAGGAGGTCTCTGGAAATACTCAGACACAAGAGACCATAGGCCTCATCCCTCCTGTTGTGCCATTTTATATTCTCTGCAGCTGCATTGGGCTCTGCTTCTGTTGCCATAGTCACCCTGTAGAGGCCTTTCACTCTCAACAATATCTCCATCTCTGCTTTCCATTCAAAGAAATTGAAGGGAGTCAAGATAGTTTTCTGTGATTGATCCATAGCTTAGAAAATCTGTCCCGCCTGTCAGTAGAAGGCTCCCAGTCACTGATGTCGAACCTGCAAAAAAAATTTGAAGGAGAGAAATTGATCTACAATGGCTCTGATACCATGTGGAAATTGAACCCAGTGATAGATTAATTTTACTCACAACAATTAACAATTGATCATGCAAAATCACTCACAAAAGAGACTGAAATTGGAGCTGAACACTAAACTGTATTAACTCAGTGTACAATATCCAACCCTATAACATAATAGGTTTCTGAATAAATAAAATACATCAGGGATTCGAATGGATGAGGAGCAATTTGAATCTAGCATAAAGCAAGCTAACTAAAATTAAGCAAATCCCCCATAGGTGTAAAAAACTGATCCCAAATCTGTCATGGAGCTCACGAATTGGGAAAAAGGCTTAGGAAAGCTAAAGAGTGATGGAATGAAAACTCATACATGCTTTTCCAAGTAGAAAAGAGTGGAGGATGAAGAGGACAAAAAATTAGTTCACCTCACCTAGTCTAGCTTTTCCATTTGACTTAAAACACTGAAAAAAGCAGGCAATAAAGCAGAAAAAGTAGAAGGGTGCCTAGGAGGCCAGGAATAAAGCAGAATTGATTCCTTGAGGTTTCCCAAGCGCTACATGAGTCAAATAAGGCAAGTTTGACCACTATGGATAGGTAAAAGACAACTTGCACAAGGTGGGACACATGAACTAGGCAAATAAGACAAAAATAATTAAATTAATGTCTAAGGTAGTAAAATATGGGTTGATTATTCTAACAGGTATGAGATGATGCCACCTACCAACTCAATTTTCCATCTGTCATCTTATTGTTCACTGAGTCACATGATCTCACAACTTAGAAGTCACTTGCATATTTGGGTATATGATGTGAAATTAAATACTCATATGAGTCATATCTATATATGGTGAATTGATTTGATAACCCTCCACTGTCAAGGCTCCGTAAGGAAAAACTAATGGCGTTTATTTTTGGGTTACAACTTACAAGTTGCAATTTCAATGCATTGAGCAATATTTGCTAGATTTGAACCTAACCTGGTCCAATGCAGGGTATGTAAGTTTCCATACCAGGGTTTCACCCAGTGCTAGACATTTCTATTATGACCACCACAAGAATGGGATGACGGATCTTTGGTAGTAGGCTAGCAACACGCTGCTCTTTGTCTGTGCTCATGAATCATATCCTATACTAGTTAGTCCAGGATTCTAGGATTTATTCCAATTTCCATTCATTTACTAGGGTCAAAATCATTTGAATCAGCACTCCCATTGTCCCATGGCCCACCTAGGCTACTTATTCTACCCATCTCATCGAACGAATGGGGTTAGGTAGTAGAGACAAAGGCAACTGGAATGGAGGCCTAACTAGAGAGAATGGTTGTACAATATGCATATAGTCATCTCTAAAAGAAACGAAAGAATTTGTCATATACCTAACTGAATATTATATTACTTAATTTGTCGGGATGCTTACACAGTAACTCTTGCACTCGAGTTGTTTATGAGGGTTTCCTATGTCTACAATGGCTATGATTTAGAGAGGCTTGTTCCCATCATTATAGCACCAGTGAATTTCTCTTGCAAATATTGCTATTACGTCTCCCCTCCTCACTCACCTCACCTTTTGACTTGAGTCCTCTTCTTCTTCTTCTTCTTCTTCTTCTTCTTCCCGTGGGCTCTCTGATCTACACCCTAAGCACCCTCATAGCGTAGAATGATCTATAAAAGTCTCCAGAAACCTTGGTCAAACAATACCCAGTTTTCCCTCACCTACACAGATATATCTATGTTATGTAGAAGCAATTATAAAATGATTTTTTTTGTAATCATGTGAAATACACAAACATGCATTCGCCTACCTCGATAAAGGTAAACCAACTCAAGAGCACCAAGATATTGTGGAATTGAGATGGTGTTTCTTCCAATCATCTTTCTGCAGAAGGAAACAGTTGCACACTCTAATTCATCGTTGTCTTCTGTGGTGGGAAACTCGAAGGTTCCACCTTTTCACATGTAGGAGCAAGAGAAGCAAAGGTAGAATGTTGGGTAGGCTAGATTGAGCTTCCCCAAACTAAAAGAGATTGGTGAAGTCTGTGAAAAAAAAACATTATTTTGGGTTTACAAGTATAGGATAGTCAAAGGTCAGGACTCAGACTCTCAACTCTCCAATTCTATGCTTCAGTGTCTCCCTAATTTCTATTTCCTTCAGAAGATTATGCAGACCTAAGCTGTCGAATTGGTTGTCATGAATTTATAGGTATATATAGCATTTTACACTTGTGTAACATTTTATATGTAGATAAAAGTTAAATGTGTTTCTTATTGGAGTTCCTTCTGGTTCTATAAATATAAGTGTGGGCTTAAAATTTCTCCATCCAAAATGTTGTTTGAAATTTGTAATGTATTATGCGATTGCCTTTCCACCAGACTAAGTCTCGAATACTCAATAGATGTAACCTTAAAAAAACCAGTATTCAAATGAAATCAGAACTAAAATAATGTATACTTTTCATAGTCTAAGACCACAAATTTGTTTGCACAGAGGAGCAAGAAGAAAGAGCCTTGTATTTGAGTTCCAAATCTATCAATGTTATTCATCTGTCGTGAATTGTAAACATTAGGTTGAAAGAAAGAACAATATTTGAATATAAGTGTTTGAATTGTTCCAATTTCCTTAATGAAATCCAATAGTTGAAAGGATAAAATATTTAACAACTGACACTGAAAATGTTGTAGACTCTGACCCCTTTGTTTTCCTGTCAGCCTTCTAATAATGGAAACAAGAAGTACAAATTGTCTACCAATATATCTAAACAAGGGAATCCCTTGACGGACGTTCATGAATGAGGGTCTGGGAGTGCAATGATCTAGCAAAGAACATGATTTCAACATCCTCGTTGTCACAAACCTCCCAAACGTGTGTTTATGATTCGTCTTCCTTGTTGACTTGTATAGAAACTATACACCCAACTTGTAGTGATATTTGTTGGAGAATTTAAATTTCTTCCTTATAGTGGACTAATAAATACTTAACCTTTTCAATAGGGCTGATAAACTTGATATAGATTGGAGGGACTATCCATAATCTACCTAAAATTGGGGATTTTGTTTGATCACTTCAAATTGGGGTATAAACTCAATATACATTCGAGGGACTACCCATAATCCACCTAAAATTGGGGCCTTTGTTTGATCACTTTGATTTGAGCATGTGGGAGGGACTATCCATAATCCACCTAAAATTGGGGCCTTTGTTTGATCACTCTGATTTGAGCATGTGGGGAGGACATGATTCAATTCTAAAAATAACTGTTGAATTTAGGGTTAATAAAAACGTTTCTTCGTGAAAGCATTAGCTATTACATTCTGGGGTTTTTCTTTTAGGTAGGCCCAATCACACTTGACCAATAGAGCCACCATCAAGCTGAATTAATCTTCCATTCAAAGGTCCTTCCGAATTCCAATGCCTTATTTTATCAACGACCTAACAACTGAGTATTTCACCGGCCCGACAAAATTGTCCCTTATCTAAGTTCAATAAACTATATGCTCCATGGACCGAGAGAGTACATGGTTTACCTCACTAATTCCATGTAAATGTTGAATCACTCAGAATTTCTTCTTATTGTCATTTTTTAATATACATTGTTTTTAGTAAATAATAAAATTTTGTTGTACGCTTACAGTTTCGAATGAAAAGAATGATTTATTTTTACATGTCAACATTGAAGGGTTCAATTTCTCACAACCCTTCAAAGTGAAATGGGACCCTACCCTTCAAATTTGATCCTTCGCTAGGACTAATACGAAGAATATAATTATTTTTATTTTGTCACATCAAACTGCTTATAAAAACAATAAAATAAAAATATATTGAAATGGATAATTTTATAAAAGTCTACATTAAACTTTTTAATTTTTATTCTTAATTTTAAAAATGTATTTATGTTAGATTAATAACCTCTTTCACCAATCACGATATGGAATAAGTAAAATTTGAAGTTATATTTTAATTTCTTTAAAATAAATTTATTAAATTGTTTTTTAAAATATATTAATTTTTAAAATATATATAACACATTAAATTAAACTAATTTTAAATTAAAAAATATTTTGTTAACATAAATGGTTAATTGATTTTGTATTAAAAAAAAAGATTCAAGAGAATCCTAAACAACCCACAAATAGGTACATTTTAATTCATTACAGAATTCTCTTTCTTGAGAGATTAAGATCTTCAAAAACACCTCAGCCATATGTTCCCAAACAAAATTTTGAGTTTCATAGTAACTTATAACTATACTTAATAACAAATTTTCCTAATAACAGAATAAATTGACAATGCATAAGAAAATTATGCAATTTCTTTCACTAAATGTGTTTGTGAAGGCTATGTTCTTGGTAAATATCATAAGGAAATGTTTGAAAAAGGTAAATCTTGGTGTGCTAACAAAATATTGCAACTAATCCATAGTGATATTTGTAGTCCTCTTGAAACTCCTTCTTTGTCTCTTGCAATCTATTTTCTTACTTTTATTGATGACTTTAGTGGAAAATATTGGGTTTATTTTTTGAAGGATAAAAGTGAAACCTTTGGTATCTTTCAAGATTTTAAATCTATTGTTGAAAAATAATCTAGAAAAAGTATTAAGACTTTAAGAACTGATAATGTGGAGGAATTCACTAAAAATAAAGTTAATGCATATTTATCTAAGCATGGTATTCAACATCAAAATATTATTCCTTATACACCTCAACGAAACAGGGTAGATAAAAGAAAAAATAAAATTGTGGTTGAAATGGCTAGATGCATGTTTTATTCTAAAGGATTATATAAAGGTTTTTGGGATGAATCTATTTTTCATACTAACTATATCTTGAATAGAGTCCCTAATAAAGTAGTTTTGCAGGTTACTCCTGAAGAAAAATGGAATGCAAAAAACTATGATATTATTAAATTTAAGATATTTGGCAGTGAATATTGGGCATGTATTTTGAATGAAAAATGGAAAAAAAATTTGAACCCAAGTCTCACAAATGTATTTGCGTTGGTTATTTTGATGATTCCAAAGTGTATAGGCTATTTAATCCATCTAACCAAGATGTTATCATCAGGAAAGATGTTCAATTAAATGGTGTTTCTCCTCCTCTTGAGTCTATTGAACCTCATGTTAACTTGAATTTGCATTCATCTTTTGTGGCTCCTATATTTGTTACCCCTTCCTCTACTTTTGTGCCTACCCTTGATCCTAGTTCACCTTCTTCTTCAAGTGATCCTCTTGAATGTACACTGATTGTCCCGGAGATACTAGTGTGGTTCCTACCACTACTCCTCTTCTTGTTTGGTCCTGGAAAACTCTTGAAACCAAAGGTTCTGATATTGGTATTCCTTTCGATACTCGTCGCACTAGATATAACTTTTCTCTTATGACTAAATTATTGGCAACCAATGATCCCTCTACCTATGTTCATGCTAAAGATAAACCTAAATGGGAGAAAGCAATGTCTATTGAGTATGACTACTTTATGAAAAACAAGACATGAACTCTTTACTTCTTCCTCTTGGAAAGAATTTAGTTAATGTAAATGGATATATAAAACGAATTTTACTACAAATGGACAGATTGGAAAACATAAAGCTTGGTTAGTAGCAAAAGGATTCTCTCAACATGAAGGTATTGACTATACTAAAACTTTTGCTCCATTTGTTAAAATGAGCACAAAAAGAACTATTATTTCTCTTGTTGCATCTTATCAATGGAAAATACACCAAAGTATGTCAAGAGTGCATTTTTTTAATGGTGAACTTCTTGAAGACATTTATATGAACAACTACCTAGTTTTATTATTGTTGACACTTCTAGTTTAGTAGGCAAATTGAACAAGTCTTTATATGGTCTTAAACATGCACCTAGAGCTTGGTATGAGAAAAGTTATGTTCATTTCCTAAAGAATGGTTTCAAGCAGTGTATATCTGATCCAAATTTGTGTGTTAAGAACCATGATGATGATTTCCTCATTGAGGTGCTTTATGTGGCCGATAGTATCATTACTGACAGCTTGCTTACACTGATACAAGAAATGAAGAATAATAATAAAAAGCAATTTGAAATGAACGACTTAGCCCTCCTCCATTATTTTTTGGGTCTACAAATTTGGCATATGGATGATGGTATATTCTTTCTCGTCCTAAGTATGCAACATATTTATTTGCATAGTTTCATATCAATGATTGTGAGCTTTCACCTACGCCATTCTAGTCTTGTGTAAAGTTAACTATTGATTGTGACAACCCTCTTGTTGATGCGACTTTGTATCGTCAACTTGTGGGGAGTTTGATATATTTGACACACAATAGACCAAATCTCTCATTTGCAAGTAGCATGGTTTCAAGTTTTATTCAAACGCCTCATGGAATTCATTAGAAATCAATGGATATGATTCTCAAATATTTACAGGGGATAGTGCATTGTGGTGTTTTATATTCTAGCATGGCTATAGTTTCACTTCTTGGTTATACAGATCAGGATTGGGTAGGAGATGCTTTAGAGAGAATGTCTACTATAGGGTGCATATTTCAGCTTGGTTCAAGTCATATTTCATGGTCTAGTAAGAATTTGAGAACTCTTTCTCTTTCTTCTTATGAAGTAAAGTATAGGGCATTTGAAGAAGCAGTGTGGATCCAACATGTTCTTATAGAGCTTGGACTAGTTCAGAAGTATCCTACCGAATTAAGATGTGATAATCATAGTGGAATCCAACTTGTGTATGATTAAATGTTTCACTCCCATACTAAACACATTAAATTGGATACTCATTACATTCGATATCTTGTTGTGGATGGTGTTCTTTGTTTGGAGTATAGTCCCACAAAAAAGAAAGCAATTGATATCTTAACAAAATCCATGACAGAAGCAAAATTCGTGTATCTTCACAGTTTATTGGGAATGTAGGAAGTTGTCATAAAGGGGTAATAATAATGTAATTCCATCTTCATACATTTATGTGTTGTCTCCCCATTCATTATTAATGGGGGGTGTTGGAATATGTAATTTTAATATTAGATGTGCAGTGATGTCTAGTATGATATAGTTAGATGTGTTATCTAGTATTGGAAGACATAAATAATGCTAACCTTTTGTAAAAGAAGTTAACCCACATGCATTATGGAGAAATATTCTCCTATTACCATTCATTATATAAAGAGGTGGAAAATCATTTACCCCACATGTATTGTGGGATGTAATTCTTCCATACCAATTGGTATATAATAAAGGTAAAGGAGATCCTTTGAGCATATTTTGAGAATTATATTCTTATGTTGATGTAAATTTGTAAAGCATAAGTGGAGAAGAGTTGACTTGTAAGATTGTATATTTTTGAAGAATAAAGAAGATTCTTATTTCATACTTATTTGTTGCTTGTGTAGATAAAAAGCTACACTAAAAGATTTTGTTGTGCCTCTGATTTTCACATGTTGTATCATAATAATGTCCAATATACTCTTTATTCTATATGGATAAGAGATAGTAATACTTAATCATAATCATAATTATCCTTCCATGTGCGAGGCAGAGGAGGAGATTCCCTTGAATGGAAAATCTTGCATGTTTTTGGCAAATGGCGATTGGAAAATATATTCAAGAGGGTAGGCAAGCAATTACTATTAAGTTTAATTTCAATTACTTGTTGTTATGTGCATTTACATCATTTGTTCCACTTACTTAATTGATAAACACTTTTGGGTTTATATTATCAGAGGTCACGTTTCAGGTTAGGAAGTAGAGTTGCCTAAGTGTAAATTGACTAGAATTAGTCAAATGGATGTAGCTTGGGTGGTTGGGAGGAATGAATGTTACCCTCCCCACCCAGGTTCTACTCTTGTAAGTGACATGATGCTCTTGTGGAGCCCTTTGTAATAAATTTTGTGAATGATGAGCTGGCCATACCTTGATTCAGTTTGAATATCAGGTATTGGGATTTTTCGTGGAGTAGCCCTCTAACAAATGGTGAACCACATTTAAAAAAAAATTGACTAGAATTGTGATTTTTGTAAATAGTTATGTTTTCTTGCTGCATTTGATATATTTTGGCACTTTAATTTGAACCTAATAATTCAAAATTCTATATAGGTTGGAAAATTAATTTTGATAAAATTGAGGAGATTTACGTGATTGTAAAATGGTATTGATTGTGAGGCTCGGGTTTTATGATTTTGGCAGATTATGTAGTTATTAGTCTATACCAAAACATGGACTATACTTTTAGTTTGCAAGAAAAAGTGCTTTGATTTAGAATTAGTTCAATTCCATATTTAAAAAAATTATAAAGTTTTTCAATGTTTATAAAATACAATTTTTTTAATTTAAAATAAGTTAATACTTTTTTAAAATTTTACTCATTCCATTTTTTTTATCTATCAAAGAGTTTATTAATGAGACATAAATTCCTAAAAATGTGACTTAATTTTTAAAACAGAGAAAATAAAACTAAAAACATTTAATATGGAATTTTTTAAGAGTGAATAAATAAAATTGTTGTCACTTCCCATATGATGTTTAGATTTTGATGTATGACCAATTCTATATATTTATATTTTAATGCTTGTATAAAGACAAAGACCTAATTCCCCGAATGCGGGTGATAGGGAGGTAAATGGCCCACGCAGCAGGAATGGCATTCCCCAGCATGTCATGAGGTCTTCCAACCCACTTAGTGGCAATGAATGGGCCTCACACAGCGCACAACAGATCCCCACGCCCTGCCTCAATGAGACACCTCAACAAACTCGTGGTCGTGACAATAGGGCTCTTCACCATGCCCTATTGGCTCCGCTTCAACATCGCTATGACGCCACCACCATTCATGCATCATCCTCCTTTCAAATTGACGGCAAGCACAATTACCCCCAGGGAATGTGTCCTTTCGATAGTTAAGGATGGGGCAGGCTGAGCTAAGCACATTTATGGTCAACCATAATGTGCATTTGGTTCTGCATTGGGGGTTTAATGCCTCTTCATCCCACCAGCCTTCATTGCTTCTCCTCGCTCAGCTTCGTCAACCTTCATCCAGTCTCCAGAAGCCTTCTCCTCTGCCCGACTCGGCCGTCCCTCCTGCTTCCCATCCTCCTTTTGTTCCCTAGCCTCCTGTGCTCAGGATGCCACCACGATAGCGCGGCACTCCTATGCAGGGATGAGGGCGTGGAAGGGCTAGCAATCCCAGAATGATGCCCTTTAATGCTCAGGCGAGCTCGGAAGGTTTTGATGTCAAGGTTCCGGATGCCCTAAGAGCTATGATGGACGACTAGGAGGATGAGCTTTCAAGCTCTCTCTCAGCTGCCAGTCGCACTCCATATCGCCGAAGAAATTATTGGGTAATTAAAAATCGTTAACCCGCATTATCTTGCGTTCTGTAAATTTACATGCTGCTACAGAGGCCCATCTTTTCATCTTTGCTCGTCTTGGGCCTTCGGCTCTCTTTGTTCCTCCTGCCCCCACTCCCCTTCACTCCTCTTTAGTTCCTCATGTCCCCATTTCCACCCCTGCATCTGGAAATTTGATTCCCTTTGCCTTGGTCCCCATGGACACCATCCCCATTTCTCCCCCACCAGCTCAGCGGAAATTCATCTCTCCAGCAGGGAAGACAACCAACATTTATCTACCTAGGAAAATTGTCCCTCTACCGGTTAAGAGTTCCAGCTCCGACTCCAAGGATGGCATGGGTAGCCCCAGTAGCAGCGTAACCTCCAGCAATGATAACAATTCAAGTGAAGATGCAGACAATCCAAAGAATAGGACGAGCAACTGGGTACATGCTTTGGCACACCGATTATCGAGGATCCTTTCCTCAAATTCTAAGTCCAGGTTTTATGTTCCAATCCTTCATCTTTTGGGTTGCTTTCTAAGAGCAGTTCTCTTTAGAGCAGTTTTTCACATGTTCAGCCATAAGTTTTTTGTAAACATTTTAAAACTTGATTTTGTATGGATCTGGTGTCCCTATCAAAGGGAGGATAACCTTAATAGTTTCAAATTGCCTTTCCCCTTCAGGAAGACTGGTGTCTTTTCTTTGATTTTGCTTTCCTACAAGATGGATACACTGATATCTACTTTTACCCGTAACATTATTTCTTTTTAATAGAATAGATCTGAACTTACAAAAAAAAAAGACAAATACCTAATTGATGTTACGAGTTCTATAAACTTGTTATGTTATTATGATTTCACTTTGCTTTCTCCATTTCTATATTCAATCTATAACTTATGTACTTGAACTCAATTTTTATCTTTGGCATGGACTAGCCACTCTGTGATATATTCACTTGTTAGATTGACCTATCGGTTTCACCTAGTGTCTCTTCATTAAGAAAAAATGACAACTCGTCAAGAGAAATAGTGTATAGAAACTTGAACCTAAGTGAAATAGAAAACAACAATCTCTTTTTACCAATCAAGTTAACTAGATTAATTGGTTTTCCAAACCTATAATCAAATTAAGATAATGTTAAAGGTCAATTATAATTTTTGTTAGCTCACTTAACATAATTGTTATATATATACACATAAACATAAATAATATAGACAAGATATTTACATATAAAAACTCGCTATCTTCATTTTAATAAATTTAAATTTATAAGTATCAAGAAATGTCCTGAAGATGATGTCAAGGATGGATCGAAACGTCAACAATATACATTTACTGACCGCAGATTCTCCACAAGATGCCATCAGCAATCACTGCAAATTCGCAGCCAAAACTATCAAGAAATGAATCAAATCTCTTAAGATATAATTTTTTTATCCATTGAAAATTATAAATCTACATTAATTACAAAGTTTCAATGTAAGATTCTCCCTAATAGCATTATATTGTTTTGTTGGAGAGTCCCTGCAATGATCTACTCATTAAAAAAAACATATATTTGTGTATCATAAAACATTAGAGAGTACATTTTGTTTATCAAACTTTTATGTAGTGGAAAGTCTTTTCATTTTTCTTAATATAATTTACGCATATGATATGGGGCACTCAAATTGCCTCATTTTGGATGAGGGTGAATTTTCTAGCGTGGTATAGTTTTACCTCTCCAATACTTCTCTTCAAAAAATCAATGATCTAGGATGTCTTAAAATAGTCCAAACCCTCTAAGAAAAAGTTTCATGGACAAAATTCGGTAAAACTATGAATTCCATCATAGTTCCTATTGAAATTATGACAATTTTCATTAAATAAAATGTGTAATTTAAGGTCCCTTATCCCATGCCATCTAATTTATCCATGAGTACTTATGTAAAAAAAGGTTATCAAAATTAAGGACAAATTTACCCCAAGGGGTTTGGCTTGTTGGCCAACTCTACGTTCTGTTAAGGCGTAGAGGTTGTTAAAAAGGTCGGAGGTTCAAATTCCCTGTGCAAAAAATCAGTTGCCCATGCAGTGCCAAGGGGAGTCGGGTAGGCTGCTCAGGGGTTATAGTGGTAGCGACGAGAATCGACCCCATGTCACGCGAGTATGAAACCTGCCAGTTGTCGATTCCTCTGTATAAAAAAAAAATTTAAAACTATTTTCATTAAATAAAATGTATGATTTGAGGTCCCTCATCCCATGTCATTTAGTCTATTAAAATTTGAAAAAGTAAAGAATTACTTAGTTTACTTTAATACTAATATCTCTAATTCAATAACTTTAATGATAGTTTTACTAAAAAATATAAATACAATATCTTTAAATTTTATATGAAAAAACATTTCCCTTCTACATGTTTCTCATCCTTCTCTTTAACCAAAACATAATTTACATCTTTACCCACAAAAATTAACCAGAACTTAGTTTACATCTTTACCCACAAAAATGACTATGTTTCCCAAATAAAACATATTAAGAGAATCTAATTCAATGACTCTAATTTAACAATATCACGTATCTAAATATTTTCTTTGAGAGTTAGTCAATTGTGCATATCATTTACATTTGATTTCATTTATTTGTATGTAACATTATTCTCACAAATGTGTGATAGGGAATTTGTTTCACAGGTTTAAATAAGAAGTGAAGAAGGAATTTTTATATAAGGGTTTTAGACTTGATTTTATTTTTATATTTATTTTACTTAATATTTTTATTTTAAATTTGTTATTTTTTTTAATAATATTATTTTTAATTTTTTATGAAATTTAAAAATCTTTTTTTATCAGTATTTATTAATGAACATTTCATATATCAATATTAAAAATATCCATATAAAAATATATTATTTTGTACTTATTAATTTTACTTTTTATAAAAAGCATAATCTAAATAAAAATCGTTTTTATAATGGATAGAATATACTATTTACATCTTAAAAAATGAAGGTGCTATCTTCTTTTTAGGAGACTTTAATGCTAGAACAATAACTAACCAAATTATTATCTTAAGCAACAATTCCAACCCTAATCCTCTATGGCTATATGAGAACCTTGTGTTAGCTAGCGACGACTTGGTTAATATTTTGTTTGATACTGAAGTAATCAAACTTTGTAGTTATTAAGATCTAACAATTTGTAATGGTCTTATGAAGTGGTCGAAGTCCAACCAAATGACTTGTATCCATGGGCTTGGTAGAAGTGTCATAGATTAAGCAATATATGATATCCCTATATACAACCAAATAGTAAATTTTGAAATATTAAATGACCATGAGCCCAACTTTGATAATAGATCTTTAACCCTAACTCTTATTTGGCAGGCACATAAGCCCCATAACTTAGAATTATAATAACCAAAAGCACTTGATTTTTTATCTAAATAAAATTGATATATTTTAAGGGATTTAAAAATAATGAATTATATGTACCATTAAATAAGGATGATATTGAGGAATTCTATCATAAATTTACCACAACCCTCTCTAATTGCATTAACAAGTATGTTCTCATGGTGTCACATAGAAAGGAAAATATAACAACCAACCCTTGGTATGATAAAGAGTGGAAGCATGCTAGAAAATCCATTAGGGATGCTTCTAGATCTAGTCCTTAAAATTTTGACAAGATTATAGGTACAAAGTCCCAAGTAAAAGGGAAGAAAAGGTACTATATAAAGTGAAAGCAAGAGAAGTTTTTGCATCTCGCTAAGATGGATCCTAAGAAATTCTAGAGGCAATTTCTAAGTCATGAAACTAAATAAAATAATATGATTCCCTTAAGAAGTTTTCTCTTTGGAAGAAGTTTTCTATTTAGAAGACATAGAATTTGGGGTTAAGTGTCTCACGAAAGGGAAAGCTAAGGACATTGAAGGATACCAAGCACAAATATTAAAAATGGGTGGCCCTATCCTCATCCCTCACATCCACAAGCTCTTCAATTTAGCAGTAAAATAGGGTTCCCCTAAACCTTGGACAAAAAGGTTGATTGTTCCTATTTTAAAAAATGGAGATAAAAATAATCCATCTAATTAGAGGACCATTATGATTAACCCTCTTTTAGCCAAGTTATATGAAATTATTTTGGAAAAGAATATCAACATATGGTTAGAGATTCTTGTAAAAAAAAGTAAAAGGCTATGAGTTAGTTATGAGCTATCATTCAGCTATGGATCACCTTGTTACACTTAGGACCATTGTTGAGAAGTGTTGTAATAATAAAACCAATCTTATGTTTTTCTTTGTTGAATTTAGAAGAACATTTAACGTGACAGTGCCTATAACTAACCTTTGGAATAGATTGGAAAAGTTAAAAGTCCCTTTTGAGTTGAGAGTTGCTGCAATAAGGTTGTATGAGAAGGTTTTTTCCAAGTTTAGGAACTTTGAGGACTAACTAGAAGAAATTAATTGTAATATAGGACACAAGAAAGGTTTTACCCTATCCCCTACATTTTTTGGTATATACGTTGACAAGCTAGAGGGTTGTTTTGGAAGATGCAAGTTGTGTTGGCACAACTTTGGATAGTATAGTCATCATCCTTCTTCTTTACGCTAACGGTATTGTTCTGATGCTGAGGAGTCCTTATGATCTTGACAAGCAATTGGAAATTCTCAAGGATTTTTCTCTAGTACGGGTATGATTGTTAACACTGACAAAACAAAGGTTAGGATAATTAAATCCCAAATGATCACTCATGCTAATTTCATCTATGACAACAATAACTTAGAAGAAGTGAATCCATACAAATATCTCTAAACCGATCTTCATCACAAGCTTAACTAGAGCTATAGCTTTGAGGAAAGGATAAATGGAGGGTGGAAATCTTATTATGGACTTGAAAACAATTGTATATTACTAGACCTTTGGCTTTGGAATAAGAAGAAACTCCTATTTGAGACTCGCGTCACTCATGTTATGTTATATGGATTTTAAGTTTGGGGTGCAACATCTCTAAAGAATCGTGAAGAATGATAGAACAAATCCAAAAGTTCTTTATAACATATAAAGTAAATCCTAAAACACCATGGGATGAAAGAAATTGTCATTTTTGTGATACTAAGCAGGTTGAAGATGAAAATCACTTTCTCATAGATAGTCTCGAGTACACCCACGTTAGAGCACAATTTCAAAATATTTGCTAAGATATTAACCTCCCTAACATTTTAACTCATCATAACTATAGTGATTTAAGACTGCTTCTTTTAAAGCTTTTCGAGTACATAAATAAAATTCTAAAGAAAACCAAATAATTCCAGGTCAGATATACCAATGTTGTTCTTAATAAACACTAATAACCATCATCATCATCATCAATATATAACAAAACATTATATACAAAAAAAATATTTAAAATTTTATTAAAAACAATTTTTCACTTACAATAAAATACCAACTTAAAAAACAAAAAAATTATACCATAGTATTTTTTTTTTGGTTATAATGGTAAAATTTCATTTCTTTAATAGAATATTATAATATTACTCACTAAAAAATTACTTAATCAATTCCACTAAAAATATCATTTTTATTAATTAAACTTGTAACTTTAATTTACTAACCAAATTACCACCCATTTCTTATTCTTTTTTCAAAAGAAAAAATACCAGACCTTGATATTCATAACTGAATCAAAGGACATCTTAAACAATCAGCCAGCAGTGGCACTCCCTTAATATTTTGACTAAGCACATGAGGGACCTCCAGTTCACAATGGTGATTCCAAGTCACCTAGATCATGAGCAAATTGAACATAAAGTCTGTCAAGGACATGCTTTTTTTTATTATTCCTGTAAACAGGTCAGAGTTCTGCAATAAAGGTAAGATCAAATATGACCAAGAAGCAAATTAGTGCTGAGCATAACAAGAAGGCTGAAGAGTCTCTTATGTGTCAACCAAATAGCATAAACAATAGTAAACATAAATCTGTGCAGTAAAGATAGGACTAATGCCCAACACAAAGAGTTTTTTAAAAAGCTAAAAGTTACCATGATCGATGATCATATCATTCTCAAATTCCAAATAATTTCCAAAACCAGTATCAAGTGAAAGAGCCTTTTTTGAGAGACTATCAGCCTTCTGGTTATGCTCACGATAAATGTACTGAATGGTCATAGATGGTAAATTGCAGCATAAATTGTATGTCCTCACACCAGTGACTCAGATTTGGTGAGTTTAGTGAAGTGATTCTGTTTGCCCATGAAATGATGACAAGGGAATCACCAAAGATAGTGAGAAGAGGAATTCCCAAGTGTTTAGTCACAGCCAGGAGAGCCCAGAGAGCCAGGAGCTCTAATAAGGTATTGGTACTACTGCCATAGCCCAGAGAAAAGTTCATAAAATGAGAACCGCTCAGATGAATCACAAATCCTGCTCCCCTAATGTTCCCAACAGCTTCTCCATCAAAAAAACCACATGGGAAAATGAGCTGAGGAAATGTCCCAATGCATCGTAGCTTTTTCTTCTTTCTTGGAGTAGAATATTGGTGAGTAAGTGCTTTTGTATGATGAAAAATGGCATAAAATGAGGGCATCTTATTGTCGAAAATGCATCCATTCCTGAGTTTCCAGATGCTCCAAAAAAAGAAGATGGGCAGATAAATAAAAGCAGTGTCTGCAGAGTAATAAGAAAACCAAAATTCTAGAAATGACCTGATAAATCCTTTAAAAAAGGATCGTATACCAAAATGTTCATGAAGCACAGCAAAGGCTCTCTTGGTAAATGAGCAGTCAATAAACAAATTTTGACTCGTATCTTCTCCCTTTCTGCAGAGTAAGAAAATGCTCGGCCCCTGAAAACCACGACACTTTAATTTGTCCCAGGTCAAAACTTTGTTCAAAATCAGAAGCCATATGAAAAATCTAATTTTTGCTGGAATGTTGATCTTCCATAGAATATTGTGAACAAAGGATAGCTCATACTGATTGATCATGAAGATGATGAGATATGCATTCATAGGCCTGGGCCGCAGAGAGATTCCCTGTGCAGTTGTCATATGATGATAATAAAGAGTCAACCCGAGGCTTGAGCCTGATTCTACCATACTCCAGCCCTAAAATATAATTGTTCCATAGAAGCTTCCATTCTCCTCCCAAATCCAAATCATCAGCAGTAATCCAATAATTCCTATCATCAGGAGAGTAGTTTCTTGCTTGATCCAACGTTAATATTCCATAGTCCTCCAAGTATTCTCGTAAATCATTTGGAAGTGAGTATGGAGATCCCATGCCTACAATTGGATCCAATCCCACCCGAATAGACACCCCATTCCCAACATGACAGGTAAGACCCATGCTGAGCCAAGATAGGGTGTGAATAAACCCCTTCCAGATACTGATATGCCATTAACCGAGAAATTTTTGTTTCGGATCCAAGACACAACAGAAATATTTTTCAAGTATTTAACTGACAAGACTTTGTACCAGATACTGTTCCCATTTAGGGATAACCAAAATCTCTTGAGGCGCAAAGAAATACTGATCCATTCCAAATGTTTTATTCCCTAGCCACTAAGAGAAGTAGGTTTGGATAGAGCTGGCCAATCTGCAAGATGAAACTTTTTCTATCCTCTGTAGAACCCCATAGGAAGGAGAACATCAAACTTCTGAGCTTGTCAAGAATGGATTTGGGGACATGAACTAAAGCCATCCAGTACACAGGTAGACTAGTGAGTACAGCTTTAATCAAAACAAGTCTTCCCCCAATAGAAAGAAGATGAAAAGACCAATGACGAATTCTTCTTTCAAATTTCCTAGTAAGCCAGTGCCAGTCTTTAACCAAGTATCCCAAGGGTTTTATAAAAATAGCCAAGGTAGGTGAAACCCAAGGAAATTTGCTCAGATTTAAAGGAGAGGGAGCGTGTGATCCTATTTAATACCCCATCATCAACATTGTTGTACAGAACATTGGATTTGTCCATATTAATGCTCATACCCGAGGCAGCACAGAAGGTATCAAGAATGAATTTAAAAGAAACCCACTCTTCAAAAGTAACAAAGCTGAACAAAATCACATCATCGACAAAGAGAAGGTGGGTGAGAGAGAGCTGGGGAGAAATCCTGATACCCTTGATCTTTCCATTTCTTTGTCCATCATCAATTAAGAGACTGAGACCTTCGATGACAAGGATGAACACAACGGAGATAGTGGGCATCCTTTCCTAATACCTCAGGAGGCCTTGAAAAAACTTGAGGGTGACCCATTGATTAGCAACGCAAAATTTGCAGAGGACAAACACCCCATCAGCCAGTTGACACCCATCAGAGGAACACCAATTTGAAGAAGTATAAGTCTGAGATAGGTCCAGTTCACCCTATCGAAATATTTGGAGAGATCCAGTTTGAGAATGAGAGCACACCTATTTTTGGTTTTGATAGTGTGGAGAACTTCTTGAGTAATGGCCAAAGGCTCAGAGATCTGTCTATTTTTTAAGAACCCAAATTACTAAGGGGAGATGAAATTGTCTAAAAAGGCTTAAGACACTGAGCAACAACTTTGGAGATCAATTTATAAACTAGATTGCACAGAGAGATTGGTCTAAAATCAACAAAGGAGAGGGGTTTATCCTTTTTGGGAATGAGAGCAATAAAAGTGGAGTTCAAAGAAGGAGCAACCCTGCCTTCCAGCATGCATATTTCAACCAAATTAACAAGCTCATTCCCCAAGAGATCAAAAAATGCCAGGAAAAATTCCACCGGCCATCCATCGGGACCAGGAGATTTATCCTTCTCAAAGGATTTTAAAGCCCGTTTTACTTCCTCCAAGGTTATCTGAGAAGTGAAAGACTCCTTCTCCTCATGTTTGATAAAGGAGGTAAATAAGCGAATGACCTTCAGTTGAGCCTCAATAGTGGTCTGATGATCATCACTAAAAATATGCTTGAAATGCCTAACACCCAGGTCCTTTAAACCTTTATCATGCTTAACCATATTACCTGCTTCATCTTCCAGGCCCCAAATGGAATTTTGATTCCTCCTGGAAGAAGCCACTAAGTGAAAGAATTTGGTGTTGGCATCTCCCAACGAAGCCCAAATCATCCTACTTTGAAGCCTGGAAAATGAAAGCTCATGATCCCTCAGTTTTTTTAACTCATTATGCAGAGCCAAGAGCTTGTTATTTTCATGTTGTCTGACTAGACCCGTGCAAGAATAAAGTAAGAGATGATTAATTTCTTCCTCAATGAGTATGCTTTTGTCTTTCATCTCTAGGGTTTTATCATGAGTCCAAACTTTTACTTTCTCTTTCAGGAGACGAAGCTTCAGCGAGAAATCCTCCATCCCATAAGTGTTATCCCCATGGGTAAGTTGAGGCCATGCTGCCCTAACCATTTTAACAAAGTCTTCATTGGACAACCAGGAGTGGTTAAACTTGAAGGGGAAAGAACAAGAGACAGTATCCTCCTTCCATTCAAAAATAATAGGGTAATGATCAGACACCGACGAGGGATACGTCCAAACCCTAAGCTTGGGGAGAAGATCAACCAACCTGGTCAAAAGAAAGAATATGTCAATCCTTTTGCATATACCTTCTTCCCCATACCTACCATTCCTCCAAGTGGGTCCCGCACAGGGTGGAGCAATATCAACCAGCTGAAAGGATGAGAAAAGATGCGAGAAGTAGGGACCAAGAGGGTCGAGGTGGGCCTCTTTCCCCCAAACTTCAGACCCATTTAGAGTCATATTTAAATCTCCTGCAAGGACAATATTGGGAAGAGAGAGAAGGCCTTCCCTGGCAGTCACATTCCAGAAAGGTTCTCGATTGGTATAAGGCCCATAGCAATTGAGGATGGAGAGAGATATAGATGAGCCACGAAGACGAGCATTTAGGAGTATACCCGCAAAAGTACGAAAGGCTTTGCACTTAACATGAAGAGGGTTCCAAGCTTAGAGAATACCCCCTGAAAGTTCAGATGAGCTAATTGCACAAAATTCCCATCCCAGAGGAAGTTTGGAGAAAGCTAAAAGGGCAGGGTAGGTGCTGTTCATGGTTTCCTGAAGGAGGATTAAATCAGGAGATAGAGAAGCAAAAAGATTAAGGAGGCTTTTTTGTTTGGCCAAGCCTCCCAAGCCCCGAACGTTAAGGGAAAGTATTTTCATCAAGAGCCATTCAGAGAGGGTGTACTTGCTCTAAGGACTCGAGGTGGGGAATGTGGCTTTTGACGAGCCACATTTTTTATCCTGTTAGACAAAGGAGTATACTGAGTGGAAGACGAGGAAAAAATCGAGGACAAGGGTGGTAATTTTTTGTTTTTTCTCTGAATAGTGACATTTTCGAAGCGTATAGAGTCTAAAGGTTGAATCGAGGGTGAGAGAGGGGTTTTAGCAGAGAAAATGTCCAAAGAAACTTGTAAGGAGGGGTCTGCAAAGGAGGGAGAGGAAGCTGGGCTTCGTGGAGGGGAGGAAACAGTCTGTTGATGAAGACCGACGAGAGGGGGGTAACAAGAAAATGGAGGACGACAAGGAGGGGGGAGGATGAGAAATCGGTCGCACAGAAGGAAGAGGGGAATGATGAGGAGATAGAGCCTCCTTGGAGCTGTGGGAAGAGTTTGAAACAAGAGAGGAAAGAGACTCCAAAGGCAAAGAGGCCCCTGCAAATGAGGGCAAAGATACATTTTTCGCCACAGAATCCAAAAGTGGTAGCTCTTGTTTCGACACATCTTCAAAAAAAGAACAAGTAATTTTATACATACCTTTTGATGGCGAAGTCTAAGTAGATGGGGGAGGATAGTTCACGACAGCTCTAATCAGAGGAGGAGTGGGTTGCCTCACCAATGGATAGGGAGAAGTGGAAGGAGAAGCCGCACCCCGGTAGAGAACCAGGCATTCCCTCCATAGGTGACCAACATCCCTACAGCGACTGCACTGAAAGGGTATGTTTTGATAATCAAGTCTCTGCAAGAACATGCACTCCTGGCATAAAATTTCAACGTCTGCCGGAAAGCGCACCGTAACGTCCATTTCTACAAAAATATTAGCCATCCACTTGTCAAAAGCATGCATAAAGTCCTCCTCCACTCCCACGAAATGACCAATAGTGTTCCCGACACCTTCAAGTAGACGTCGACTCCACAAGGGGAAGGGTAGGCCTGGAAGTAAGACCCATAAGTGACGTTTCTTTACCCGCTCCTTTAATGGGTCGAAGTGAACGTGCCAACAATCCAAAACCAAAGAGCCCTCACTAATGCGCCACATAGAATTTAGAACATTCGTGGCGTGGGCAACTTCCAAGAAAACAATAACCAGCCACCCTTTAGCAAGTAAGCTTATCGTGGGGACGTAGGAGAAAAGAGGCTTCCAGTTCTCCGTGGCCCAAGCAATCCATTCCGATTTCCCCAGCTTACAGTATTCCAGTCTGCTGATGAGAGCCCTAGAGCATAGAGATTCAACCCGATCTATATAAATGTCGCGGCCCAGAACAAAACGAAGCCTCCCTTCTATTACTCTATGGGCTTAAGACTTTCTCCTATGACGAGAGCGAGCCGAGGTGGACAGAGGAGCACATGACATGTGGGGAGGAGCCCCATCAAAAAGACCCAACATAGGGCCAGAAGAGAGAAAAACTATTCCCAACAACGAAAACCCCCAACCAAAAAGTCAAAGGCACAAACAACCAGGGTTAGGAAAAAAGCTTGAGGGCAAGACCTGTGGGATGAACAGAGTCAACCCACCAAAAACAGTACAAACCCCAGATGCGAGAAACAACAATAGAAACCAAAGGCAACCAGGGTTGCTGAGAAACATCCAAGGTTGGAAACCTGCCCACGTGACCCTAGTGCCGAAAGTTCAAAAAAAATGGAAACTGCGAGGGTTTGAAGTAAACCCAGAAGACCCGACAAAGGAAAGGAGACAGTGCCCCTATAAACACGGGAAAGAGACCAAATAATCAACACAAAGTCAACTCCCATCATTTTTAGGTACCCTCAGGGTGGCAGAGAAATCTACGTAGAGAAAAACCCAAAACCCACATCACCCTCATTGCAGGAGAACGTGAACAACACAAAGACATGCAAGGGTCAGACAGAAACCGGCTAGAAAAAACCTAAAACCATTCCCACTTTTTTAATAACTGGTTGGTACTAGTCCTCCGTGGAGGAGGAGGAACTCCAGTCGCCGATTCTTGCCAGAAGAAACACAAAAACAAAGCAGACCCAGAAGCCAACGTGGGAAACCCAGAACCCAGAAGGTAAAATGGGAGAGGGAGCACGAAGAAGAGACAGCACCACCTCCAAGAAGTAGCGGAAAAACCGAAATGCAGGCAGTCCACAAAGATGAGAGGGACAGAAAACCTAAGTCATGACTGTGTCTCGTCATGGGGACAGAAACACAGAGCCAGCAGAGACAGCTTCAAAACCCTCATCGTGCTTCCCCATTTGTTATTTTATAGATAATTAGATTTTTTTTTATTGACTAATAAATTTTTATGTTTATTATAAAGTTTCGAGATTATTAAGTACCATTTTAACCAACATAAAGAATTGCATGATGCAACCATAACCCTTTTTTTTTTCCTTTACTTGAGGAATTGGTAATAAACATTCCCTATGTGTTCCATACCTAACCCTTTTTGTTTTCCTTTACTTGAGGAAATGGTAATAAACATTCCATATGTGGTCCATGATCTCTAAAAGCCCCTCTTGAATAATTCCCTTTATAAGCGCAATGAAAATTAAGTTGTATCCAAAAGGGACCACAACTTAATTGTTGTCCTTTAAAACCCCGATGAGAAGCACAATAACAATGAAGTTATATCCATCCTTGTTAAGGGGTCCACAACCTTAACCGTTGTCCATTATTAGCATTTTGAATGGCATGTAATGAAATTTCTAAATATTTTTAAATTCTACGTCTCCATATTTGAGATAGGTAAATGAGGTTAGCTAGGAATAGGATTTACTAGCACTAAAGGTGTAACGATACACTCAAAAAAACATAGGGCCATTCACAACTACAAAGTAAGGTTTACATGGATATAAAGTAATTAATTTTTTATTAGTCTTTAACAAGGTCAAAATACTATTGTTTTTTATAATTGTTGATTAAGTATTAGTTTGTTTGACTTGATAGTTATAGGTTTAAATCTAAAGAGAGAGTAGTGTATATACATCGTTGTAGACTTTAGCAGTTAAATCACTATACAAAAGGGTTCCTTGTCCCATAAACACAAAAGTCTCATACACTAAATTAATGTCTTACTTAACGATAACCTTAAAAATAAATTATTATTATTAATAATCTATAGCAAAAGCAAAAACTGATTATAATCAATGGAAACTCTATTTAAAAAAATCAAGTTTCTTTTATAATGTGTTCCCCTTCGGTAGTGCACGCATTGGAGAATAATCTATTGACAGATTACCTTGTGTATGAATATAGCTCATATATATATTGTTTATAATTATAATTAATATAATTATAAATTAATATTTAATATAATGGATTATTTTATTATTTTTTTAGTTGCAATTTTTTATTATATATATAAAAATAAATTACATAAGGAAGGTTTGATAACCAAAAATGTTATTATGGAAAGTGAAATAAATTGTGTTGAAATTTTTTGGATGTGGATGATTGTATAGGTTAACTTTAAAGTAAAATTAATACGTGTTGGAATTTTATTTTTATATATTTAAATAGTATAAATTTTTATAAGATAAAATTTAGATATTTTTTAATATATATAAGTAAAATGCAAGAGAGTATTTTTAAATAATATAAATTTTTATATTATTTAAATTTTTATATGGTCTCAGGAGACGTTAACCATCATCATCATCATCAATGATAAAATATATATTTTTTAATAAATTTGTGGTTTTTTTTTAATATATATTAAAAGTAAAATGTAAGAGAATATTATAATATGAAAATTTGAATTATAAATTAGAGAATCCACATTATATTATGATTTGTTTATTTATTTTATATATTATGATTTGTTTATATGTTTTATATTCAAATTATTGTTATTTTTTTAAAAGTGTTAAGAATAAAAATATTATATAAAAATTTTATTTATTAAAATGTTAAGAATAAAAATATTAAATAAAAATTTTGGTTATAAGGAATTGGTATGTAGGCTCCTTAAATTTAAATTAAAG
>LPNX010924042.1:162541-207781 GCA_001517045.1 Pseudotsuga menziesii | reverse complement strand
ATTCAGGAAACTATGATGGAGGGAGAAAAAGCTAAGGAAGTTTTGGAGGCCTGGTTGAAAGGCTAGAATTTTGGATACATAAGTTCAGATGGACATTCGGGGGGACTCATAACGGCTTGGAACCAGGATTTTGAGGAAATGCAAGAGGAAAAACACAGTATGGTGTTGAAAAAAGTTCTTAAAGAGAGAGCTTCTGGGATTTCCTTTGCAATGTAAAATGTTTATTGACCATATCAAGACCGAAAAGGGTTCTGGGAAGCTTTCTTCAACTCAGGTCTGATGGAGACAAGGAACGTAATTATAGGAGGGGACTTGAATCTAACCCTATCCGAAAAGGAAAATTGGGGAATTTCAGCCCGTCGGGACGGTCTGAGCTCATACTTTGCTAACCTCTTCGAATCCAAGGCGTTGGTCGATATCCAACCACTAAATCTAATGCCAACATGGAGAAACAACAGAAGCGGGGATCAGGCCATCTCTAAAAGGTTAGATAGATTTCTGCTCTCGAAAAAATTACTTTCAAGGTTTTTAATAATTAGAACATGGGTTGAAGTGGGAGGATTGTTGGACCATCTCCCAGTTCTTCTACAAATTCAAAATCCTAAAATTAAACCGGTGGCCCCTTTTAAATTTAATCCAACATGGTTATTAGAGGAAGACAATCGGAAGATGATAGGAGATTCTTGGAATCACCTGGAGGCAAACCCTAATGTATCTTACATGAAGCAGCTAGCAGAAAACCTTAGCAAAATTAAGAAGGTTTCAAAACCTTGGGCCAAGGCTTACAATGAAAATCAACAAAAACAACTCAAAGAAGTTGAAAGTTCCCTAAAAAGGATCTATGAACAGAATAACTCAGGCATTTTTACAGAAGAAGAATTAAAGGAAGTTAAGGAAAATGAGCTAAAAAGAGAAGAACTTCTGGCCAAGAAGGAGCAGCTTCTAAGGCTAAAAAGCATAGCAATATGGATAAAAGAAGGAGACAACAATACCAAATTCTGTCATAATTTCGCCAACAAAAGAAGGAACTACAACATGATCTCGACTATAAAAGACGTGAATGGGGAAATGGTAAGCTCTTTAAGGAAAAAGTTGAGGCTGGGGAGAGGTTTTTTAGAAACCTCTTTAAGGAACCAGCAGGGTGCAATATTCAATAAATCCTAGAGGTCGTTAATATTTTCCCCAAATTTATAGATGAAGGAATGAACAATCTCATGAAGGAGGAAGTCACTGAGCAGGAACTAGAGAAGGTTGTATACTCCTGTCAAAAAAGAAAAAATCCCAGGACCGGATGGGCTAACAATTGAATTTTTCCAGGGGTTTTATGACCTAGTGAAAGAAGATTTACTGAAAGAAGTAAAAGAGTCTCAAAGGACTAGGAAGGTGCTAGGAGCACTAAACTCCACATTCTTGGCTCTCATCCCCAAGAAACAGAACCCTTCCTCCTTTGAGGAGTTCAAACCAATCTCGTGCTGCAATGTAGTCTACAAATTAATAGCAAAGATTATAGCCCAAAGGCTAAATCCAATTTTAGGCCAATTCATAACCAAGGAGCAGTTTGGTTTCCTATTTAATAGGAAAATTCATCATGCAGTGTCCCTTGCACAGGAAGCAATGCATACCATCAAGCTGGATAAAAGAGCAGTCTTCGCCTTAAAATTGGACCTCTCTAAAGCATATGACAAGGTGAATTGGACCTTTTTAAGACTGGTGATGAACCAGATAGGACTGGACCTGGCGATAGTTAATTGGATAATGGGATGTGTACAATCAGTATCCTTTGTTGTTTTGATTAATGGATCCCCCTCTAACTTCTTCAGGGCTTCAAGAGGTCTTAGGCAAGGGTGCCCTCTTTCCCCTTTTCTCTTCCTAATACTAGTAGATTCCCTAAGCAGAATTATTATCCAACATGCAAAAAGGGAGGGTTCCTTCAAAGGAATAAGGATCAACAACACAGTAGAATTATCACACACCCTGTTTGTAGATGATGTGGTAATGTTAGGAGAAGGTACCTAGGGGAACCTAAAGGAAGCAGAGAAGATCCTGGATTTATACAAGAAAGCCACAGGTATGCACATCAATATGGAAAAGTATATTCTCTCATAAAATGGTTTAATAGAAAGCATGAAAGAAAGAATTAGGGTTGTATCCCCTTATATTATAAAACCAATGGATGAAGGCTTCAAGTATCTGGGGTTTGTACTTAATCCCAATTCCTACTCTTTCAAAGATTGGATGTGGCTATATAAAAATATTGAGGGAAGAATTGGTTGTTGGACTTACAAATTCTTGTCTAGGGAAGGAAGGCTGGTACTGCTTAAGGTAGCTCTTCAAAGTATCCCAGTATATTGGGCCACAATTGCTTACATCCCGAAGGGAATCTTACAGAAAATCAGGAAAAAATTATTCTCCTTCTTATGGTCTGCAAAGAGACATCCAGAAGGAGTCCCCCTAGCTAAGTGGCAATTGATTGCTAGCCCAAAAGAACTAGGGGGGTGGGGGATAAAAAATCTCTTTCTATTTTTCAAATCCCTGGCAACCAAAACTCTATGGCGCCTAATTAATAATCTGGACTCCCTATGGGGTAAAGTATTATCTTCCAAATATTTCCCAAATGGGTCCATTCAAGAGTGGATAAGGAAGAGAGACAAAACCTTCAAAAATGGGTCCATAGGGTGGAAAGCACTGATTTTAGCTTTCCCCCAGGTAGGAAACTGGCTGGCCTGGTTGGTGGGGAATGGAAGAGATATCAAGGTTGGAGAAGATCCTTGGTCAGGGGCAGGGGAGAGATTCAAACTCTCAGAAGACCTAATCTCAAAATTACGAAGCTCTAGGATCCGCACCCCAAACCAAGCTAGTGTAACAACTCCACAAAGGGTAACATTATGGAAGAGCTCAGAATATTTAGGACTAGAGGAAGGACTAAGGGAGGTATGGGAGGAATACGTTTCTCTACTCAAATACAACTTTATTCTTTTAGAAGAGGAAAAGATAGACAATCTAGTATGGACTAAAAACCCAGTCAATGGGGAATTCATGGCTAAATTGGGCTACAAAACCTGGGTATGGGAGAAGCATTAGGGAGAGAAGGAGACTTGGTGGAAGCAACTTTGGAAATCCGAAGGACCCTTAAAAGCCAAAATTACCTTATGGTTGACCCTCAATAATAAGCTTCTAACTTGGGATAACTTACAGAAAAGAGGTTGGAATGGACCAAATCATTGTGCACTCTGTCATTCAAATGAGGAAAATATATTTCATTTGTTTAATCCCTGTCATTATGCAAACACAATGTGGAAGACAGCTTGCAAAGAATTTAAATTCCAAGGAGCGTCCGGGATTTCTCTGGAACACAAAGAAAAAGCCTGGTGGACACAAAAATCGGTACGTCTCTACAGTGCTTACCTATCTCTTTTCTCCTTTGGAATATGGTGGGACAGAAACATGGTCATTTTCAATAACAAATTAATTCCACCTGAAGTAACTTCACCTCTTGTGATACAGTGGGCTAGAGAATACAAAGCCCAAGAAAAAGAGCCAAAGCTAAGAGTACTAATTCCTCCAGAAATCAACAAAGGAATTCCATGGGAGTTTTTTTGATGGTGCAAGTCAAGGGGACCCCACATTGGGAGGTTCAGGAGGAGTACTATATCTCTCAAGGTTCCACAAGTTTCAAGCAAAATTTGCACCCGGGCAATGTACAAACAACAAGGCCGAACATGCAGCATTGCACATGATCCTGGAATTAGCAATAAGAAATAACATATCACAACTACAAGTTTATGGGGGCTAAAAAATGGTGGTCGATTGGGTAAATAAAAAGATCCAGATCAACGCCCCACACCTGCAACAGCTACTAAATGCAATAAGAAGACTGCTGGAATCATTTTCTAGCCTCATGATATCTCACATCTACAGGGAGTTGAACACAGAAGCTGATAGACTGTCCAAGCTATCACTCCTACTGGAGCCAGTCAAGCTGGAAATAGAGGAAACTTCAGAAAATTAAACTCAAAATGTTTACAGAAGTATAAAGGACTAAGAACATGAAAAGCACAGACTGTTGTATAACAGGGTGATTTTTTGCAATTTTGTAAATTATGTCGATATGTATGATGAAGAGAAGATTTTGAATCTTCAGTAATGAAAGTTCTTCAGGAACAGTTTACAGCCATTCTTTATTTAGGATGGAAGATATTTTCCATTTGTAAAATATATATACAATTTTGAATTTATTTTGAAGAGGATCTTTTAGTGCCTAAACTTCATTAAATTCTTTAGGATTTTTTAGTGCTCGTAAATGTTCCTAGATTTTTATTCAATCTTAGTATCAAATCCTTAGCCAACATTTACACATTAGTAACTCTTTGGAGTCTTCATCTTTCTTGTGTTGGTTTGCAAATGAGTTACCTAATTCACCATGCCTTATTTGTGGTGATTTTAATATGATAGAATGTTAGGAAGAAAAGGAAGGTGCATTTCCTACCCACTTTTTTTAATTGGGGAGAAAGAATCATATGTTATGCCTTGAAATCCAACCTTGGGATTTGTGAACCCGACAAAACTCATCTACAATATTTTGTTGTGTTATGGTTACTTAGATTTCTTTTAGATAAGGGTTGGAGAATATTTTCATGACCCTAATGTAATTTGACTATCCCTAATGGCATCTGAGTGACCCTAACAGCATGACAACGGTAACGACGATGACGGTGATTATACGTCTTGACAATGAAAAATATGGCATTGATGATTATTCGATTATAAAATGACAACAATGACTACAATGATCATGTCAATGATGAGGACAACAATTCCAGCCCCAACGCCAAAGCTCATATACCAAATTCATGTTATAATTAGGTAGTTGGATTCCTTTTTCATAATCACAATGATGATGGTGATGATGATTATGACGATGATGATGACAATGAATATGATGATATATATGTGATGCTTACAATGATGATGATGATGATGATGACGATGACGACAATGACTATGATGATATATATGTGATGCTTACACTGATGATGATGATGATGATGATGATGATGATGACAATAATGTTGATGTATATGATGATGATAACAACAATGATGATGACAATTAATAATTAAGACCCGTCCCAATGAGATGTCAAATATCATGAACGAAATTCATGTAAGGTATTAGAGCGATGACGACGATAACAATGTCGATGAGAATGATGATGATGCATGTGAAAACACTATTTGAGCTTGGTTCATATCCCACCCTTACAATTATTAATGTTTGGAAGTTAGCCTAACCAAATTAAATTGAAAAAACTTTTGAAAATCACTTATAAAACTTGTTGATATTTTAATTAAAAATTATTTTATTTTATATTTTTAAAACCAAAATCACAAGATCCATGAATGATGATTCGTCCAAGTTTATTGCAATTTCATAGCGCCTGTTATGGAGCATTCCATACTATACTAACCTTAAACCACAATTTAAAATTAGAGCAAGGACTAGTTATGCCCTTGTTTACATTAATAGCTCATAAATAACCGCTTTTGGAGTTTACATAACTCATTGATCAATTCAAATATTGCAAATAAACCCTATAATATACTAGTTGTATTTTAGAGGTAAAGTTCAATAAGTCTTACAACCAAAATAAAATTAAACTAAAAGTAGTAAAAAAATCACAAGATGAGGAACACAAAACATAAGATAAATTTCAATGCAATCTAACTTGTTTCACAAGGCAATGATTCTATATATCTAACCTTAGAGCATCATATACAACTATGTCAATTTTAACTTCATGGTAGAGAGGGATGTTTCCTCAACTTTTAGTGCATTTATGAGTATCTATTGATATATTTCTTTGTTTTATACTTTATTGATTTAAAGTATTTTGTTCCTCGTCATCATCCTAAAAATAAAAATAAAACATTATAATTTTATGGTTTTATAATATAATTCATAAGATTACCCATAATCCCTTGTTAATATTAATATCTACAAAAATACATACATGTGTAAAAATATTAAATTTAATAAAAACTTTTGAAGCATAAATTTATTGGATAATTTTTTATTAATGTTAATCTCTACTTAAATGCTTGCATATTTAAAAATACCAAGCTTAAATTATGAGCTTATTCTATAATTCTTTATTAATGTCTATCTCTATACAAAAAAAATATTTTTAATATTTAGAAAAATAAAATATTCTAAAAAATGTGTCACCACATTAGAAGTGTGTCCATATAAATACTAAATGTGTTAAATTTTGACAATCATAGAATAAGAAAAAGATCATCTTATTAAATATAGATTCAAAATTATATATAACCACATTTTAATTAATTAAAAATGTTTTATAAATTAATATTAAACATTAAAAATATATTTTAATCAAAATTATCAAAATAAATTTAATATATAAAAAATTATTAAAAAATAATAATAATTTAAATATATAACATAAAAATAAATCATAATATATAATATTAATTTAATGTATCATGTAACAATTTCTTATAAATCAAAATATATAATATTAATTTATGGATGTCTCATTTACTCATTCTTTATAACCAAAAATATTTATTTGATATTTTTATTTTTAACATTTATTAAAAAATATTAATAATTTGAATATAAAATATACAAACAAATCATAACATAACATGTAATATCAATCCTTTACTTTATAATTCTAATTCTAATATATATATGTGTGTGTGTGTGTGTGTGTTATGAAAATAATAATAAAAGAAGATTGGAAGCATGTTGTGGATGCCATCAAAATTAATCCTACCTCCTTTCGAAATTGATATCATTGAGTAAGGTTGCTCTTAATCATTGATATGAATTCACAATGAATGAATTACATGGATATATATCTATCATTTGGCTTATTAAGAAGAGGAGTTAAGTTAAGCTCAACCTCTCTTGATGATGAACCCAATCTTAGCGTTTGAAACGGCATTGAGATAAACAACACCACCGCAAATTTCCTATCTTATTTAATTATAAACTGCGTAAAAATGGTAAACCAAAATATCTTACCTTATAAAAAAATTTATTATTTAAAGATATAAACAAATAAACAAAAATAAAATTCCTTGACCTATTACTTTAAAGTTAAGTTGTTATTAAATTGAGCTCACAAGAATCTATGAACCAAGACAAAACTGACAAAATAGATCTCACAAACAATTTACTCAGAATTTGATATGAAACGATGCAAAAAATGGTTGCAGTTGTATAATGCTTTCATTAATCAAAAAAGTAAATTGGATATAATATGGATAATTGCTACAATGCAATACACTGGCATTAATATCTAGACAATTCGAATCCATGACAGATAATTCGAATTGATTAACTCAATCTAACTGCATGCCTAACTAGATATGTCTAAATCACTATCGGAACTTAACTAGCTATCTCCAATTGTCTAATTCAATCTCTCAAACACTTAAATCAGTTAAACTAGTCTAACTGGTGTGGTAGGTGAGAAAAGGCGCCTTCCCACATGTAGCCATTTAAATATTGGCACTAACTGAGCTGGAGAACATCTAACTGAAAGTAACTGACTCATAACTAGGCTTGACTAGTCACCAACTGCCAACAACCGAAGGAGGTTGGTGCTGACACTCCCAGTGGCTCCTAAATTGTAGGGATTGGTCTATGAGGCACCTAAACTGATGCATGCAAGTGCAGTTAGTGGCAGTTAGCCTCAATCTGTGTTCCCCACACTCTAGTGACTGGTACATGTGGCCCCATTAGGCCAAGTGGACCCAATGGTACTAGTGGACCAAATAATGACTAAATGACTCCTACGTTAGGCAGAATTGACTAGTTTGGACAAGGGAGGATTATAATCCTAACACCCCCCCTGAATGCTAACTTGGACAATTGTGAGCCTTGGTCACTAAGACCAAATGTCACCCATTATAGCTAAAATGAAAAAAGTAACTGCTTAATACAACCAAGGAAATAGGTTAAAACCTCATGGGAAAAATACCCCCCCACAAACTAAGCAAGTAAAATCAGGATCAAAGTTGTTCTCCGTGCACAAGTATCCTGGGGCCTGGCATGTGTGTTATAGCGGATTTCACCACTCTAGATGAATCACACTGTGTATGGCCTTCCCCTGTCCCGCTGCAGACTCCTTAGACCCCATGGACCATTTTTTGTCCTTTGATTTTTCCTTAATCATCCCTAAAAACACATGAAAAATGATACACGCGACTTTTTAACCTATAAGCGCGTATATACGCAGGTTTGACCACTAAAACCGTGTACATTGGGATGTGTGCATAATCCAAATCCTTTTGGAGTTTTCCTTGACATGGATCTGACTCATGTGACTCCTGGCCTTCCCTATGCCTTGAGATCACTCGGATTCGACCTTTCATTACCCCTTTGAAAAGCTATATAAGGAACCCCTTGGTACATTGAAGGCATAAGAGAGAATTGAGAGCAAAGAAACTATAGTCCATTGTTGCCGGAACTTATGCTTGAGTCTGCATCCCTTTGTCCCTTGGAGCACTTTTGTGTTCTTCCCAAGCTTTCCTTTTTCTTGTGAGCTTGCTATCGAGAGATGGAGGATTGAAGTGGTGGAGGCCCAAGTGGGGGATTCAGTTTCTCCAGTTCGCAGATGTGCCGCCAAAGGTTGTATCTTGTAATCTCTGATTTATATTAATAGAAATATCTTTTCCTGTCCAATAATGTGTGTTTCAATGAATATTTTATCCATGGGATTATGTCAAATGCTTTTACATTATTGATTATATATGCTAGAATAGATCTAACACCATGATATATAGAATGCTTGTATTGTTTACTTGTTGTTGAGGAAGTAATCTATCAATTCAAGATGAAGATTGGAAAGCTCAACGGGGATCTACTTCAACCGTCCGGAATAAGGTACGAGGTCTGATACTTTAGTGTTAGACATTTAATTTCTATTGCATATTGGAAAGGATTGATTTCTGGAGTCAAGCTGTCTGTTGTGGTACCCCAAGCCATAGGAATTTCTCTCCATAACAGAATTGGCGACTCCGCTGGGGAGTTCCTAGTAGTTTTCCTTTGGGGGTTGTTTTCTCGGCATTCAATGTATTCGAATTGCTCTTTCTCTCTTGTTTCTGTGTCGGGTCTGGGGGCATGTATGCCTAGTAGAGTCTGATTGGTGTAAAGTTTGTCTCAGCCTGTCTGTTTGCCTTGTTTTATGCACCTTTCTTCCTATATGCGGGTTTTTGATTTACAGTCACGTATACACACGGTTTCCTCTACGATTTCCGCGTATACACGCGGGTTTACTGCGAACAATCGCATATACCGTTGATTTTTCCTTTTTGTGGAAGATAATTGGTTGCTGGGTGAATTCTGATATTTGTTGAGTCTCCTTTGGCACTACCTGAGTCTGTTTAGACCTTGGTTTCTGACCAGTAACATTTTTTTTAGGCTTAAATTTTTTTTTAAGAAGGTTCTTGTCATTGCATTTTCGATTTTTTGATTGAGATTAGTGCATTAGAGTTATTTTACCTTAGTGCTTTGCTTGAGTGTTGTTTGGATGTGCTTGCAGAGTCTAGGGGTCGTAGAATCATTCTTTTGCTTTTTGCATCTCTTTTATTTTCAAAAAATCTAAAAACATTTACTTATCATCATGCATTGCATTTTGCATTGTACTTACACTAGATCTAGATTTGCTTTGGAGTACTAGTTAGGACTTCATATAGGAAAATTTGCATTCATCATTTGAAAAAGAATTGTGCATTTCATGTAGTAGCATACCCTGTTTTCATGGGCACAATGCATTTGCATTGATTGTTAGGTGTGCATTTTACTTCATGTTGCATCATAACACCACTAGTTGCACGGTCATATCCCTTTTTGAGTAATAAAGCCAGCTAAAATCAACGCTAAATAAAATGAATTACACTCTTTTCTTTTCTAGGGTACACCAACAAGCTTAAGTTTTAGGATTTTGGAATAGTTCATTGTAAGTCAATTCTCCAAGATCACTAAACAACAACATCTAGGTGTCTGTCCAGGTGAGTGTGTGAAATCCTTGGTATAACCAGTGTTTCTCAGGATCCTCCTCTCAAAAGGGAGTTAAGCACGAGGCAATGTGAGCGGTTATTGATTGGGATGACCCCTAGTCATAAATTAGTAGCACCGAAGATATTTCCAGGATTGTATTCGTATCTGGGGGCTCTTTCGAGAGTTTCAGGCTTTGCTACCCTACCCATACGGTCAATCCCACCTGCAACTGTCCGCCTGAGCATTCATTATATTGAGGTGACCTTAGTGGCCTTACCTAGGATATCGAGGGGGTACTTTGTAGGGGTTATTCTGCAGGTGTCCCAGCCAGGTTGGGGTCGGACAACACAGTCGCTTTACGCGTTGAAGCTGAGGGCCACAATAATTGGTTGCATACCTCCGCTTGTTGTGTATGGGAGTCTCAAGCCTCTCCTAGGTGAGACATACCTGCTTCATTCGGGAGCTCACTTATCCAGCCCTTGTTTGCTTGCATTTGGCTTTAGATTTTATTAGTGATTGCTCTATGCACGATAGTTGGCCTAGGGTTTATGTAAATAGAGAGTCTTTGCTATTTTTTGAGTAATTGTGGATTCGGGAATGGTTCCTCACCGTTCTCATCATTTAGCAGGACTTTTGCCTTCTACTTCTCCTCCTCCTTTGGGAGAGAGACCTAGACAGTCCAGGCAGACTATTTCACACATTGATTCACACACCATGGGAGACCATTTAGAAGATATTCCTAAACCACCTCCTCCCATTCGTGTAGACGATGAGGAATTTACTCCTACTTATGATCCTTCACCCAACTTAGCTGAGTTAGGTCTTGTGATTTCTGAGATAGGAAGCTTGCACGATAGACCTACTCACTCCCGGTCTGATTCCCCATTGACGCGTTACCGGTAGTTATGCTACGTATGGTTTCCCTACACATGATTTGACATTTCATGTCGAATCCGACTTTGAGCCTAGCACTATGCCTGGGGGCACTCTCATTCCTTACCATGCGGAGAGGTTTGGGAGCACTAGTCACATTGCACCTTCCATCCCAGTGGTGGAAGCTACATTGTATATCCCTCCTAGGTTTAGGGTTAGCGATCCAATTAGGATACCAGATCCGAGACGAGTGACAATAGGAGGTAGTACATATATTATTACTCAGATTCCTTCATCATCGGTCCCTAGTTCTTCAAATGTACATCCTCCACCTTATTCACGTGGTCCTTCGAGCCAGTATATGGCTATGAGTCAGGTCCGTACTGCGCTTACTAGACCGATTGTGTCTCAAGTTCACATACCGCCCGCTGCTTTGGGAGGCTATGTTCATACTTCTAGAGGTCAGCTTGCTACTTCCGGGATATATATCCATTCTTCCGGTATGTATATCCCTACCTCCGGAGCTTATCTTCCTACCTACGAAGTGTCTCATGGGGCATCGCATGCGATGACCTATGGACCTTATTATGGGACGCAGTATGGACAGGTTTCTTCACCTTATGGAGGCGGGTATCAACAACCTGCTTACTCTCCTAATTACGGCTTTGTATCTCCTACTAGTCAAGGTCCACCTTACTATGGTACTTCCACGCCACCCTATACGGGTCAGACAGGAGGAGGACACTATGGACAAGGCCATGGTGGTAATCAACCCTATATGAACCAGGGAGCGGTCCATCGACCTCATCATCCTAGGCTCACTTTCCTCGCGACACTTAATCTTCCTGACTTATCGAGACTGACGAACGATCCTGTGGCTCATGACCCGGCTTGGCCGGCTATCCCTACCAAACTTCCTTCGGACATACCTAAGTTCGAAGGCAAACCGGGAGAGGATCCGAGTGAACACGTTACTACGTTTCACCTATGGTGCTCTTCAAATTCATTACATCGAGACTTAGTCCATTTGAGACTATTTCAACGCACCCTCACAGGGCCTGCTGCGAAATGGTATATAGAGTTACCTAAGGGAGCTTTCGCTTTGTTCAACAACCTTGCGATGACTTTTCTTAATCACTTCCACCTACCAGTGCGCTATGATGTTGGTACTGAACTCTTGTCAACATTTCGGCAAGATAAAGCTACACATATTTCTGATCATATTCAAGAGTGGCATAGGCGGAAGAGGTTAATTAAAGCTTTTATACCACTGGAGTTCCTTCTCGAGTGGTTCCTCAAGTCGTTATTGCCATATATAGCGAAGGATGTTTCCACATCCGGAGTGCAGAATGAGGAACAAGCGATTTTTAGGGCGCAGGAACTGGACTTGATCTATGCTCAGTCCATTTTGTTGTATGAGATTAGTCCCAATGCCCCTCGTTCCAGTTTCGATACCAAAGTCAAACCTGGACCATATGCCGATGGCATTGTGGGGTGTGTAAGTGCGAAACCTACGGATTCGGTTGCAAAACAAGTTAGTCAATTGTCACTCAACCAATCTTCTTCGGGACAAGCTACGGCTTCGTCTCAACCCGCCCAAATGGTGAATGTACTTTCTGTGCAGTCGTCGGACCATAAGGGTAACCAACAGCCCAGACGGAATAGAAAAAACGGAAAGAATAATAATCAAAAGGGTGGGAATAAGAACGAGAATGCTAACAATAATGACAAGAACGGTAGAAATGCTGAGGGGGGCAAGCAAGAGAAACGTAAGGTTAAATTCCCTTGCAAGTTATGTAAGGATGATCACCTCACTTACTTGTGCCCTCGGATTGAAGAAGCTTTGAGATTCTTAGCACAAGGCCCAGCTCTGCTAACTAACCCTTTATCGCATAATCAAAATATGAACTCGAAGTCCCATGACTAGTCTAGTGATGATGATCCACTGGAGGGTAGTAGTTGTGGGTGCATTAACATGGTCCGTGCTGCCAAAGTTGTGACTCGTGCGAAATATTATAGTTCGTCACAACCCAGCCCAGGCAAAGAACCTGATCCACTAGGAACCCCTTTGTGCATTAAGAAACCTACAGATAAACCTGAGGCTGCACCCCGCATTCCTAAGGGAGTCCTTAAGTGTTTGGGGCATAATCCAAATTCCCGAGCTGCCCAGAATTATTCAGTTGTCGAGGATTTGGGCCATACTCCTTGTGTGATGTCTGCATTGGAAGTACTTCAGAGTTGTCCTTCTCAAAGGAAGGTGTTGCTTTCTGCCCTTGGTGTGAACGATGATGAT
The DNA here is from genome assembly GCA_001517045.1 of Pseudotsuga menziesii. Taxonomy (NCBI): domain Eukaryota; kingdom Viridiplantae; phylum Streptophyta; class Pinopsida; order Pinales; family Pinaceae; genus Pseudotsuga; species Pseudotsuga menziesii. The sequence goes on along the minus strand of LPNX010924042.1, from coordinate 194,583 downwards.
TCTTCCTCTGTGATCAAATTTGAAACCGCAGGACTCCAGCCTTGCTTGCCCTACTATGTGTCCCTTTTGGTGCACGTAGAATGTCTTGGTATGACCGTCAAGCGTACTGTGATTGACAAGGGCGTTGTTGCTTCTGTGATGTCTTTGGCCTGTTGGAAGGGTCTCGGTTCTCCTGAGCTGTCTAGAATAGTGACTATGTTAACTGCGTTCGATGGGAGATCTTTTAGGCCACACGACATCCTTCCTTCCCTTAAAGTCCATTTGGGGGGGAAGACTGTTGCGATAGAGGTTGAGGTGGTTGATGCGCCCCTTGACTATAATCTCTTGCTGGGTAGGAACTAGATGTACAGTATGCAAGCTGTTGCTTCTTCCTTGTTCCGCGTTGTATGCTTTCCACATAATGGGAAGATCGTAACAATTGATCAAATGACATTCAAGAATCCGTCTGTTACCGCATCTTCGGAGCTTCGATCCCGATCGTTGAGCACTCTCAGCCGGCAACTGGGAGTGTGGGTGTAGGCATGTATCCATCCCTCATGGGAAGCTTTAGTTGTCCTGCACCGATCCTCATGATAGGATCTAGTCTCGATAAGGCTTCGACATCTACGACCTCGGTGGCTTTTCGCACGACTCATATGGAAGATCCTTGGATTCTTCCTACACCGATTACTTCGAGTGAGCCTGGTGAGACAAGTGTGCCATTTCCTGCAGCTATGATAACTTACCAAGCTAATCTCAAGAGCGTTGCAGAGCTTAGTCCTTCCTCTTTGTGGACGGAGGAGGAGGAACCTTATGTGCTGCTAGCATGGGCAGTATAGTATTCTCATGCCCATGACTACCTTGATATGGTTTTCCCTTCGGATGAAGCAATTATTGAGGCTATGTCGGGAGTTGAGCCACCATGGGAGGAACTTCATCATAGATCGTACTTTCTTCTAGAGCTTGACCGTTTGGAGCATGAGGATTTTAGGGTGGTTCTTAGTCAGAGAGTTGGTAGTCATGTGGTTCCATTAAGCTCTCCTGGTCCGATGGCTGATGGAAACATGGTGAACATATCTTCAACGATTCCTATCAACATCTCTCACAATCCTAGCACAATTGATAATGTCTATATTGGGGCAGAATGTTCCCATGCTGAGATTCTGGAATATACTGAGCTATTCAAGGAATTCCATGATATTTTTGCTTGGTCTTACGACGAGATGCCAGGTATTGACCCTCGTATTGTCGAGCATGAGATTAAGACTTACCTAAATGCTAAGCCTGTTCGAAAACGTTTACGTGCGATGAATCCTAGGAAAGCACCCGCCATTAAGGTAGAGATAGAGAAGTTGTTGTAAGCCGGTTTCATCTATCTCGTTCCCTTGACGGAGTGGGTTTCAAACCCCGTTCGGGTAGATAAGAAGCAGGGAGCGATCTGCATATGCACTGATTTCCACGATTTAAATTGTGCTTGTCCTAAGGACAACTTCCCGACACCGTTTATAGATCATATTTTGGATGAGTGTGCGGGTAGCGAGGTGTTCTCCTTCATGGGCAGCTTTTATGGGTATAATCAGATACAGATTAAACCTGAGGACCAACATAATACCGCATTTATTTGTCCTTGGGGAACATTTGAATATCGAAAAATGCCTTTCAGCCTTAAAAACGTCGGAGCTACATTTCAGCGGGCGATGACCTTGATCTTCCACAATCTCAAGTCTATTATTGAAGTATTTTTAGATGACCTCGCTGCTCACTCTCGCATGAGAATGCATCATCCCTATCACTTGAGATTAGTATTCGAAAGATGACGGCACTATTCGGTTATATTAAATCCTCATAAGTGCATCTTTTGCATGAAGTCAGGTCGTTTATTAGGATTCATCGTTTTAAAAGAGGGTATAAGAGTCGACCCTTTGAAGGTTGAGGAAATACTTCAGTTGTCTCCCCCAAAGAACATTCGGCATCTTCAGTGTTTGCAAGGCATGGCAAACTTCTTACGAAGATTTGTTGTCAACTTTGCCAATTTGACTAGAGGCTTCATGCGTCTCTTAAAGAAGGATACTCCCTTTTATTGGGATGAGTGAGCCTAGGAGTCCTTTGATGCACTCAAGCGAGCCCTAACATCAGCCCCAGTGATTAGTCCTCTGGATTATAGCCGTGATTTTCTATTATATGTGGCCATGTCCTTAGAGATGATTGGTATGGTTTTGGTTCAAGAGGATGAGGAGCTTCAAGAGCATGCCATATATTATCTGATCCAAAACCTTATTGACACAGAGATTCGTTATTCTCATGTCGAGAAGCTTGCTTTAGCTATCGTACATGCGGTTCAGCATTTGAGACATTATATTCTCCTTCGCCAGACCTTGGTTGTGGCCCATGTCAATCTATTTCAATTCGTCCTCACCCGAAGGATGATTGGGGGAAGGTATAATAAATGGATTTTCATTCTACAAGAATTCGATCTCGAATTTGCTTCAGCAAAGTCGAAGAAGTCTTTAATTTTTGTAGAGCTTATATCGGATTTCTCAAGTGAGGCTGAGGATTTGGTTTATGAAGATACGTTTGTCGATGAACACATCTTCTTAATCTCAATGTTAGACCCATGGTATGGGGATATCATAGTATATTTACAAACACAGAAGACCCCTACTCACCTCTCGCGAGATGAACGATGACGATTACATCACGTCTCTAAGAACTACCTTATAGTGGACAATACTTTGTACCGCTGTGGGGTAGATTCCATTTTACGACGTTGTTTAACTCATGAAGAGGATGAGGTTGTGTTGAATGATTGCCACGGAGGGGCGTGTGGTGGTCATTTATCTGGGATTTCTACAACTCAAAATATTTTGAGAGCGGGTTATTTTTGGTCGTCGATCTTTAAGGATTGTGTTGATGTGGTCAAGAGGTGCCACCCTTTCCAGGTGTTTGCATGTAATATGCACTCAAAACCTGGCCTATTACATCCCATTATCACCGTCGGTCCCTTCACTAAGTGGGGGCTCGATTTTATGGATTGCAACCCATCTTCGGCTGGGGGGCACCATCACATTATAGTGGCTGTTGATTATTTCACAAAATTGGCTAAGGCTATGCCTACAGTAAAATCTGACGGTGAGACAGCCGCTCACTTTGTATTCAACCAAATTATTACTCGGTTTAGGATTCTGAAAGAGCTTGTCACTGACCATGGCTCGCACTTTCAGAACCATATGATGGAAGAGTTGGCATCCAAGTTAGGGTATAAGCAAGAGAATTCATATTCTTACTACCCCCAAGTGAATGGACAGGTAGAGGCAATGAATAAATCACTCAAATCCATTCTCCAACGAACCATTGCACAAAGCAAAACGAATTGGCATATTATGTTATACCCTGCTTTGTGGGCATATCGAACCGCTGTTAAGACTGCCACTCGTTTTTCTCCATATCAGCTCGTACATGGAGTGGAGTCGATATTGTCGGTTGAATGCAAGATTCCTTCATTGAAGCTAGCTGTGGAACTCTTACCAGACACTTCACCTTTGAAGGAGCGTTTGGTTCACCTTGAACAACTTGATGAGCAATGTCGAGATGCCTTGGTGGCTCTAGAGGTTAATAAACGTCGTGTTAAGGTCCAGTACAATAAGTCTGTCCATCCGAGAGTGTTTAGTGAAGGAGACTTAGTCCTTTTGTGGGATCAACCGAAAGAACCCTTGGGGGCAGGGAAATTTAATCCTATGTGGCGTGGTCCTTACGTGGTCAAGCGTGTGTTAGAGAAGGGTGCGTATGAGTTAGTGGATTACGAAGGAACAGCTTTGGCGGAACCTAGAAATGGGCTCTATCTCAAAAAATACTATGCATGATCTTTAGCCAAGGCTGCTTGTTGTATATTATTGTACAGCTTTGCATAGTTGGTTCTTTTTCTTATTGTGATCGGGTTTGTGATTAGTTTCCGTTTCTTTCGGCAAATGTCAATGGAATATTCCACCTACATAGGATTCACGGATGGTGCAAGCCGTCACACTCAACACTCAGCCTCTGCTGCTTGGGTGATTTATACTCCTATGGGTTAGGTACTGTCTTCAGGAGGTGTATGTCTACGGCCATCTTCCAACAATGCTGCTGAATATAGCGTCGTTATTGAGCTTCTACGGGATTCCATTTTGCATGGCGTTCTGTCTCTTGAGGTACGTCTTGATTCAGAGTTAGTAGTGTCACAACTCAATGGTTTGTACCATGTTAGAGATCTGACGTTATTGAGAAGGTTCTTACGTGTGATATTGTGAGAACAGCAATTTGACAATATAACATATATACACATTCCAATAAATAATAATCAAGTTGCTGACTCATACGCTAACTACGTGTTAGATTGGCATTTGTTTCATTCATAATAAATTAATCACAAACATTTTTTACACATGTAAATAAACAAATCGATCACCATAAAACTTTTTTTATATACATCAAAAATGTGATAATACATAGTGTCATATACAAAATTGGGGCTTTTAATCCACCATCATATAATACATGGTCGTACAAAATGTATACACTCCCAGGTGTCTAATCCTGTGGAGGAGGAGGAGGGTTGTGATCATGGAACGTCGCTACGGCTCTCGCTAGCCGTCGAAACAAATGCACCCATGCGTGTGGTACACCCACCACCTGCCGCTGCATGGCCTTAGGCAAGTCCTCGACTTGCGCCATGGGAACTCTATGAGTCAATCTCACAAAGTTGGTATGAATGCTCTGGAGCGTTCGCTCTGCATCCACACCTGTGATGTCATCTCCTCTTCCCCTCCGTCTATGACGAGGGAAGCCTTCTGGCCACCATGGTCCCACATATGCACACAAATGGTAGATGTCACTATGTATTGTCACGTAAAAACATGTCTTTTTGATTCCACATAATCAAGAAAATACAAAAAAAAATCTCAAAAAATTTAAAAAAGAGTGAGGGTCGAGATTCGTTACCTATATCACCATATGCCGATCCTGGTGGCAATGGCATGTCCAGATCCCCCCGGAAATCTATCCCTGCATAGGGGTAGTCATCAATGGAAACTATCTGTCATCGCCACCATGGAAAGAAGTCAGCTGGATATGGGTTGGCCACCCTACCACCCCCCAGTCTGCGCATAGCATCTTCCCAATGCCGTTGGGCCAGATCTTGAACCTCGTGGAGAGGAACGTCCACTCTAGGTCTCAATCCTGAAACACGCTCGAAGAAAAACGTGCTCAAGATACTGCTGAACCCGAAGTTCCGCACCCTTCCTGCCTTACACTCATTGAGCTGGTGTTTCATGTTGCTCAGTAGTGTAGTACTCCAGTCATAGATTGTGGGTCTCATGCACTCCACTGCATAGAACATCAGAGGCCGAGAGGCCTGGTGGAGTGATGCTAAGCCTGCTATCCTGCCTAGCGTCAGTAATATGGCATTTAGGCCCAGCACCTGTATAGCATTGGTAGGGACTTGACTTCCCACCTTCTCAATGTCTGGAAAACAGTACACGGCAATGTACTCGTCGATAGTCAGGCCACCCCCTAGACCACCATGGGAACGAAGGTTCACCACCTCCCCTCGTCTAGAAAGCCCTGTGATAAAATATATGTCCTCCACCTCTATGGTGAGGGACATCCCATCAATATGAAAGGACTCTGAGTCTAGATCCCAATAGTCTACCAACATCTATAGTAGTCTTGGTTTGGCCCTCAAACCACCAAGACACCAAACTTGTAGAGTCCGCATGCATGAAGAGCTTGTTGAGCCATTAAGTCGGCCCTTACTGCTTCCTCTACTTCACCATGCTCATGCTCTCTCCATTCTAGCACCATCCTACAAAAGAAATTGCAAAATTACCCATTAGTTTATTGAAAAATCATATGCGCGGCCTCATACGCGACTGTTTTGCAAACATCCGCGTATGTACGTGGGTTTGAGGCCCTTTTCTGTGTATATCCAGCCCTATACGCGGAAAAAGCCTCAATATCCGCGTGGGCCATAGCGCATAGTTTGGGATGGCTTAAAAAACTCATATAACCATGAAAATCTATAAAAATTATATCAAAATGCAAGAGGAGAGCATGAGTAAATACCTGGAAGAAACGGTTGTGAATTCCGCCGGCTGGATCTCCTGGAATTTGCAGTTGAAAATCAGAGCTCAAATGGGTAAAAGTTTCAAATGATTTATATTTTTTACTATTTATAGAAAAAATTTCAAATATTTGAAAATTTTTACCCCCTTTCCTATAGTTTCGACATTTTCTAACCATTTTGGACTGCTTTTGACATAATTTGTGATGTAGAAGACCTTTTTCAGTGCCGTTTCAGCCATTGGATTGACTAAATTGGCATATAGGTTAGGTTTCACCACCGTTTGCATTTTGCATGACCTTATGACCATATCATCATGAACTTAGATACGAACCCACTCTATTGTGTCACAGAACCTTCTCGATGTTTTAGAAGTGGCATGATACGAGTGGTAGAGATTCACCTTACATGGGTACCCTAGTTAGCGCCTTATTTGCATTTGGTGCCCATGCCGAAGTTTTCTCCTTTAGGGTGTGGGAGTCCGTTGTATAGTACTGCCATGACATTTCGCAAGAGCCTCATACTCCTCTTGATTTTATGCTGGCCTTTTTCCCTAAGGACTCCCTCATGTCAAGTTGTGAATGCATTATCATGAGCTTTGCCTATCTTATTGAGCTTTATGTCGGCTCCCCTGACATTGCGTTTCAGCCATATAGCCTGAGCTTGTCTCATGTCTAGCCATGCAGAGCCATTTTTTATATCCTTTGCAGCTTGATTTCCTTTTTACCAGGAGGGGATTTTCCCTCGAGTGTCGATATCTTACACATGTATCCTTGCATTGAGCATAGGTATGTTCCACTGCTTGGAACTAGTTTGTTTGCCCTTATGACACTCGTCTCCTCCTATTTTGTAACTATAAAGCTAGTTTATTCTTTTTTCAAGCTTTTTAAATAATTGAAAAAGTCCAAAAAAATCAAAAAACCAAAAAGCTGGACAAGGAAAGATGTTATCTTTGGCAGCTGTCGAGTCGTGTCACCTTCGAACAGAGCACTATATATCACATCCATTGGTTGGGTTATAGTTTGACTTTAGGAGCTGTACTTGTTTGTCTGAGTTTATCTCCACTGACTGGTTAAGCTTCCAGTCCCTGTGGAGCCTCTGTTGATGCCTCATGTGTCACAAAGATGTCCCAGTTTGTATATCGAGTCTATGTTGCCTTCATTCAGTCACCATACGCTGTTATGCTCTTGTTCGAAGGAAGTTGAAGCCTGTGTCGGCCATTCCTCAGTTATCTTGACTTTGCATGTCGGCCATTCCTAGTACAGTTGCTGGTTCATGCACCTTATGATCGAGTCCTTCCACATTATAAAACTTTGCTCAGTACCTCGTGTTGGATGATGGGGGATGCCTTATTGCCCTCCTTCCAGCGGATTTCATCCCATCGACTTCAAATCATTTATTCTGGGATTGGAATCTAGAGTCCTTTTGAGTGCCTTGATACTTGCTGTCATCGGTGGCAGGTTCTCTCGCCATCGACATTTTTTGGGAATACATCAATGTCCCCTGATCGATGGATCCTCTCAAGTGTTCGACCTCAACACATTTATTCACACTTGTTAGTTTGCACTCTAGTACCTTGATTCCCATTTTCATTATTGGTGGGTGATCTCACGTCTATTAACGGTATACATCAATGACTGGTAATCAGACGATGGACTACTATGTTCGACCTCGACACCTCTATTCACATAGTAGGACATCTACTCATAGCAGTTTGTGTAGAAGACTTTCCAGATTGGTGGCATCTCTACCTCCTTGATCGTGCCAGTGTTCATGAGATTTCAGCTCTCGTGACTTGATTCCAATATATGTTAAACATTTCCAGCAACTATGGAGATCTTGATCTATTATATATCTTTAGCCATTATGGAGATCATGGCCCTTTGTATATCTTCATCATGGAGATTCTGATCTATATATATTGTACGTGGCGATGACCACATATGTGATATCATGTATTATGCCTATTCATGGCCATTGTACTCTTATGTATCCGGGACTGCTATATGCAGAGTTGTATTATTGTACTATGCTGATTGGGTGGCTGGTCTTCCATTTGGGATCCTTCATCACTCCACTTCTGAGATGGATTTATAATGTATTTCGGCCATCGTATGACCCCTCTGACCTCACACATTACGGGGCATCTATTATAGCGGATTTCACCACTCTAGGTGAATCACACTTTGTATGGCCTTCCCCTGTCCTACTGTAGACTCCTTAGACCCCATGGACCATTTTTTGTCCTTTGATGTTTCCTTTATCATCCCTAAAAACACATGAAAAATGATACACGCAACTTTTTAACCTATAAGCACGTATATACGCGGGTTTGACCACTAAAACCGCATACATCGGGATGTGTGCATAATCCAAATCCTTTTGGAGTTTTCCTTGACATGGATCCGACTCATGTGACTCCTGACCTTCCCTATGCCTTGAGATTGCTCGGATTCGACCTTTCATTACCCCTTTGAAAAGCTATATAAGGAACCCCTTGGTACATTGAAGGAATAAGAGAGAATTGAGAGCAAAGAAACTATAGTCCATTGTTTCCGGAACTTATGCTTGAGTCTGCATCCCTTTGTCCCTTGGAGCACTCTTGTGTTCTTCCCAAGCTTGCCTTTTTCTTGTGAGCTTGCTATCGAGAGATGGAGGATTGAAGTGGTGGAGGCCCAAGTGGGGGATTCAGTTTCTCCGGTTCGCAGACATGCCGTCAGAGGTTGTATCTTGTAATCTCTGATTTATATTAATAGAAATATCTTTTCCAGTCCAATAATGTGTGTTTGAATGAATATTTTATCCATGGGATTATGTCAAATGCTTTTACATTATTGATTATATATGCTAGAATAGATCTAACACCATGATATATAGAATGCTTGTATTGTTTACTTGTTGTTGAGGAAGTAATCTATCAATTCAAGCTGAAGATTGGAAAGCTCAACGGGGATCTACTTCAACCGTCCGAAATAAGGTACGAGGTCTGATCCTTTAGTGTTAGACATTTAATTTCTATTGCATATTGGAAAGGATTGATTTCTGGAGTCAAGCTGTCTGTTGTGGTACCCCAAGCCATAGGAATTTCTCTCCGTAACAATGTGAACTTCTCCATCCAAACTAAATGATTATGTGTGGAGGAATATTCCTCTTTGGAAGAAGAATAATATGCTCAACTAAATCAGAAATATAGACAGTTGTTGGATGAAAACTAGACCCATGTAGAGCAACTGAAATCAACTGATGAGAGAGCAAAAGTGCTTGAGAATTCAAAACATGTGAGGAACAGGCAAGCAATTGATATATTGCAGCCTTGAATAGCAAACCATGTGAGGTATCAGCTCCAATTGTTAGGATCAAGTGTCCACGCGTATGCAGAATGTCTCCCTCTTTACTAGTTCTATGAGGAGATGAGCATGTGATCAAAGGTAGAGAAGCTCTGGGACTGTGGAGAGAGAATGCTTGAGCTCCATAATCTAATATAGCTTTAGAAATAAACATTTATTCACAAAATACAATATCAGCAACCTCATAAGAGGAAACTAACATCAAATTCCCAGCAGCAAATTTGAAGAAGACTTGCAGTACTTGATTTGTCACACCAAAATTGATGAGACCAGCTACAAGCATGACTAAAGGCTCTTGGAACTTAAAATTCGAACCAAATAATATCAGATCATATCTAAATAAGATAACATTATTCCCACAAATGTGTAATAGAAAATTTGTTTCACAACTATAAATAAGATGTAAAGAAGAAAGGAATTTTTATATAAGGGCTTCACTACTTTGTGACTTGATCTTATTTTTACATTTATTTTACATAATATTTTTATTTTAAATTTGTTATATTTTTTTTAAATTAATATTATTTTTATATTTTTTATAAAATTAAAAAAAATTAATTAATTAATATTTATGGATGTAGATTTTATATATTAATATTAAGAATATTTATATAAAAATATATTATTTTGTATTTATTAATTTTACCTTTTGTAAAAAGCATAATTTAGATAAAAATAGTCTTTATAATGGATAGAATATGATATTTACATCCTAAGAAATGAAGGGGTATCTTCTTTTAGGAGACTTTAATGCTAGAACAACAACTAACCAAATTATTATCTTAAGCAACAATTCCAACCCTAATCCTCTATGGCTATATGAGAACCTTGTGTTACCTAGCAAATACAAAAGAAACTCTCGCGACTTGGTTAATATTTTGTTTGATACTAAAGCAATCAAACTTTGTAGTTCTTAAGATCTAATATTCGTAATGATCTTATGAAGTGGTCGAAGTCCAACCAAATGACTTGTATCCAGGGGCTTGGTAGTAGTGTCATAGATTATGCAATATATGATATCCCCATATACAACCAAATAGTAAATTTTGAAATATTAAATGACCATAATCCCAACTTTGATCATAAATCTTTAACCCTAACTCTTATTTGACACACACATAAGCCTTATTACTTAAAATTATAATAACCAAAAGCACTTATTTTTTATCAAAATAAAATGGATCTATTTTAAGGGATTTAAATAATGAATTATATGTACCATTAAATAAGGAGGATATTAAAGACTTCTATCATAAATTTGCCACAACCCTCTTTAATTGCATTAACAGGTCCGTTCTCATGGTGCCACGTAGAGAGGAAAATAGAACAACCAACCCTTGGTATGATAAAGTGTGCAAGCATGCTAGAAAATCCATTAGGGATGCTTCTAGATCTAGTCCTTAAAATTTTGACAAGATTATAGGTACAAAGTCTCAAGTAAAAGGGTAAAAAATGTACTATATAAAGTGAAAGCAAGAGAAGTTTTTGCACCTTGCTAAGATGGATCCTAAGAAATTCTGGAGGCAATTTCTAAATCGTGAAACTAAATAAAATAATATGATTCTCGTAAGAAGTTTCCTCTTTGGAAGAAGTTTTATCTTTGGAAGATTTTTTCTCTTTAGAAGACATAGAGTTTGTGGTTAAGTGTCTCACGAAAGGGAAAGCTAAGGACATTGAAGGATACCAAGCACACATTTTAAAAATGGGAGGCCTTATCCTCATCCCTCACATCCACAAGCTCTTCAATTTAGTAGTAAAGTAGGGTTTCTCTAAACCATGGACAAAAAGGTTGATTGTTCCTATTTTTAAAAATGGAGATAAAAATAATCCATCTAATCATAGGACCATTATGATTATCCCTCTTTTATCCAAGTTATATGAAATTATTTTGGAAAAGAATGTCAACATATGGCTAGAAATTCTTGTAAAAAAAGTAAAAGGCCATCCGGTAGTTATAAGATATCATTCAGCTATGGATCACCTTGTTACACCTAGGACCATTGTTGAGAAGTGTTGTAATAATAAAACCAACCTTATGTGTTGTTTTGTTGAATTCAGAAGAACATTTAACGTGACAGTGCCGAGAACTAACCTTTGAAATAGATTTGAAGAGTTAAAAGTCCCTTTTGAGTTGAGAGTTGTTGCAATAAGGTTGTATGAGAAGGTTTTTTCCAAGTTTAGGAACTTTTAGGGCTAGTTAGATGAAATTGATTGTAATATAGAACTCAAGGAAGGTTTTTGCCCTATCCCCTACCTTTTTTGGCATATACAATGACAAGCTAGAGGGTTGTTTTGGAAGATGCAAGTTGTGTTGGCACAACTTTGGATAGTATAGTCATTATCTTTTTTCTTTACACTAATGGTATTGTTCTTATGGTGAGGAGTCCTTATGATCTTGACAAGCAATTGGAAATTCTCATGACTTTTTCTCTAGTAAGGGTGTGACTATTAACACTAACAAAAAAAGGTTAGGATAATTAAATCACAAAAGATCACTCATGCTAATTTCATGTATGACAACAATAACTTAGAAGAAGTGAATCCATACAAATATCTCAAAACCAATCTTCATCACAAGCTTAACTAGAGCTATAAAATTGAGAAAAGGATTAATGGAGGGTGGAAAGCTTATTGCGGACTTGAAAATAATTGTAAATTACTAGACATTTGGCTTTGGGCTAAGAAGAAACTCCTCTTTGAGACTCTCGTCACTCATGTTATCTTATATGGATGTTAAGTTTGGGGATGCAATATCTCTAAAGAATCCTGAAGAAGGATAGAACAAATCCAAAAGTTCTTTATAACATATAAAGTAAATCCTAAAACACCATGGGATGAAATAATTTGTCATCTTTGTGATAATAAGGGGGTTGAAGATGAAAATTAGTTTCTCATAGATTGTCTCGGGTACACCCACATTAGAGCACAATTTCAAAAATTTGCTAGAATATTAATCTTCCTAACATTTTAACTCATCATAACTATGGTGATTTAAGATTGCTTCTCTTAAAGCTTTTCGAGTACATAAATAAAATTCTAAAGAAAACCAAATAATTCGAGGTCCGATATAACAATGTTATTCTTAATAAACACTAATAACCATTATCATCACCATCATCATATCAATATATAACAAAACATTATATATAAAAGATTTCTTTAAAATTATATGAAAAACAATTTTTCACTTACCATAAAATACCAACTTAAAAACAAATAAAATATACCATAGTATTTTTTTGTTATAATGGTAAATTTTCATTTCTTTAATAAAATATTATAATATTACTCACTAAAAAAATTACTTAATCAATTCGATTAAAAATATCCTTCTATTAATTAAACTTGTAACTTTAATTTACTAACCAAATTACCAGCATTTGTTATTATATAGGTAGCATGACCAGTGCTTAGAGATGCTACCAACATTTTTAGTAATTGGAGCTTCCCACTGAGTGGAAGAGCTTGGCATACATAGATTTCTTTTTCTAAAAATTTATTCCTTCAAGTCCCTCTCACTTACTGAATATATTTTAGTGGGCTGCTTATTTTTTATATTTATTATAAAGTTTCTAGATTATTAAGTACGATTTTCTTGAAACCAACGTGAAGAATTTCATGATGCAACCCTAACCATTTTTCCCTTTGCTTGAGGAATTGGTAATAAACATTCCCTATGTGTTCCATGCCTAACCTTTTGTTTTCCTTTACTTGAGGAAATGGTAATAAACATTCCATATGTGGTCCATGATCTATAAAAGCCCCACAAATGGGACCCACAACTTAATTGTTGTCCGATGAGAAGCACAATAACAATCAAGTTAAGGGGTCCATTATTGGCATTTTGAATGGCATTTAATGAAATTGTCTAAATATTTTTAAATTCTACGTCTCCACATTTGAGATAGTTAAATCATAGCACTAAAGGTGTAACGATACACCAAAATAAATAAATAAAACATTGGTGTGATGCTTGCCATTCACAACTAGAAAGGTCATAGGTTCTATATGGATATAAAGTAACTAGTTTTTTATAATCATCGACCAAGTATTAGTTTGCTTTAACTCGAAGGCAATGCAACATTTTAACCAAAGTTTTAATTTTTTTTATTAATATATCAAGTTTTTCTGCATGAGTAAGTTATAAAGAATTGATATAGACTCCATAAATTAAAATTAAATTTTATGTTTCATATTTAAATTATTATTATTTTTTAATAATTTTTTATAAATAAAATTTTCATATAATTTTAATAATCTTGACTTAAGAAGTATTTTTGATAATCTTAACTTAAAAGGTATTTTTGGAAGATTTTTGAATTTATATATAACTTTGAATTTATTTTTAAGAGATATTTTAGTGCGTGAATTTTATTAAAAAAATTTGGAGTTTTTAGTGCCCAAAATTGTTCCTATGCTTTTATTCAATCTTAATGATCAAATCCTTAGACAACATACATATATATATATATAATTTTGAATTTATTTTCAAGAGGATCTTTTAGTGCCTAAACTTCATTAAATTCTTTAGGACTTTTTAGTGCCCAAAATTGTTCCTAGATTTTTATTCAATCTTAATGATAAAATCCTTGGCCAACATTTACACATTAGTAACTCTTTAGAGTCTTCATCTTTCTTGTGTTTGTTTGCAAATGAGTTACCCAATTCACCATGCCTTACTTGTGGTGATTTTAATATGATAGAATGTTATGAAGAAAAGGAAGGTGCATTTCCTACCCACTTTTTTTTCCTACCCACTTTTTTTTAATTGGGGAGAAAGAATCATATGATATGCCTTGAAATCCAACCATGGGATTTGTGAACCCAACAAAATTCATCTACAATATTTTGTTGTGTTATGGTTACATAGATTTCTTTTAGAAAAGGGTTGGAGAATATTTTCATGACCCTAAGGTCATTTGACTATCCCTAATGGCATCTGAGTGACCCTAACAGCATGACGAGGGCAACGACGATGACGGTGATGATGCGTCTTGACAATGAAAAATATGATATTGATTATTATATGATTATAAGATGACAACAGTGACTACAATGAGCATGTCAATGATGAGGACAACAATTCCAGCTCCAACACCAAAGCTCATATACTAAATTCATGTTATAATTAGGTAGTTGGATTCATTTTTCATAATCAAAATGATTATGATGATTATGACGACAACGACAATGACTATGATGATAGATATGTGATGCTTACAATGATGATGATGATGATGATGACAATGACTATGATGATATATATGTGATGCTTACAATGATGATGATGATGATGATGATGTCGATGTATATGCTGATGATAACAACAATGATGATGACAAGGAAGAAGACAATTAATAATTAAGACCCATCCCAATCAAATGTCAAATATCCTAAAAGAAATTCATGTAAGGTATTAGAGCGATGACGACGATAACAGTGTCGATGAGAATGATGATGATGCATGTGAAAATGCTATTTGAGCTTGGTTCATATCCCACCCTTACAATTATTAATGTTTGGAAGTTAGCCTAACCAAATTAAATTGAAAAAACTTTTGAAAATCACTTATAAAACTTGTTGATATTTTAATTAAAAATTATTTTTGTTTTATATTTTTAAAACCAAAATCACAAGATCCATGAATGATGATTCGGCCAAGTTTATTACAATTTCATAGCGCATGTTATGGAGCATTCCATACTATACTAACCTTAAACCACAATTTAAAAGTAGAGCAAGAACTAGTTATGCCCTTGTTTACATTAATAGCTTATAAATAACCACTTTTGGAGTTTACATAACTCATTGATCAATTCAAATATTACAAATAAACCCTATAATATACTAGTTTTATTTTAGAGGTAAAGTTTAATAAGTCTTACAACCAAAATAGAAATAAACTAAAAGTAGTAAAAAAATCACAAGATAAGGAACACAAAACAAAGGATAAATTTCAATGCAATCTAACTTGTTTCACAAAGTGATGATTCTATATATCTAACCTAAGAGCATCATATACAACTATATCAATTTTAACTTCATGATAAAGAGGGATGTTCCATCTTGTAGTGCATTTATGAGCATCTATTACTATATTTCTTTGTTTTATACTTTATTGATTTAAAGTATTTTGTTCCTCGTCATCATCCTAAAATTAAAAATAAGACATTATAATTCTATGGTTTTATAATATTATTCATAATCCCTTGTTAATATTAATCTCTACAAAAATGCATGCATATGTAAAAATATTAAATTTAATAAAAACTTTTGAAGTATAAATTTATTGGATATTTTTTTAATTAATGTCAATCTCTACTTAAATGCTTGCATATTTAAAAATACCAAGCTTAAATTATGAGCTTATTTTATAATTCTTTTTTAATGTTTATTTCTATACAAAAAGAATGTGTTTAATATTTAAAGAAAAATAAAGTATTCTAAAAATGTGTCACCACATTAGAAGTGTGTCTATATAAACACTAAATGGCTTAAATTTTGACAATCATAGAATAAGAAAAAGATCCTAATAGATTCAAAATTATTTATATATATATATATAACCTCACTTCTTATTAATTAAAAAATATTTTATAAATTAATATTAAGCATTAAAAATATTTCTTAATCAAAATTATCAAAATAAATTTAATATATAAAAAATTATTAAAAAATAATAATAATTTAAATATATAACATAAAAATAAATCATAATATATAATATTAATTTAAGAATGTATCATGTACCACTTCCTTATAAATCAAAATATATACTATTAATTTATGGATGTCTCATTTACTCTTTCTTTATAACCAAAAATATTTATTTGATATTTTATTTTTTTAATTTATTAAAAAATATTAATAATTTGAATTTGAAATATACAAACAAATCATATCATAATATGTAATATCAATCATTTACTTTATAATTAAAATTCTAATATATATATATATAATGAAAATAATAATAAAAGAAGCTTGGAAGCATGTTGTCCATGCCATCAAAATTAATCCTACCTTCTTTCAAAATTGGTATCATTGAGTAAGGCTTACCTTAATCATTCATATAAATTCGCAATGAATGAATTACATGGATATATATCTATATTAACTCATTAAGAAGAGGAGTCGATTAAGCTCAACCTCTCTTGATGATGAACCCAATCTTAGGGTTTGAAACGGTGTTGAGATAAACAACACCACCACATATTTCCTATCTTATTTAATTATAAACTGCGTAAAACTGGTAAACCAAAATATCTTACCTTATAAAAAATTATATTATTTAAATATATAAAACAAATAAACAAAAATAAAATTCCTCGACCTATTACTTTAAAGTTAAGTTATTATTAAATTGAGCTCACATGAATCTATGGACCAAGACAAAACTCACAAAATAGATCTCACAAACAATTTACTCAGAATTTGATATGAAATAGTGAAAAAAATGGCTGCATCTGTATAATGCTTTCATTAATCAAAAAAGTAAACTGGATACAATATGGATAATTGTTACAATGCAATACACTGGCATTAATAGCTAGACAATTCGAATCCATGAGAGGTAATTCGAATTGATTAACTGAATCTAACTGCATGGCTAACTGGACATGTCTAAATCACTATCAGAGCTTAACTAGCTATCTCTAGTTGTCTGATTCAGTCTCTCAAACAATTATAATTAGTTAAACTAGTCTAACTGATGTGGTAGATGAGAAAAAGGCGCCTTCCCACATGTAGCCATTTAAATATTGGCGCTAACTGAGCTAGAGAACATCTAACTAAATGTAACTGACTCATAACTAGTCTTGACTAGTCACCAACTGCCAACAACTGAAGGAGGTTGGTGCCGACACTCCCATTGGCTCCTAAATTGAAGGGATTGGTCTAAGAGGCACCTAAACTAATGCATGCAAGTGCAGTCAGTGGCAGTTAGCCTCAATCTATGTTCCCCACACTGTAGTGACTAGTACATGTGGCCCCATTAGGCCAAGTGGACCCAATGGTACTAGTGGACCAAATAATGACTAAATGACTCCTAAGTTAGGAAAAATTGACCAGTTTGGACAAGGGAGGATTATAATCCTAACACCCCCCCTAAATGCTAACTTGGAAAATTGTGGGCCCTGGTAACTAAGACCAAATGTCACCCATTACAGCTAAAATGCAAAAAGTAACTGCTTAATACAACCAAGGAAATGGGTTGAAACCTCATGGGAAAAATACCCCCCCTCAAACTAAGCAGGTAAAATCAGGATCAAACTTGTTCTCTGTGCACAAGTATCCTAGGGCCTGGCATGTGAACTTCTCCATCCAAACTAAATGATTATGTTTGGAGGAATCTTCCTCTTTGGAAGAAGAATAATATGCTCAAATAAATCAAAAATATAGACAGCTGTTGGATGAAAACTGGACCCATGTGGAACAACTGAAATCAACTGATGAGAGAGAAAAAGTGCTTGACAATTCAAACCATGTGAGGAACACCCAAGCAACTGATATATTGTATCCTTGAACAACAAACCATGTGAGGTAATATCAGCTCCAATTGTTAGCAGCAAGTGTCCACGCGGATGCAGAATGTCTCCCTCTTTACTAGTTCTGTGAGGAGATGAGCATGTGATCAAAGGTAGAGAAGACCAAGGACTGTGGAGAGCGAATGCTTGAGATCCATAATTTGATATAGCTTCTGAAATAACCAATGATTCACAAAATACAATATTAGCAACCTCATAAGAGGAAACTAGCATCAAATCCCTAGCAACAAATTTGAAGAAGACTTGCGGTACTTGATTTGTCACACCAAATTTGATGTGACCAGCTACAAGCATGACTGAAGGCTCTTGGAACTTAAAATTCAAACCAAATAATATTAGATCATATCCAAATAAGATAATATCAGATCCAAAAGTGTGGTCCACCGAGATGGTAGATGCACGGTTTTCTCCTTCTTCAAAATTCTGAGTATTTGTGCACGCATTCATGTAGGAATTTGTTGGAAGCTCTAGATCAAGGAGAGTGAGTGGATCACTCCTACAATATGGTATTATTTCCAAAATATCCAAGGTATTACTTATTTGCACACCGGTAGAAACATTAGAGGGAGAAAAATCGAATTTCTCTTCACTTTCTGAAGCAATCACTGGAATATCCAAATAAGAATGTTTGCATAGAAGTGCAACATAGTTTTTCTTCAATATCATAGATTGGAATGTCTTCTTCTGGATCAACCATATAATAATATGAGATATCATAGATCTCATAAACTTCCAGAGCAGCAGGAGAAGGAGTCGTTGTAGGGAGACTTTCTTGAATTTGAATTGACTGTGAGGAAGATTATGCTTCTTCTTCATCTTTAACAACTTCATTAGAGAGAATAGAGGCCGAGAATTTTCAACAAATAAATCTTGTGGTGTTGGGTGTGATCTCCAAATTTCTATTATGTGTGCTTGCCAAAGGTTCTATCCAATTTTGTCCAGAGATCCTTTGGGTATTCAGTAGAACCAATAAGGTAGCGCAAGCTTGGAGAAAGGGCCACACATATTGTTCCAAAATCTCTATCACCATAATTTATCCAGTCATTCTCATCTTCATACTACTCTTTACCAAGTCCAATAGACACCTCATAGAGATCTTGTCTCTTTAGAGATGAAAACATCTTCATCTTCCATTCTGAATATCTTATGGATGGAGTAAGAATACGAACTAATAATTTCAAATCCATCTAAAGTTGTACCTGCAATTACACAAAAAACCAAAGTAAAGTCGAACAACCTGCACTTTTGGAGTTTGCATCACACCTGGACTAGTCAATCAATCAAGCTTGATCAACAAGGTTGGGCTTCCAAGAATTATGTGGTAAACTCTTCGCTTCTAGTGCAGAGTTGGAATGTTTTTGAGTTTTTTGCTCAAATTGCTTCATAGATCCAACATGAAATCTGTAGAAGAAGAATTGCCTTGTTTTTTCGAGGCTCTGATACCATATTAAATTGAGCTCACTGGAATCTATGAACCAAGACAAAACTCACAAAATAGATCTCACTAACAATTTACTCAGAATTTGATATCAAACAGTGCAAAAAATGGTTGCAGGTGTATAATGCTTTCATTAATAAAAAATGTAAACTGGATACAATCTAGATAATTGCTACAATTCAATACATTGGAATTAATAGCCATACAATTTGGATCCATGAGAGGTAATTCGAATATATTAACTCAATATGATTGCATGGCTAACTGGGCATGTCTAAATAACTATCAGAGCTTAACTAGTTATCTCCAGCTGTCTAATTCTGTCTCTCAAATAGTTATAATAAGTTAAACTAGTCTAACTAATGTGGTAGGTGAGAAAAGGCGCCTTACCACATGCAGCCATGCAAAGACTGGTGCTAACTGAACTGGAGGACATCTAACTGAATGTAACTAACTCATAACTAGGCTTGACTAGTCACCAACTACCAACAACTAAAGGAGGTTGGTGCTAACACTCCTAGTGGCTCCTAAATTGTAGGGATTGGTCTAGGAGGCGCCTAAATTGATGCATGCAAGTGCAGTCAGTGGAAGTTAGCCTCAATTTGTGTTCCCCACACTCTAGTGACTGGTACATGTGGCCCCATTAGTCCAAGTGGACCCAATGGTACTAGTGGACCAAATAATGACTAAATTACTCCTAAGTTAGGAAGAATTGACTAGTTTGGACAAGGGAGGATTATAATCCTAACAATTATATTGTTAAACAAGAAATTTCATCATAGCTTACACCTATTACTTTAAAGTTAAGTTATATTGTTATCCAAGAAATTTCATCGCTTCTTACTTTCACTTTCTAGAGTAACACTTTTCGTTATCAAACCTTCGTTATGTAACTTTTATATTATATATAAATAAAAAGACACTGCAACTAAAATAATACATTGATATAAAATATTAATTTCACAAATACACAATTACATTGCAGCCAGAGTCTTTTTGGAAATCTACAATCTCTATACTATTTTTCTTATAATTGATTTTAAACAAAATCATAGATGAGATGTATTCATACACAAGGTAATCCTACAATAGATTATTCTCCAACCCATGCACTCTCGAAGGAAACCCAATTATAAAGAAACTTGATTTTTAAGTCAGAGTTTCCATTGATTATATTCATTCATCGCTTAAGATCCACGTTATTCTTGTTCTACTGATATGCCTTTTTCCTTTTGTATATGTATTGCATCATGAATTTAACAAATGTCAAAACAACACCTATAACATTGGGAACTTGCAACGAAACCAAGGACGCTACAAATAAAATATTTGAAGAAGAATACATACTATGCTAATACAAATTTGCTATGATATATTATTACTTCAAGGAAAATATCTTGGTCTTAGACCGCAAGAGGGCCAAGAAGGAATTTGTTGAATGCCCTGAGAAAAGTAAGAATATCACCTTCGTTGTTTCCCTTCCCAAAGGAATGTGGTTCTCTTAAATCGCGTGCAAGAAGTCTCAGAACAAGGCCACTATCGTCTTCAAGCAAGGTATCAATCTGCTTATCCCAAATGCCTCTGAGCATAGTGTCACATACACACTTGGACATGGTGGACTTTCCTGACATGCAACTCGGTGAAGGTGAAGGTAATTGGGTTCAACATTTCCAAGTTAGGCAGCCGCCTCCAGGGCTTTCCATAGGCAAGACCAAGTGAAAAGGGCTTCCCACTCACTAGATTCAAATTTGAAACAAATTCATACCATTCCCGCTCGTTGATTTCCATGTGCAGAGGGAGGAAGGGTTCGCGAAAGTCACACTTCACAGGAGTAGGCCCCACAAGTCGACGACCGAAAACTAAGAGTATCTCGACCATTTGCAAACGGCGTGAAGTTCTCTCGATAGCACCTGGTGAGCCTCAGGTGCAAATCGTAGAGAGAATAGCTTACTCCTTTTCTGCAGGTTGATTGGGTTATTATTTGAAGCATTATTTCCACAGCGACAGCGTGAGTATTGGAAATAGATCCTAAGTATGACAATGCTTTCACACTTCACCAGTTGTCGGAGAGAAGCTCCTAAGTATTACAATGCTTTAAATTTTCCAAATTCAACCACCACCACTTGCCAGAGAGCAGCTTGTTTATCCTAAGTCTTTGTACAGTTTTGTTGAAATGGAGGCAAAGGAATTAAATGCATTAAAAATCAATCAGTGCCATACCACTTGCATTAAATACACAATCAAATTATTGTTAAATTCCCATATATGGTTGTGTCTATGCATGACAAGTGATGATTAGCTTGTGAGATACACTACTTCAATGCTTCTCCATTCATCCTCCCTCTCCATTCCAATTAGAACTCAATTTCTCTACTAGTGGTATTGTTGTTGAGCCAAAAGAATAACTTGTTAAATCGACAGAATATTATTCTGAGCAAAGAGAGGCCTAGGATGTTGTTGGTTCAAATGGTGCCGATGTTGGTGCTGAAAAACTACTTCTGTGACTACATACAAACAGGTATGTATAGCTATGATTTAAGATTTCTTTGGACAATCCTAGAAAACTAGAAACTAGACACGTGCAGCAACAAATCAGGATTCCAAATACATTAGAGTCATCGCATGTAGCTAATTAAGGTTTGAGATCGATTAGGAGAACATTCGGTGTCTGCATAATTTAATAAAAAACAATATTGTGATGAAATGATTTGTGTTTCAGTTGGAAGTGGTTGACCTTATCTTATTTGCTTAGTCCTTAATGATGAATACTTTCCTAATCTATTTCTGTCTTTCTATTCAATTTGGGGGGCATTGGAGATAGTCGATATTGGGCCTCTAAACCAAGTACAGAAGAAAAGGTCAAGTAAGAAATTCGGCCCCCAACCATACATTTGGAAAACAACTTTTGTTTGGTGTTTTTTCTGATTCCCTATGGTGAACATGACCAATTCAATAAACATCCATCAAAATACGTCTGGTTTCTAAATGTTTAGCTTCAACGTGAGTCTACTGATTAACAACAAATAAAAAATTATTATACCGACCAGTACCGACAAACTCTATAATAATAACAACATAAGTGTGGCGGTTGTCAATCAATTTCTATTAATACCAAAACATTATAGAATAATGAAACTTTGTAATAATTGTATATTGTATAGTGAATTATAATGATATGACATTAAGGATTTAATGCAACAAACTTCACCACCAGCTGATCTCATGCATCCACAACCCTAGATTATTTACAAATAGATTCTTGCAATAATAAACTTAACAGCTAGCTGATCTCATGCCTCCATCGCCCCAGATTTTTTACAAATATTTTTAGGTAAGCAATGGGATTGTTGTTCTCAACTTCTTTGTTTTCATCTTTTTCCGCCGCTTTTACTATCATCCTCTTTCACCATCATATGAGTCTGCCTTTAAATGATTCCCATAATATTATTCTCAATTGAGCTTATTTTCACTTAGCTCAGTAATAGTCATTGGCTCTCGGCAAAAACTAATGCCTCTTGCAGGTTTTTTTAACTAACTATGAATTGTGTTCTTGTAGTTTTTTTTTAAAACAAACTATGAATTGTGTTTTTTTGAAGACAAAATTTGAAATGCAAGTTTTTTTCTTTAAAAAACTATGAATTGTTTTTTGAGAAAAAAAAAGAAATTCAAAGGGATGGAAATATCTCTCCAAAGTGAAGTGTGGATCTAAAGTTGGAAGGCTTATAAGTTATTTCAAATTGTTTCTGTGTGAACAACCTACTCATAGTTTATTTTTCGGTAGAGTGCGAGCTCCAATAATATGCTTCTGAAACAAATTGGCATAGTAAGTAATCTTCTTTGAAAAAAATATTTATTTTCATTATGATCTAAATATCAAAATTCATACCTTGGGTTGCAATAGCTGTAATAGAGCCAAGCAAATCTCAACAAAGATCGTGCAGGCTTTGTTGAGGGGGATGCGCCGAAAAAATCTCAACAGAGTTTGCACAGGATTTGTTGATGGGGGATGTGTCCATACTTGACAAGCGTGTCCAAGGGTAGCTCAGTAGGGGGGCAAACATAGCTTCCGCAGTTGGGTTCACAAGGAGGAGCAGTTACAGGCTTAGGAAATTTGAGGTAATGTATGATATTCATTGAACCCAGTCAACTATTTAATCAACTAATAGCATGCATGGTCTATCAATTCTAATGCAGATTGCAATAGTATATGCATCTTTGCTACAGGTGCATGAAACCAACATTCCCATACTCCATTTCCTAGGCCCCAACGTCAATTATTTTTCTTTCTTTTGTTGTTTCTGGGTGGTGCTAGTTCGTTGATTTCACTATTGTTGGTTCACATTGGCTGCAGACATTAGACATATGCCGCAACTCACACTAAAAACCATACAACATGTCATATAGAGACCCTCGTTGCCTGCTAAGTTTCAAAGAGTTTAACCCAAGTATCAAAAATTGATAGAGATTTTAGCAAAAAAATCTATTAATACACAAAACCCTTATAGCTCTGATTTAAAAATACAGAATCGGGGTTTGAAATAGATAAATTCTCAGGCTAACCGAAAAATATCTAAGGCGTCTTCAAAGTAATCGATGATCACTTGTACGGCTGTACGGGTGAGTTAAGATGTGAGTTCAGCATATTGTGCATACTATGCACAATGTCGGGAATTTCCTCAACCAGTATTCTCGGTGGTCGTGTCTTTCAAATTTGAGACACTTGATGCAATTGTTGGTGCAATTGAGCCAATTGATTGAGATCTAGCAGTTGTGCGCCCTTCTATCAAGCTTCTCATTTTCCAGTTAGTCTCTTTGTTCTAAAATATACCATTGTTACAAGTAGTAAAGTTTATTGTTTGCACATGTGATGTTCTAGCATTGGAACATACAAGTTCCTTCCCAAAACCTTCATTTCCTTCCCATATGCATCAATGAATGCATTCTCAGGATTCATTACAAATGCATTATCATGCCCAATTAGCAGGAACATTTATTTCCACGATTTCTCAGTGGTTGGGATCATCGATCTCACCAGACCCCTCTCTCTCGCTCCGTCTCTGTTTTCTAGACGTTTTCACCTGTTTGAAAATGGTTTTGTCTAAAACGGAAGGAAACTATTGACACAACTCGAAATCTCAACACCAGGTCCAGGTCAAAACATTGGCTGCAAAAATGAAAAGGTGTTGGAGAAGGTAGCATTAGTCGGAGGCTTGAAGCTATTGTTGGTATATGGTTCCTAGTTCCACGATGTATAATCAATGAAGCTTTTATAGTATAGAGATATGACTCACCAAATATTCTACATGGCTTATTGAATAGAGATATTATGCATGGCTTCCAAATGTAGAGAACCTTTAAATGATGATGCTAAGTGTAGATCGAGAAGCAAATTTTAGTATTACAGAAGGTAGTGAGTACATGTTTAATAACTTCTGCCTTATTTTCATTGATTTAGTAGTGGACGCCATGTCTCCATCCACACATTGCAACTTTTCCATTCAATTACCGCAATGCTTTAATTAATTTCATCACAAATATATGCATCATTTTCGTAGTTGTGAAATCCCGTCGAGTTAATGGATTCTAGCATGTCTATTTTCGAACTTGTTGCACTAACAGGTATAAAATGTAAATTAGTTTGTTGAAATTGCAAGAAAATTCCATGTAAACAACAATATGCCTTAGTATCTTCCGCTTTCACAAAAAAATCAAAATTCGGAAAAAGAAAATCCATCTTTAACTATGAAAAATCACACCAAAGGTTCGTTAACCTAAATGCAATCATGATATTTCATTAACTTTGTGAAGATTTTCTGATGAATTAAAAAACGTAGTTTGGCAAGCAGTTTCTCGTTCAATTCTCAACACTAGCTTGAGTTTCATGGGTTTGATTCTAAAAGAAGATTGAGTTTTCCATTCANTAGCTTGAGTTTCATGGGTTTGATTCTAAAAGAAGATTGAGCTTTCCATTCAAATACATCAATATGAAACTTCCTCAATACAAAACTTGCATCGAAATCCAGTAGTCNTCCATTCAAAAACATCAATATGAAACCTCCTCAATACATGCATCGAAATCCAGTTGTCATTAATTTAAAGTGGTTGGAATGATATTTATGGGCTTTTGATCTTTTTAAAAAAAGAAGGAACATTATCTTTTTAAAACTTAAAAGAGACTTTATATTTATATTTATATATTAAAAAGCATGTATAAAACTTGTTTGTAATAAGAGTGGTATATATTTTATAACTATATATTAAAATGCAATCAGAGTTCCTATTTTGAAAGTGATAGTCATAGAGAAAATTCGTAGGTGGTTTATATTAGTTTCCAATAAATAAGTCAGAATTGCCTTAAACTGAAATATGAGGAATTGGACTTAAAGAAGCCACTCAAGTTTGTTATCAATTAGGTATGAGTCAAATAACTCTCATATCGATCAAATTTCATGCATGTATTTTGACAAACTTAATGTATCCCTACAATATGGTACATTGGTCGGACATTGTTTATTAGGGGCCACATAGTCATCATGCATGCCCAACTTGTTTTGTCGACACCTTCAAATCTTAGTACTTCTTGGGGCGTGGAGAGATCAATGACAAGTGTATATACATTTTCTATATGTGGTAGCGAGTAAGAGAGCACCTTCATATAATAGTAAGAAGGACAATGACTTGTGTACCTTTAACGTGTCTTATGTACAATACCTAGTCTATAAATACAGGAGATAACTTATCAACAAAAAAACATTAGATGTTGAGGAGTGGGTTTTTCAAACCAAAAAAATAACAGGAAAAAAAAAATAAAAAAAATAACAACTCTTTTATAGTCTTGTAGCTGCTTGTATCAATGAAAACTATTGAAGAAAAAAGAAAAAAAAAGCATTATGCAAGAATTTTGTTGGTAATTGTCACCTTCAAATTCCTTGTATTAAACCAATTTCATATGTTGTATTTAGCAATGTATCACATGTTAATAGAGAAAAAATTGATACACCTAATCTAAGTATTAACCATTTTTCTATTTTATGTTATATTTATGATAAAATGCTTTCATTCCAACATGTAAACATCATCGTGTTCTTCTTTGTATAGGATATGCGCATATTAAACACTACAGAGTTACCTGGAAAAATAGAAAATAAAATACAAAGCCAAAGTTTTTTGTTGCTCAACAAAGAGACAAGAACAAACTTTGGAACTTACAAAAAAAATTGGGACAATAGCTAGGGTAAGGCAAGAAACATATTTAAAATTTGGTTGAATAAGCAAAACAATAATAAAAAAACTTGTCCAACTTTTGTTTGAAAGAAATTGCCAAGTTTAACTCTCTTTAATTGTTTTGCAATTGCTATCGCAGGTTCATAGTATATTTGTTGATGGATATCAGCATAATAATTATGTTGTTTACAACAGTAATATTGGTGGTTTGCTTGATTTCAAAAATGCACTAGTTGGTACTTTGCAAGAGACAAATTTAGCTGCAAGCAGTCGAAAGTTGTTGTCCCATATTACAAATGATTTGTATAGAATATTGATTTGGGAAGTGGCTATGCTTGGAGAGAAATTTTGCTCGGCACCTCCTATAATCTTGTTTCAAAAATGTTCAGTTACTTACCAAGTTTCTTATTTGTCTTCTTTTAATGTTTTTAGTCTTTTGCCAACAAAGATAAATTAAAATAAGCTTACAAAATTCTTGTTTGAAAATATGTTTACAATAGAGATTGTTTTTTTTTTTATAAAATTATGTTACATGAGGAAATCTTCACTTGTAATAGTATTTTTGCAAAAATTGAGAATTTTAAAGTTTTATTTAGAAAATTTTCAATTGAAAATATATTTACAACAGACATAGCTTGTTTGCTTGATAGAATTATGTTACAGGTCAACTTCTAAATTTATACACTGGATTTTGTCTGCAACCTAATATACTATCCAAGGTTGTTCTCTAGAATAAAAGCAAACAAATCTTGCAAATTCATTTATATGTATTCATTAAATCTAGAAACAAAATAATATGGCATCTCATTGTATAGTTAAAATTTCAAGAATTCATTTGCAATGTTGTTGGTCTGGTGCATCAAAACCAACTAAACCTTGTTAATAATAATCTGTTTGCAACTAACGGGCACTTTGGGTTTTGTTCTCACTTGATGTATGCTTGCATATTCCTACCTATGAAAAAGAAACAATCGCAAATGATTGCAAAATGCAACATTCTTCCTTACTTATGCTCATTTTCTTTAACAAATGTACATAGACTAGCACTTTTACAAGACTACTTTACACAGTAACATGCATTGATACCAACAATTTTGTATTTTGTATACTAATAATATGTACTTAGCATTATAAAGCTAATAGCAGGGACTTCGCCATCTTGTGGCACTTGTTAATTTATGAAGATATATTAACCCAACACCATATTAGTATGGTGTCATATAAATATCAATTTATTTATGTTTTTTATGTTTTTTGTGTTTTTTTCCTTTACATGATGCATTTCTAAGAACAAAATATTGGGCACTTTCCTGCTTTTGAGGATGGTACCTAGAGTAAATCAAACTATTTAGGGTTCAATTCTAGGTGAACATCTCAACAACAATCGTCTCATAAAAAGAAAACATGTTACAAAGTGAGATTGAACTTGCCAATTAACCACTCAAGCTACACCTAATTGGCATAGATTTTTTGTTTGCTACATGTAAGAAAATAGTGATTTGAGATTATATAATTGGCCTATCTCTATTAGTCTTGGAAAGTATTCAAAGTATGTTATGTGCCTCATTTCCTAATCATAATTTTCTCATAGTATGATAAATGCACCGCTTTTGGCATGTACTTAGACAATAATTATTTTTCTCTACCAATTTTATTGAATTTCCCTTGCATTCTATGATACTTTGGGCTTCATCCATGCCAACATCTTCATCCTTTAGGCTTCCAAGTTCTTATTCTACTAATGCTATGGCTATAGGGTCTCTAAAGGAATGTTGCACTGTGACATCTTCAATTTACTCCTCCTTAACTAAACAAATGGAATCTGTAAGATGACCTACCTGATATTGGGAGATTTAAGAGAAACCAAGAATTATGTTGTAGTGCATGTCCAATTATGATAAGATTTTTTTCAATCCTCATGTTTTGTGATTCAATAACACTTTCAAATTCAACTTAATTGGGCAATTGAGCATTCAATTAATCATTTAAACATGAGAAATCCATATGTATACCTTCAATTTTCCCAACCGGATCCCTCAAAGCTTTAAAATTTCCATAAGCCCAACATTTCCACAATGGCCTAGATGATTGTGTTCAACCATATTTAACTCAAAATCATTAAATTGTATTAACATTTTCATATTCTTCTTGACTTCAATCTTTATACTAACACCAACACATCTGCTTAATAAATGTCGAAGAGAACAACATAGCACAATGAGAAGGGCATTCACGGAATACCTAAGATAGTTGGGTTTGGGATGAAATGGATTACATTTTTACTGACTAACCCAAGATTCCAAGGAGGAGAACCAAATTGACATGTGATAGCCCAAAATTCCACCATAGGAGTAGTCTTGAAACCCCTGCCTCGAATTGAAATCTCACCTACATGAAGGACTATCGTATTGTTGTTAATACTCCCGTTGCAAGAAATGGAGGAGAAGTGTGCAAAGAGTACTCAATTGAGGGGATGAATTATGACCCTTGAACAATCCTATTCAAGAGACAAGTGGCCATGCTACCTTTTATCATGACATATACCATGGAAAATTGTTAGAATATAATCCGTCGGGATTATATATTGTAAATAAATAAAACTGAATAGTTATGTAGGAAGCCGAAAAGGTTGGGCGGAAGGTGAAACACAACCATCACATGTAATATATAAATGTATGCATTAGCCATGAATAACATTGAATTGGGAGTTATACCTAGCAGTGGTATCAGAGCTTGGCTGCCTGCCATAACTCCTGGCTGCATTGCATGCCTGCCATTTTGCCCGCGTTATCAGACCTTGGTCGTTTCTCCTGCCAGCTTGCGCGCATTCATACTGCGTTATTCTACAATGGGTCTAATTTGAGGTACGAGAGATCCTTTGATCCTGCATTTTGATAACTGCTCCATTATTTTCTCCCTCAATTAGTCGCATGCTCTTCGACAGCCCGAACGACTGAATTTTTGGTCATACGTTTGCCTAACCCTAATTTTGGAGATGCATTCTCGTTATCACCATTTCATGCATCCTAGTGCTACGAGTTTCTAAACTGTCCCATCGTGTTCTCTCTACTACTGTGGGTATCCTCATTGTGTTAATGCATACTCTCTCTGCAAATTCCCATCTCTCAAACAAAATTATCAAAGTTTTGAGTTTTAGGTTTTAATCTATATTCGTAGATGTGATACAACAGTGTGCGATGTATTTTTGAGAGACGTGAACTGTGAATTTCAAGTGGAAGAGGTATTTTGAGCAAAGCCGTTCACTGCATGGTTTGTGGGAAGAGCGAAGGATTTCCCAATCGTTCACTGCATTGATCCCGTTCTGCCACTACGTTAACTATCTGTGAGAGCTCAGATAATATTCTGAAAGATTTGTGGAACGTGAAGACCGTTGTGTAGGGCTACAAATTTTTGCATTAAGAAGTGTT
This sequence comes from Pseudotsuga menziesii, assembly GCA_001517045.1. Taxonomy (NCBI): domain Eukaryota; kingdom Viridiplantae; phylum Streptophyta; class Pinopsida; order Pinales; family Pinaceae; genus Pseudotsuga; species Pseudotsuga menziesii. Next base: position 164,527 of record LPNX010924042.1, on the reverse strand, counting down.
GCAGTTAATAGGGTGGAAACCCTAATTTTTTGTGTGGAAACCCATCACGGAAGATTGCATTGAAAGCTTTTGTCAACTGCGTGGAGCTGTGTGGAGCTCTCGGCGAGGACCAAACCTGCGTGGAGATGCCTGCGTGGAGCTACCTGGAATTGTGAGACTACCTCCTTCATTGATCACATTGGAGCTATGTCATGAGCCAACCCATTTTCTAAATCTGCTACAAATGAAGAGATTGAGGCTGCGATTTCTGGAACACATGCGTTCTGGTTGTGCTCATATCACTATGAACAAATGGTTATTGTGAACTTCATGTTGATGATGAGAAGCCTTGCTGAAGACTCCGGCTCCTACTCAATCACATGGAGATAATACGTTTTTGCTAGTTGGGAATACAAAAACCCTAATCTCTACCTACTGATGCGTTGAGACTGCTGCGTTGAAGCACCAATCCTGTGAGTTGTTTCTACTTCTCTCGAGGAACACCGTGCATTGAAGACTACCTGGGAGATATAATGTTGAAGACTGCGTGGATCTACGTATTGGAGCCTGAGTATATATGCTGAGCTGTGAGCTTTGAATCTGCGTAGTGGAGCTTGAGTATATATGCTTCAGTTGCCATCTGATAAGGCACTGCAAATATGATCTGTGTTGTGACTGCAAAATATCTGCATTGAAGACTGATATTGCTAATGCATATATATTGAGTTGTGACTGCTATTTTGATGTGTTGGAGAAATAATATATGCGTTGGAGAGTTATTACTTCTCTAAAGAATGATGCTGACAATTGCTACTGTGATTGCTGCTGACTGAAGACTTGGTCGAAGACTGCTACGGCGTTGGTGCCTAGAGGAGATAAGCATGGTGTTTAGGGCTTGATTTGCTTTGCTTCTTATGTTTTATGTGGCTCTAATAGTTCTATTGTTGGCGAGGGATTGTGCTTATTATAATTGTTTGGGACTGTGATCATGGTTTGGGGTAAACATATGTCTGGTTTATCTGAAGATAAACTTTTTTATTTCCAGCTGCATTAAATACCATAAGGACTACGTTGTGAATCACCTTGGCAGAGACTGTAGACCTACAAGGTTATTGTTTTTATATTATCTTCATTCTAATTCTCTTTGTCATATTAAGTTCAATATTGTAAATTACACTAACAGTTGTAAAAGATGCAATCTATAGCATCTATTGTTGGTGATGTCCTCACTGGCAAGGAAACATATCCAAAATGCTCTAGAAAGATCAAGAAATCAAGCGAGCCTGTCGAAGAATTCCTTGACTTTGTTTAGAAAACAAAGAATCGGTCCAAAGAACCTTCCAAGGGAGATTGCAGCAAGAGAGGACGAGGAAGAAGAAACTTCGGAGGCAGAGGAGGCAGAAACAAAAGATCAAATCTGCAGTGCAAGCGTTGTGGAAAGACTGGGCACACATCAAATCAGTGTTGGGCTTCATGGGACTCCATCAAAGACAAGCATAACCAGAAGAAAGATGATAATAAAAATCAAGATGCTAGTAAATCTTCTGATTCTGTTCATTGTATTGTTGCACATTGTAATCTTGGAATTAATGAAATGACTTCACCTTCATCTTACAAAGATTGTTGGCTACTTGATACTGGTGCAACATCACACATGACATTTAGAAAAGACTGTTTTGAAGAACTTAATGAAACAATAGATGGCATAGTTTACTTTGCAGATAAGTCAAGTCTTAAACCAAAGGGAATGAGCACCATTCGACTGAAGATGCCTGGATTCCCTGATTTCTTGTTGAAGAATGTTCTCTATCTTCCAGAGTTGCAGAGAATCCTGCTGTCCTTGGTGGAGATTCGACAGCGAGGCCATTCCATCCACATGTTTGATGGAATCGTTGAAATAACAAAGTCCTCTGACAACCAAGTCATCATGACTGGATACGAAGATGGGAAGCTGTTGAAGCTAAAGGGTTCATCTACAAGAGTTCAGAATTATGCCTACCTCTCTTA
>LPNX010924042.1:144296-161790 GCA_001517045.1 Pseudotsuga menziesii | reverse complement strand
TTGATCTTGATGATGCAACACTGTTTATAAAGAAAGTTGGAAGATCTATTGTGTATCTTGTGGTGTACGTAGATGATCTTTTGATGACAGGGAACAATGAGGGCTATATAGCATCCATAAAGAAAGATTTGAAAAATATCTTTGAAATGACAGATATGGGACATCTCCACTATTACTTAGGAATTGAAGTCACTCAACATCCTAAGTACATATTCCTATCTCAGAAAAAATATGTTGGAGAACTACTAAATAAATTTTGCATGACAGAATGCAACCCTATCTCTACTCCAATGGAACAAAAAATGAAGATCACATCAAGCGAAGGAAAAGAATTTGAGGATGCGACCAAGTATCGACAACTTGTAGGAAGTCTTATCTACTTTACAACAACTAGACCAGATATTTCTTATGTTGTTGGCATACTTTCAAGGTTCATGCATAAACCTTGTGAAGGACACTGGTCAGCTACAAAAAGAGTTCTAAGATACTTGAAGGGGACTCAAGACGTTGGACTCAAGTACTCTAAAGTGGATGACTTCAAACTTATTGGGTACTCAGACTCAGATTTTGATGGCGATAAGGAGACAGGAGTATCAACTTCTGGATACACTATGAGTCTTGGATCAGTAGCTATCTCATGGAGATCACGCAAACAGTCAGTTCCGGTAGATTCAACAATAGAAGCAGAATATGTGGCTGCAGCTGAAGCAACAAAAAAAATAGTATGGCTCAGGAAGATACTTGAAGATTTGCAAGAAAAAAAAGAAAAATCCACTCCATTATTGGTCGACAATACTTCTGCAATCAAGCTGGGTAAGAATCCTAGATTCCATGATCGAACCAAACACATCAACACAAAGTATCATTTGATTCGACATCATGTAGAGGCCAAGACAATCCATCTTCAACATTGTTCCACAGATGATCAAGTTGTAGACATCTTCACCAAAGCGCTTGGATGAGAAAAGTTTGAAAGATTCAGAAACATGCTCGGACTTACGAACACCCCTTCGGATTAAGAGGGGGATTGTTAGAATATAATCCATCGGGATTATATATTGTAAATAAATAAAACTGAATAGTTATGTGGGAAGCCGAAAAGGCTGGGCGGAAGGTGAAACACAATCGTCACATGTAATATATAAATGTATGCATTAGCCATGACTAACATTGAATCGGGAGTTATACCTATCAAAAATAAAATACGAATATGTGAGAAGATACATATAGAACGATGTGGGTTCAATTAAATCCAATTTAGAATGAAGTGGGGAGATACCTGGAACCTCTAGTTATTTCACACAAGAGGGAAATGTTATACATGAAGACTCTCAGTTGTTGGAGTATTAGATATTCAGGAATTCATCGTTAAATTTGGTGTCTCTCCTGGAGGAGGGAGCAGAAGGAAAAATAGGACCCTCTTCCTCCAATTGTTATAAGAAAGCAGCTCACGTAAAGGGGCCTTAGCGAACAGCCCCTCCCCCTACCTAGCTCAGTCTGTATATTGTGAAAAAAATGGATACAATGTTATCATTGGAGGTCAAGAACCCATAGGTAACTCAAATATTTAAATCGCTTCAATATTAGGCTATCATTTGTTGTTTTAATGGGTTTTGTCCTTGCTCAGTTGATATTCATCAATTGATTTATTCCAAATGGACCACAAAATGCCAAATTTTTTTATGCTCCAAGGGTTTTTGTGTAGTTCATTTTGATCTTCAGGAAGATTATCAAAAGATCTTTGAGCAGGGTCTATGTTTGGTTTAGGCTTCCAAACCCGCCTCTACTTTTCTGACATCGTTTAGTATTGGAAGACATTGGCAATCTACTAGGGAGGTATATCAAAACTGATAGTGAAAGGAATGACCAAGGTTTATTCACTTATGCATGAATTTGTGTGGAGATAGACCTTAGTAAAGGTATTCCATACTGATTACGACTTAAACATAGATCCTTCCATTGGACCCAGAGTTTGGACTATGAAAATAATACATTTAGGTGTAAAACCTATCACCTTTTATGCCACCTCTAGGAATCATGACCACAAGCTAGAAATATCTCAAAGAATAAAAAAGGGTAGAATACAAATCCTAAAAACTAGTAGGAAGACTATGCCCCACTCCTTGAAGAGGACAAAGAGGATGATGAAGATGAACATGGGGATTCCTAGAAAAATAAGGAAGAAAAGGTGAATCAAGAATCAGTGGTTGCACAGAACGTAGGACAAAAGAAATCCTTTGAGGAAACACAAATATTGGAACCTTCTCTTTCAAAGGAAGTGATTCCTATGGATTCCTCTTTAGGTGAACTAAAGCATGCACATGAAACAGAAAGCTTAGATTCATATAAGGAACAAGATCCTAGGACAAATAATGAGGATGTGAAAACCAAACAGATGATTGTTGTTGCACCACAACCAAGAGGATGGACTAAAGTGAAACCAAAGAAGAAGGGGAAGAAAGGGAAAATAGAGGATTTCTACAAACCCTGATCTCATTTTTCAATGTTGATTTTTTGTTTTATTTGATTTGTTGACTCGGGATTGCAGGCCTACTCCTGGTTCATGTGTTATTACATGTAGCTATTTGTACAAATGCATATGCATCTACAAAATGTAATTTTGTTCACGGCTGCTATAATAAAATTACGATTTTTTTCCAAGGGAAAAAACCATGGCATAAAAAAATAAACACCATTAGTACCTTTGGTAAACTATATGTCATGAAAATAAAAACACAACTACTATTTATTTCATATTGTTATGGCTTGTAAACAATAATAAAACACAAGTCTAGGGTAGCGGTTGCAGGGGGTCCTTTTGGATCTCGACAAAAAATTGAATTGACTTTCTCTTAGGGAATGGGAAGGGTGACTAACCATGAAGAATTGTATGCATTGTATATGGGCTTGGAAGTAATCAGACACCTCAAGATTCAAAAAATCAAAATCCTTGGAGACTCTCTTTCCTAGTTATAAAACAAGCAAGGAAAATAATTGTTATGGAGGGGACCATTATGAGCAGAACTCATGATAGAATCCTTTGGAGTCTTAAGCAATTCAATGAATTTAATCTTATGTGTGTCACAACATATAATAATCTCATGGTAGAGAAGCTCACTAATGAAGCGATTAATCTTAATAAGGGATTTTTTTGTGTAAAATGGGCTAACCCAGGAGGATCTCCCTAATAACTAAAATTCAAATTCTTCAAATGCTTAAGAAAAGGTTACAGATTTATAGAGATTGCCGAATCTTTCTGGTGATACCCATTTTGTCAAATTTGGACTTCGGATGTAGAAGTTATCACAATTTGAATTTTTGACATTTGGACTAATTACCTTTCGACATGTGGCATGCGGAAGTAGGGCCTATCTCTGATTTCTTAATCAGATTATGCCACAATCGAAAGTCGAGAGAGAAAGAGACAATTTTTTTGAGCCCATGTCAACTGCTGACTTTTGACATCGAACAATCGGAAGGATAGGAGTCAGAAGTTGGTAGGATCGTTGTGATGCCAATTTTGAATTTCGATGTCGGGGTCAAAACAGTCAAAATAGGTCATCTTCAGAAATTCACCTTCGAAAAGTTAGCATCAACAATTGGCTTCAGAAAGTCAGCATCAATAGTTGGGGTCACAGTGATCAACAGTTCAACTTTCTCGATGATAGAATAAATCGATGGTCCTAGTTTAAACCGAAAGTTACGTCTACAGATTTGGATTTTCAGTTTGTACATAGATATTTGGACATGGATATTTGAATTTGATCCTCATTTCATGCCATTCTACTCCTAACTTGGGCCTATATTCTTATCCTATAGGTAACTTGGGAATCGAGGTGGATTTTGACCCAAATTGGGCATGTTATCCACGGATCTTCACTGACCAAATTATTCTATTTAACAGACTATTTTAGTCATGGCCAAGGACATGGTGAGATAGGGCAGCGAGATATAGAAGGCAATAGAGGAAGAAATACACAATTGGAATAGTAAGAGTTTAGTGGATTTCATTAGACATCAACATTTCATACTGTAAAATCATGATTTGTATTGTCCAGTGTTTGGAGCCTACTGCGTTGAACATAGAGAGTCTCCATTTGTATGCTTGAGGTATCGCATTGGTTCTGTTTGTTATCTTTGAACACGGTGATATTTATGTGATTCTGTATATTTGATGTAACCTTACGCATTTTGAAGAGTTAATTTAATTTGTCGCACTAGAAGTAGACCTAGAGACGTAGGAATTATGAGCCAAACTTTGTTAACAAGTTACAGTCTTCATTTTCATGGTTGCAATCTCTAGTTATTCTCATGATTATGTTCGTATTATTCTCTTTAAGTTTTTTTTTATTCCTTATTGGAACTTAGAAATTAAGAACATTTCACATTTTAAATTCTTGTTGGTTAACCAAAAGGTCCTGGAGTTTATGGACCAGTGTCCTTCCAAAGCATAGGTGGCTCCCCCAGATTCTTATATATGAAAGCACATAGGAAGGACTACTCAAGCATCATGGTGTTGGGATTTGAAATTGGCAGCATGCTCCCCACATGAAAATTTCGTCCTTCCCATAACATGTGGAACTTTGCTTCATTTATTTCAAGTGAAGGAACCAAAACACTCCCTCGTGTTCTTGGCTCACTCATTCTCACTTTAACTCCTTTGTTGGTTGGCTTTTGTATGGCATTCTACTTGTTTTCTTCCTTAACAGAGGGGGGTATCTCTGTTAAGAGATATCAGGGGTGTGGACGACTTTGGGAAGAAATGTAACTCTTTTCCTGGAGGGCATGAAGTTGGTAATGCATATCAATGATTCATGGAAGCGGCAAGAGGTAAAAAAAAATTGTGAACTTTTATTATTTCCTTGTCATTAGGATAGAAGAAGAGTATTAATGAAAAACTTGGACAGTGAGGAGAAATATGTACCAATTCATATGTTTTGTTCTTTTTTATGTGATTATAACTCTATTCCTGGGGAAAAGCTTTCACTTTGGGGTGGTGAGTTTTTTTTCTCAAGGCTTTATGGGTATGTTCACGTTCAAACTGGGGAGAAATTGGGATGGATGACCTTAATGACATTCGGAAGATAAAGAGGATGAAGCATAGAATGAATTCCCAAATGGAGAGAATGAAGGGGTTAAGTGTGTATGTACCTAGGGAGGATAATATGGCATACCTAAGGAGGTACCCAATGGGATATTGCATGTTATGTGGCCATAGTCATGAAATATGCCCACTTGGTAGTTGGTGGGTAATAAATAGGCCCAATAGGTAGTTAGAGGAAACGATATCATAATAAGGGGTAGTTGGCATAGAACCTTTAAGAATACTCATGATTTTGGGCAAGGATTACTACAAATTGATAGTACAACCTCTCACACTGCTTATTAGAATACTAGGCGAGATGCCTTAGAAATAAGAGTGAAGGAATATGGAGAGGGGATAGACAAGCCAGCCAACAAATCTAAGATGCATTTCAACATTATCTTGGTTTTAAACCAAAACACTTAGTCTCATAATATTTACTGTATTGGATTGAAGAATATTGAAGAGGATATTGTGTAGGAAACAACCATGGTAGTCCTAGAAATGCCAAGTACCCAAGGATCTGCTAAGGAGGAACATTAGTCATGTTTTTTCTTAGTTTTATGTTTCCATGTATTTTACTTGTATTGTTTTAAAAGGGAAATTTATTAGGTTGTATTGTTTTAAATGCTCTGTGAATGTAATTAGCACGTTGATATCCATGTATGCTAAGGATAATTTTTTTGATGTTTCTATATAGGTGTTAGACCCTCTCTTGACTATTTTTCGATTGTAATTGTTGTTTGTTTTTCCTCATCCAATTTAATACAAAATGATTAGTCATTTTAGTTATATATATATAATAAAAGCACAAGTCACATTAGAAAAGAGGGAATTGGGGAAGGAGAAAAAGCTTTTCCCTTAATTGAGTTATGTGCTCTTATCTAAGAGGTACTTGTCAATTTTAGAGTATTTTCTATACACCATGGAGAATTCCCACCCTACAAAGAAGAAGCCCTAGGATAAAGGACAACAAAAGGGTAGTTGGAGTAGAGACATGGATAGGTGCATCATATATAAAAATCAAGGCTCGACTTATAATCACCAAGAACAACACCCAAAAGGAGCACCACTAATTACAACAATTGAATCACCACTATCTTCCCTAACATACCTTCCTCTTTTGTTCTACTAATAGCTTGTTTGTCTTACTAATTACCAGTTTGATTGTTCTTGCAAGCTTGCCTAATGTTTCTAGAATTTCTTTAACGAGGTTACTGTGCACTAGCCTTAGATTTTGTAGCTCCGCTATATTTAGATTTCCAAGCTAGAGGGTAGAGTTCCTTGGCCAAATTAAACTCTATAAGATTCCAAAGATTTGTTTTTCAGTACTTGTCTATACTTATTGGCACTTATCCATGATATCCCTCTACAAGCGAAGAATTTGTTTGCTTCATCTAAGGCCTAGTTGCATTGCCTTTGCAAGTTTTTTCACCTATCCTTACTTGTATGTAGTGTTTGTTTACAACTTCAATGATGATAAAGTTTTAGAAGTTAACAAAATATATTATAATCCATTCTCTAATGTGTTGTAATGTCCTTACATTATCGCCCATGGAGTGTAGAATAAATGGTGAATGAATGTACTATTAAGGCACTCCTTGGTTAAGGTCATTGGTCTGAAACTACCTATATACTAGCTTACCAAAAAATGGTTTTACATTATCAAATACAATCTTGAACAAAGTAGTGTTTGTAGCTCTGCTAGATTTAGATTTCCAAGCTAGAGGGCAGAATTCCTTGGCCAAATTAAACTCTATAAGATTCCAAAGATTGGTTGTTCAGTACTAGTCAATACTTATTGGCACTTATCCATGATATCCCTCTACAAGCAAAGAATTTTTTTGCTTCATCTAAGGCCTAGTTGCATTGCCTTTGCAATTTTTTTTACCTATCCTTACTTGTATGTAGTGTTTGTTTATAGCTTCAATGATGATAAAGTTTTAGAAGTTAACAAAATATATTATAATCCATTCTCTGATGTGTTGTAATGTCCTTACATTATCGTCCATGGAGCGTAGAATAGATGGTGAATGAATGTACTGTTAAGGCACTCCTTACGTAAGGTCATTGGTCTGAAACTACCTATGTACTAGCTTACCAAAAAATGGTTTTACATTATCAAATACAATATTGAACAAAGCAGTGTCAGTATCACCATATATATTTCCCTTGAATTATCATATGTATTTCCCTTGAATTATCAGCATTAAGGATACACATCAAGCAATACATTTAGGGAAACACGTCAAGCAACACATTAATGAATAGTTATAGTGCCATGTCATGTGTAGCAAGTTCAACCATTTCCATTAATCAAAAAGGGAAAATGACTTGCAGAGTGCACTCTGCACTGAATGGATTCTAAAGTCCCCAAATAAAAAAAGGCTTCCTCCTCCTGTGTAAAATTTTGGTTCCCTCAGGTAATCTATAAAGACTTATCACAACTTGTGTTACAAACATTTCCAGATAAAAAGTTTTCAACATGTGTCAAAATGCTGGTTGACTTAAGGAATCTACAAAAAATCCATGAAGTACTTTCACCTTTTCATTTTTATTTCGTAGCTTATTATTTTATTTTATTCCTATTCAGAAAATCTTCAAAAGCTTATTACATATGCAATTTCCCTCGCACCTTTAAATAACTATGCACCCAGAGAATACAGGGGCACTCCATTGGTATGATGTCTACGTGCATATATTTATGTGCATTATAGAAGGTTCACTAAATCTAAAAGATGTATTCCATGCATTGAACATAGACATTCATCTACATTTTATGCTATTTAGGTATAAGAGCAGTAGAATTCAAGATGCTTGCAATAAAACTAAGCATCCTGAATTCATCTACATAAATAGCATCTTGAATTTATCTACATAAACATTCATCTATGTTTTATGCTATTTAGGAATTCATGTCTAGTAAAAGTTGGTTCTTGCAGAAGCAAGAGAAGCAGAAGAGATTGGATTGTTTTTGTTGCTTATGATTCCTCCTCTTCTTAAACTATGTAGACTGCAAAGGAAGAAGATAGGAAAACAAGTGCAAAACAAAAATAAGTAGGGCGTAGAGTAAAGTTTCAGACATTAAATGGGTGCAAGTTGGGAATCAATAGATATCCCAAAAATAAGGAAAATAAGGGATTGCTACTTCCAACAGCCCCTTCAAACCTCACTTTGGCATGGGCATTTTACTTATTGCTAATCAACCTCAGCAGCTGGCTCCCATACCATGTTGAAAACTACACATGTTATGAAACTATTCCACAAATTGCCCAAAGGATCCTTGCCCGAAGGATCCTTGCTGCTTGCAGTACAAATAATTTGTCCGGAGTATCCCAAACAGGCCAGGTATCTGGGCGTTAGCCAGATAAGACAGTTGCAGTACATGAGCAGACCTTGTTTGTACAAGAAACACACGTGACTCACTGCAAAAGACTTTTATTTTTATTTCTAACTTCATATCATTGTCATAATGGGTTTTCATATAAAGAGCATACCAAGCAGAGAATCTCAGAAGAATTTTATTTGTATTTATAACTTCATATCACTGTCATAGTGTGTTTTCATATAAAGAGCATACCAGGCAGAGAATCTGATTGCTAGGAGCTCTTGTCTCTATCCCTCTCTGTCTGCACGTAGGTTTCATTTATTGTTGATTTGCTTTGCTGCTCATTAAGACATTGTTATCTGAGCTGTATTTGGTGAACTAGAGAGCTGAGAGGGATTGTTGCCCAGATGCCTAAAATTTATTAAAGCATGCTTGGGTTTTGATCCAATTTGTCTAAAGGATCCCTCCTGTTTGCAGGTCAAGCAGCTGTCCGTTCGCCAGAGAAGAGAGTTGCAGTACATGACAGGCATGCAGATTACAAGTATAAGTGGGATGGAAGTTGACAAAATGGGTGTCCAGAGATCTTTTTGTATATGTACCTACAACTGCATTGAATTGAATGGAGACTACATATGTTAATCTACCATTCAGGCATAGAAGAAGTCTTAGATTAAAAGTTAAAAACCTACTAAAACCATCTAATATCATGTCCCCAACATTATGTTTCTGTTCGGTCATACCTAATCTAGTTATAACGACCCACAGTATCAGCTAATTTTGTCAGAAATTCTGGAAAACAAACAATTTAAAAAAAATGAAATTGATTATTTTAGGTTCATTTATCACATATTCCAATTGTATTACGATTTTGAAGATATTATAACTCGATACAGTTGAATATTTGAGTAGAATTCTTAGTGTTGTTCAGCAATAAGTAGAACAAATCTAAACAAATGATCCACCAATAGATTAAAAAATACCATTATACTAAAAGAATGGATCAGATTGGGCGTACTGAGTGGTTTTACAAGTTTTACAAACAACTGTAACTGATAATGTTCCAGGTGAGAATCATCATAAAACAATAGTTAAACCAAAGGGATTATTATAAAAACATAACAGCATATATAATTTACCAACCCACAGAACACTGCAAGAGAGTTTGCATAAATTTATAAAAAAAAAGTGATGGACACTTGTTGTGCCCCTGCTCAACAGCCTTGTAAAATCATTATTTCATCAAACAAAATTCTATTTTGTTTGATGAAATGTTTAAATTTTAAAAGGACAAGTTTAATGAATTTTCAGCTACTGATATGGTGGTTTTCATTAAGCTACTGATTTGTTGAAATTTAACTTTTTAAACAATCTTTGCAAATTCTATTGGATTAATGAGAACATCATTAAAAGTTATTGTCTTGGATGATTTATACTAGGGAAATTAAAGCAAGACTCTTAATGATTTCTATTCCTACATTGTAACCCTAGTCATGTATATTATCCCAAAGTATTAGAGATTCATTTTATTGATTTCGTTGCTATAAGGATTTGCAAGGTTTCATTACTATGGTTTTCATGCGTTGTCTAAGCAATAACTGTTAAAGGTCTGATGTTTATAACTCTGACGAAGCCTAGACTTATGTTTCATGGTCCTTATCCTAAGTTTGTGAGCCATCGTCTATCTTGATTGATTTTAATATGGTCGTATTTCAAGGTTCAATTGCATGGTTTGTGATTATATTATAACCTCCGCCACCTTTACAAGATATGTCGAATCTATGATAGGAGTGCATACATTATGGTTATCACCGGATTGATTTATGGCACAGCCTGTATCTTAACTCACATATCGCGAAGACAGTGTGCTATCATGACACTGGTACTTGACCTGTCCATCATGTTTAAGCCTTGATACGTATCTTCCGTCGTGGATGCCTGTCGATCAAACACCTGTTTTACGTACAGTGTAAGGTCTCCCATCATTTAAGTCAGGGTAAAATCATGATATTATCAGGGTTCTAGGGTTTTCGACCATCATTTGTGCTATCAATCGATTACCACTCCAAGTGCCGATGGCTTCGTTCATGTCAAACCCGCAGAGGTATAGCCTGCATTCGTGCATGGCTTACCCTGTTCATTATCTGGTGTTGCTGAGCCTTCATTCTACGTGCTCACGATCTTGTGTTCTGTCTCCCGTCGAGCTCTGGTACCTATTTCGCGTGCAGTTACGCATTTGGACACAGCCAGTGATGGCACCTGTTGTAAGGGTTGAAACCTGCGAGATGACCCTGTTACATTCAAACCCTGAACTCGCAAGGAGAGTCAAGGATATAGGATGGATGTCGTTCTTGAAGAAATTCTCTGATTCTAATCCTGAAGTTACTAGAGTCTTTGCGCTTTCTCTGGTTGATTTTCAAGCAGAAGTTGGGGATTTATGGTTTCGGGTGGATGAAAGGTCAATAGCAGCTGCCACAGGTTTATCCCTAGACGGTCAGAGGTGGTTCAAGTACCAGAAGATGAATATCACTGAATGGCACCAGTTATTGAAAAACCCTGCTCAAGAAGTCTCGTTCCAAACTGGGGTGGCCCGTAAGTATTTTAGGAAAGAATGGCAACCTGTCCTCAATCTGATTCACCATTACTTGACCTGTGAAGGTCGGTTATCATCAGCGTATGTATACCACCTCCGTCTTATGTCTGTTTTTATAGGGTTTCCGTTAAATTTGCCTTATTATCTTCTGCACAGCTTGTTCAAAATGTCCAATGCGATTAAAAAAGGCCCGAAACACGTAAGCCATAGCCTCTTCCATCACGGTTTGGTTCGTATGCTGATTGATAATGAATTGTTGAAGTCGGGTCGGTCTTGGGATGATTTTATAGAGTCCAATGGTTTTTCTGCATTCTGTCACTGCATGTTCGACAATCCTGATGATTGTATTAAGCATAAGGATCCGAGTCCAGTCTCAGTTCCTCCTCTGCACAAACCTCTGTCGAGCCCTCGTCGTAACAGTCCTCAGTCGTGTAAAAACCCCATGGATAAAGCAGTGAAAGGTGCTCATACACCTCTAGGTTCCAAGCGTGTGAGGGCAGCCTCGTCCTTGTCACAAACAACCCCACAAATTGACACAGATAAGATTCGTGGTCGTGGGCAAGATGGACCAAGAGCTAGGTTGGCAGCTAGATTCACTAGAAGTATGGCGAAAGCTGCCTCGGTTAAGACCCCTGTAGTTGACAAGCCTCAGGTGGAAACTGTTGTTTTGGATGATGATGAATTGGGTTTTCCTCCACCTGATGATTACAATGTTGTTCATCCTAAAACTGTTACAAATCCTGTCGATCAGACTCCTCCCGTGGTTGGTGAGGATATCCCTGTGTGTGATAAAGAAGTGCCAGTGGATTTTGTTGTTAATGTTTCGGCTAAAGAAAAGCCTGTGCACACGAATTCGCCTGGTGTGCATGGTATCACAAACATGGTTCACCCGTTGTTTATTAACTGTCTGCTAGATAAAATCCGTACCATGGAAGAACGGGTTAATGAGATTGCGGCAAACCGTGAATTGATCAGGGCTGATAACGCTAGGTTGAAGGTGAAAGTTGATGAGAATGATCAACAGCTCCTTCGACTGAGGAATCATAAGAATAAGTTAATTAGGAGAGTGCTCAAACTTCAATATGAAAACAATAAGAATGATGAAAAGGTTAGTGAACTCAATGCTCAGATCGCGCTCATGCAATTCAGAGCTCCTTCACCAAGTCATTCTAGTGGGGTCAATATTCAAGTTTTTAATGCGCCGGTTAACTTGTGATTAGGATGGATCTATTTACTTTTGAATTTTGATGATCTTGTACAGGTATTTGTTTATTGTATTTTATTTGTTATTTGTTATTTATCATTTCGATTTGTGTTCATGTTTTAATTTTATTATTTGATTTGCTGCAGGTATTATGGGTGCTGTTTACATCCAGGTTTGATCGTTGTTTTTGGATTATACTCCTCATCTATTGGAACAGATCAATCACTATATTTTCCAGGTGTCGTCTTATCATTAGAAATTCAATTTTCATCGATCGAATTGTTATTTTTGTGCGGTGTTTTTCTTGCATTGAAAAATGACAGGTTTTCACTTGTCATTTTTAGTGTGAAATTAGTTAGATTCGATCTGGACTATCTCTATCTTTTAGGGATGTTTATTTTTCAAAGAACATGTATTTAAGGTTTGAAAGTTGATGAGAATGAGGTCGATAGTTTATGGAAGGGAAAAGGACAAGACTGGGTTTGATTTATTTGTGACTCTGGACTGCTACCCGCCTGCAGCCTCAATCTTTTGAACTGGTGATACGTTTATATATGTTTTCTGTTTGAACATTTTGCATATGTTCTCGGTATCTATTAGTCCTGTTATTTCCTTTTCATACTTATTTATGTTTGTTAAAATTCTCTGTAGAAGTTTACAAACATACATTTCTCGTATAATTATCGATTTTCATGCTTTCAATTCTGCTAATATATCATGTTATGTAACTGGCAATCGAAATTGTTGTTTATATGATTTGTAATTGATTACTGTATAGGCCTGGTTAATGTTTAACTTATTTAAATATTACTAAAGTGTATCCATGTGGTAATTCTATTAGCATTAATTGATCTCATGGTTAATTCCTCTTATCGCTCCTGATCAGGATAGAGTAGATTAGGATAATATGTGTTTTTTCTTTTATATTATTTGAAAATTCTACTGAATCAGATCCTTTCCTAGGAATTACCAACATTCAGATTATTTTGTTGTAATTATTGTACATTGTGTATATGATTCATTACTGTAAAAAATTAACATTGTTAATTTTTATCTTTTCATTCTTGTGTTAACTGCTTTAAGTAGAATAGATATAACGGTTTTTCATTCTGTAATATATAACCTGAATTAACCTTGGTAACCCTAAGTTTAGGGTCTAACATCAATCAGTAGCACTAACCCCATCTTTAGGCTTTTAGAATTGCAGGCCAACAGAGCCTTTAAACCTGTCGGGAACGACTATCCCAAACAGCTTGGAGCCTGCTTTAAGGATCTCGGTCTGGGTCGTTTTCCCCCGTTGCGTGCTCAGTCAAATACGCACGTCAACAACACTCCATGCTTTAAAGACAACAAATTTGCATAGAAATGAAATTGCACAGAATGAAATCCAGGACGAGTGGAAAAACAAAGTACCTGTTCCTCTTCTTTAGCTCTTTGAATTAGAATTCCTGCAAACGTATTCCTAGAAATAGTGCAACTTCTCTTTGCAAACCCAAATAGTGCAAATCCTTTAAAACCACTAACTAAATGTGACCAGTAAACACCATTTATGCAGGAGGGAGGGGTGGTCACCATGACAAGATGTTCCACAACCTCCTCCATGAATAGCAAGCTATCTATGGGGTTTAATAAATTCAGAATAAATGCTAAACTGAGGAAACTGAGAAAAAAACACACGCCATCCTTTGATCATCTGACCAACTATAGAGTCACTTCACGTTTCCTTAAAGCTCAACGAGGATTGTAAATTGAAGGGAAAAAGGAATACTGTAACCAGAAACCGTTATGAGTGAGAAACCCTAAATGTCTTCAACCATTAGTAACCCTAAGTGTGTTCTCCTGTACTAATGTGCTGCAACAGATGACTAAGTTGTTCAGAACCCTAAAGGAGTTAGGGTTACCTACCAAGTTCAGTTATATCTCAACATCGACCATTAAACCAGAACCAAGGCTCTTTTTATAGCTGTTGCTCTGACCTCTCCAGAAATCGTTGAACGGGCTCTTTCTACAGAAATCATAAGACTGGCTCTCCAGAAATCGCTGGACGGGCACTCCAGAAATCGCCGGATGGGCACTCCAGAAATCGCTGGACAACTATGGTTCTGACCAACTTAAGAGTCACGGCTCTCCAAAAATTGTTTGACTGTAGAAGAAAGAAAAACGTGAAACCTAGTAGTTTAAACAGCGTGAAACGTGGTCGCCGGACTGTAGAAGACAGAAAAACGTGAAACCTAGCAGTTTAAACCGTGTGAAAAGTGGCCGAGAACGCGTGGCAGATACCTACTCACCCAAAGGCCGACGATGCTACAGTGTTCCCAAACCCAGCTTTTGAGAGAAAAACGCCTTACAGTGTAATAAATAAAACATTAATTAAAAGACATAAATGACAAGATATATTAAATCTAGCAATAAGAAGAAAAAAGAAAGAAAGAGAGAGAATTACTCATATAGACACTTATTTGACCCAAACATTCCAAATCATACTAACTTTATAAATAGCTTCTACTTGACTAGTTGTGGTCTTATAATTAGTGAGTACCAAGAACTTATTGGGCAATCTTATTTAACAAATGTGACCATTTTCTATTGGGTAACTACTAACTGGCTATCTAAAAGAAAATGGACTTGCACAATAATTACCAACAACTAAGTACCTCAAAGTAGGGAGGTTAAGGTAGAGACCTAACATTCTTCCAGACTTCATTCGGAAAATTGATTATACTAGTATGAAAGTGAGCCTCCCTAAAGATGTAATTCATTGTCACTCTTGTATCCTCATTCTTCTTCCCATTGATGACAAGATTATACTAATCATCTTTTTTATATGAAACCATAGTCTTTGTAAATTGCCAAATCGCTTTACTCTTTAATAGCATTTCCATATTTTGTTCCCATATACCATAGCTATGGCTATATTCAAAACCACAAGTTACTGCTTGAAACTCCTGTTCTTAATTTATCTAGACATCGACCCATTCATTCTTCAAATCTAAACTTTAAGGAAATAAAAAACACATACAATCAATAACCTCTAATAGAATTGTAAACAATAGGCTAAATCTCAAACCAATAACTTTGATATCATATTTGGACAACTACAAAATTATTAAATAAAAAAGTATACCATATAAGAAGTGACAATATGTAAAGAAATGATTACAATATGTTAAGTCAATGTACAATAGAAAACACAAACCAATTTGGTTTTTATGATAGATTTGATCATAAGAGTAATAATTCAAAAAATAAAACATTTAACTAACTCAGCTATTTTAACAACAGAATCTCACATATCACATATTTAATCTATTTATTTGACTATCCACACACCATTGTCTCATTTTATTAGCAAAAGAAACAAACATTACACAATACATGGACTAGCACATAATAAAGCTTACAAAACCATAAACAAAATATGTAAATATCCAACATAATAATCAGCTACTTATTTCATAGTTTCTCGTTGAAGGCGGACTTGTTCCCAGGCTAGAATAGTTTGCAAGAAACTTAGGAGCAATGAGGTACATCCTCCGATCAAAGCTAGCACTAACCATGGCTTTGACAAATACTTTTGCTTAAATTCTGCCCACAAGATTCTATATTTGCTTGTGTAAAACGTTACAACCTCGTCAATAACGCTGTCTATTGGTCCGTATGATGCGCTCTCGTCCAGTCCCTGCGTCATGTCTTTCCAGGTATCGGCTACTTCTTGGTCGCTGCCACTACGGATTATACCCTCTTTTCTCAGCAACTGCACGTCCTCGGCTTTTTCGATCAAGCGTTTCATCATTTGCACATAGCATAGCAGTGGTTTCTTTGCATTTTTCGTGTCCTCTAATGCCAACAAATTTCTCATGACAGCATCGGTTCTGTCGGCCATTTTAATCGCGGGTAACTTTAACGTACAGGTTTTGCGATCGAAACTAACGTACAGGTCAAGTCCGTTTTGTTTGGCGAACTTCACTCCTCGCTCATGGAGTTGTTCCACTCGAGGTAAATCTATCCGTTTATCATTACCTGATTCAAACAAGACTATAATTTTTTTATAAACAAACCCTAAAACTTGGTGTGATAGGCTATAAACTTGGTGTGATAGGCTTTGGTGTCTTTTGCAAACGTGGTGTCTTTTGTAAACTTGATGTCTTTTGCTATTCCCTGTGGAAATCGGTTTAAACCCGGCTATAATATTGTCATAAACAAATTCTAAAAGGTGTGATTTGTAGTTGACAGGGACAGATACACGCCTATAAATCTCAAAAGGAGACACAAAAGGAGACAGTTTGTGCCAGACAGCTTGCCTTAAAATTGACTTGAGTACGTGATCTCCTCTAAGGATCCATTGATATGTTTGTGCCTCCCATTCAATGACCGTCTTTAAGACAAAAAGAGGTATTTGATTTTCTAACTTCATAATATCCTCCTGAACTGGGACTATACTCTGGATTTGCGAAATGTAGCGAGCTGCTCTCCGGTTCTTAGCTGCCTTCGGGGAAACCTGACTAAAAATTAATAAATAAATAAAACATTAATTATCCTTCACATAAATTTTAGCACATCCAAATCTTCTTTTGTGGTTGACAATTATGGAAAACTATCGTGGTTAATAGTTATGCAATGGATGACAGTTTATAAATATTTTTATATTTTTTATCATAGATACATGTTATCATAGACATTTTTGTTGTATCTACACATTTATCAACTATCATTTATTTTATATTCTTTTTCTTTTTATTTAGCAATATTCTAGTCATTTGACATGAATTGTTGGTTATCCATTCATCATTCATCAATTATGAGTTATTAATGCATTGCTAACAGTTATTCATTTATCAGCTATGAGTTATCTATGCATTGCTACCGGTTATTCATTTATAAGCTAGATCCCTGTTATTTTCTATATTTTTCTTTATAATTGTTTATTTGGAATTTTAAACTACTACCATAAATTCAATCTAAGCAGTAAACTTGTCTCATCCTCATCTGAAAATGAAAAAACATAACCCTTAATCCACCCCAAATCTCAATAAAAAAGTGTATAATTTAATAAGAAGAACCAAAAAAAAGGTGTAGAGAGCTTATAAAACCATTGATGTCTGCATCTACAATTTTCTTTATAGTGCTTAATAAAGAAAAAATGAGACTATACTTACCACAAGAACTGCAAAAGGAATAAGCCATCTTGAGCCATGTTGCTACCTAGTTCATCATAGTTCTGATCTGGGCCATACCATTCCCTAATGTCCTTCCCGTGAACTTCAATAATCCTATGAGACAGCTTATTTA
>LPNX010924042.1:76343-141473 GCA_001517045.1 Pseudotsuga menziesii | reverse complement strand
ATGACCAAAAGTTATATTAGCCCCCTTGAGGAGCCTCGTTTTGATTCTTGGGGGAGGTGTAACGAAAAAGCTTGTACAATTGAGGTGTTGAGGTGGTATCGAGGTGGGGCAGTTGATGCTCACTGAGCTTTTTGGAGAGATTTTCAAGATTAGAATGTGTGTGTGTGTGTAGGGAGAGAGATGGTAACAATTATATTAGCATTTGCTTAGAATTTTGAATACCACATCTACTTTTGTTGAGTGTTGAAACTTTCCATTCTTATTATTTTCAATTTTGTTAGTATGATTATTTAAAAAATACTTTCTTTGTTTTATGGTGTTTGAATTAACAAGTAATAAAACTTTTTCAATAGAAAATTTAAGATTGGATGAAAATAACATACAATCTATACAATGTGCAATAAACATAGAGATTACTAAATACAAAAGAGAAAGTTAATCTAAAAAACAAAAGTGTTCATAATTACCAAAACTATTATCATCTTGAATCACTTCAATAACAAATTTCACTTATTTCCAAAAAATCAATTATGTGCTCTTCTCCAGTCCTGGCCAATTGGTCCGTATCATGTGCTCTTCTCCAGTCCTGGCCATCGGGAATCATGTGCTCTTCTCCAGTCCTGGCCAATTGGTCCGTATGATGTGCTATTGGTCCGTATCATGTGCTCTTCTCCAGTCCTGGTCAATTGGTCCGTATCATGTGCTCTTCTCCAGTCCCTTCGTCATGTCTATTGGTCCGTATGATGTGCTGTGCTCTTCTCCAGTCCCTTCGTCATGTCTATTGGTCCGTAACATGTCAATTGGTCCGTAACATGTGCTCTTCTCCAGTCCCTTCGCCATGTCTATTGGTCCGTAACATGTCAATTGGTCCGTAACATGTGCTCTTCTCCAGTCCGTAACATGTGCTCTTCTCCAGTGCTGTGCTCTTCTCCAGTCCCTTCGTCATGTCTATTGGTCCGTAACATGTCAATTGGTCCGTAACATGTGCTCTTCTCCAGTGCTGTGCTCTTCTCCAGTCCCTTCGTCATGTCTATTGGTCCGTAACATGTCAATTGGTCCGTAACATGTGCTCTTCTCCAGTGCTGTGCTCTTCTCCAGTCCCTTCGTCATGTCTATTGGTCCGTAACATGTCAATTGGTCCGTAACATGTGCTCTTCTCCAGTCCCCTCGTCATGTCAATTGGTCCGTAACATGTGCTCTTCTCCGGAGCAGGATAAGCGTTCACCAAATCGCCCCCGACTCGTCGGAATCCGGCAGATCAATTTTGGTGTGAATCATACTTTCGAGGAATTAAATCGTAATTTTAATCATTTTGGTAGTTTTAAAATGCCCGATTTAGTATTGAAAGAGCTGATAAGATTAGTAGAATTCCCAAATAATGAAATAAACAATTTCACAGCTAACATTTGACTAATTTTAATCAAAAATCGGCCGGAAAAACGGGGCGATTTGGTGAACGCTTATCCCACGCGCTCTTCTCGAGTCCTGGCCAATTGGTCCGTATCATGTGCTATTGGTCCGTATGATGTGCTATTGGTCCGTATCATGTGCTCTTCTCCAGTCCCTTCGTCATGTCGTTCCAGGTATTGGCTGCTTCTTGGTCGCTTCCCAAGTCACTATCTAAAATTTTGATAAGAAAAATTAAATTAGGCTTTGCATTGTAAAGTTACACAATAATGGTTTATTGAGAAATTTTTTTTTAATGAGAAAAATTATGTTATTTTATAAAAGGTCAAAAAAAAAGTTTTAAAGGGTATTGAAAGCTTTACGGCATAGATTAATTACACATTGATTGAAAAGGTGGATCATAATTGTAATATGTACACTAGCATTTAAAATGAAAACATTTATATCTAAATCTTCATGACAGAATTAGATGTCATTTTTATTATACATTGATTGGCACGGTGGATTGTAGTTGTAATAGTTATATTGGTACATCTAAATTTTCATGACAGAGATTGGATGGAAATTGTTTTATTACACATTGATTGATTGGGAAGATGGATTGTAGTTGTAATAGTTATATTGGTACATCTAAATTTTCAGGGCAGAGATTGGATGGAAATTGTTTTATTACACATTGATTGATTGGGAAGGTAGACTGTAGTTGTAATAGTTATATTGGTACATCTAAATTTTCATAACAGAGATTGGATGGAAATTGATTTATTACACGTTTATTGATTGGGAATGTGGATTGTAATTTTAATAGTTATATTGGTACATCTAAATTTTCATTACAAAGATTAAATGACAATTGATTTATTACACATTGATTTCAGGAAGGTGGATTATAGTCATACTAGTATTTAAAATGAAATGACTAACTTCTAAAATCATATAGTGGTAGAGAGTGGATAAATCATATAATGGGTAAGTGGATAGTACCTAAATCAAATGGTGGATAGTGTTAAATCAAATGTCCAAATGGTGTATAGTTGAGAACAACTAAAATTAATGATGGAAACTTAATTAGGTAAAAAATATGTGTGTATTTAAAATAAGATCGTTGGTATCTAAATCATACGGTGGAGAGTGGATGATTGATGGACATAATGAGAGATATAAGTAAGTAGTAGTTTGTTGTTTTTTAAAATGAATTGTTTGGATTGGTTTGCCTATAAAATCATATGGTGGAGGGTGGATGACATTCAAAACATTTGGAAGTGGGTTATGATTAATTATGATGGTTTATTAATATTAATATTGTAGTGTTTATTTAGTGTATATTTGGCATAATGATAATGTTTTTTACTTATATAATGTGTTGAGTATAAATTTATGTGTTGAAATAATGACAACTAATTTTCGAAGGATTCCGATATTATCATTTTTCTAAAATTTTATTATTTTGTTTTTAGTTGAAACAAACAAGCTCAAGATAAAATATAGATAGGTGCATATTTAATTGGTCAGTTTTATGTAACTATGTGAGAAAAGAAAAGTTATATCTATGTAAACCTGTAAAGAAAAATATGAAAATATGTATATGAGAAATGGTTATAAACATGTTTAGTTGTTATATTAAACCATAAGAATACCAATATTATTGCCTCGAGAATGTTTCCTATTAAAGGTTTTATCACATAATATTTACACATGTTCTTTGTATGATTGAACTATTGATCTCTTTTGGTTTATGTTTCTATTACCAACAAGTGCTATTAAAACTTGGTTAAAGGCCGCTTAACATCAATGCATGGATTCAAGGAAAGATGAATCTTCTCGGTGAAGCAGCTCTTGAACATAGATTTGATATTGAAGCATGAGTGTCATGGAGAATGTGTAAGGATTTCTTGATCTTATTTTCACCCAACGACAATGACCCTATTAGGTAGGAAGACTCCTAAGACTGAACCTCCTCCTCATCTACAGAATCAACCTCATGAAGCTCAAGAGGTGAAGTGAAAATCAATAATAGGTCTTTCTCTTCACTTGCAATGTCTTTATGCTCAAATAAATGTGTACTTGTAATAATATCTTCAATAGGAATCTCTATGTCACCAACAAAGAGGGATGAGCATCCATCAGTAGATGTCTCCATGTTATCTTGGTACCCATCAGTAGGTACATCAACCTGGGGGCATGGCTGCACAGGCCAATGTTCCGGGACGCAGACACTTGGTCGAGGTAACAGCTCGATCGAGGGATTTTGCAGCGGACTTAACAGTGGTTGCGGGTGCACGTGGCCCTGCTTATAATTTTTTAGAAACAGGAAGCTCGATCGAGGTATGAAGCTCGATCAAGGTTCGTAGCTCAATCGAGGCCACTACCTCGATCGAGGGTTTATCTAACCCTCGATCGATCTCTTGGTAAACCCTCAATCGAGGGTTTAACAAGAGCTTGATCGAGGGTTTAAGAGAACCTCGATCGAGTCCTTGTTAAACCCTCAATCGAGGTATTAAAACCTTGATCGAGGGTGTGCTTTTTGCATTTCGCCGAAAATGTGTTGCCAAAAATTGTTACCCACCTCCATGGATGCACGCTTTTGCTTAAATTATGCCCACAAGATTCTATATTTTCTTGTGTAAAACGTTACAACCTTGTGAATAACTTTGTCTGTTGGTTCGTATGTGCTCTTCTCCAGGTTTTTCCTCATTTTGTTCTAGGTATCAGCTACTTCTTGGTCACTTCCCAAGCCACTATGGATTATACCCTCTTTTCTCGGCAACTTCACGTCCTCGACTTTGTCGATCAAGCGGTTCATCATTTCCACATAGCAACTCATTGGTTTATTTTCCTTTTTGTCCTCGAATGCTAACAAATCTTCCTTCATATCTTCCTTTTCATCATTCATGCCAAGTCATCACTACCTTTGTCTTTCTTTTGTCTTTCACTGAGTTCACTCTGCCATCATGTCCTTGGTTATTCCTTTGTCATCACTGAACTTCTTTTGACATCAATGACAACTATAATCCATATTGCTAACACTATGATTGTGAGAGAGTTAAGAGGAAGTGCAACGAGGGTTGTTGTAGGTTGTATCCCTTCATTTTGTTGGATGGTATAATAAAATGATTGACAATTTTTGTGTAGACATAGCCCATCTTGGGTGAACCATGTTATATTTGGTTTCTCTCTTATAATGTGTTTTATATTTGTATTTTGTTTATTATTGTTGTTATTGCTCTGCGATCCTGTTTTTCTGACATATTACTCATGTTTGAGTATTAGTGCACTGATAAAACTTAGAAATAATTGGTATTATGACAAAAATGGGTTTTTATCTACCCATTCTATAGAGGCTAGAATTTGTGTAGTCTTAAGGAAAAAGAATTTTTAACTGTTATAGCTCTCTAATATACTTTAGGGTTTCCAATAATAGTGCTAAAAAAAATATTTCACAATACTAACTAGGCAGGATAGACCGCACCATTAGTTGTATTACCTAATTCCATAGTACATGAGAGTCATATCCTTAACTAGTCTTGGTGTGTGATAGCAATAATATAATCAAGAGGCTTATGTAAGGCTAGTTTCAAGTGAACCTATAAGGATTCCTAGATACCCAAAGGTACATGGAAAATAAAATCTAGATGCATATTTTCTCTAATGTCATACTATTTGAAGAGTACCAATAGAGGTGTATAGTGTTGTCCAACAAGGTGACTCTACTTTGTATTCTTTTTGTGCACCATGTATTCTTCTGCAACCACAATTTTACACATTGAATGACAAATATCTATGTTTAAATATGCCAGAACATGTCTCTAGAATTAGAAAATGTTCTAAAATTTGCGCATGTATTGGCACATGAAAGAGCTCTAGTACAACTTGTAATGTGCTTAACCAATAGCAATAAGACAACATGAACAAGAAGCAAATACATGTGAACATGAGATTAAACTTGTAGAATATAACCCTTTTATTGATCATTCTAAATGAGAGAGCAATGCTTATGGGCATCTTTAAGGTGACAACCTCCTTTGAGAAAAGGTATGATACAATAACAATCTTTAACCCAAACATTTCAAAGCCTATTATCTCTATAAATAGATTCTACCTAACTAGTTATGGTCTTATCATTAATGAGTACCAAGAATTTAGTGGGTAGCCTTCTTTAACAAATGTGGCCCTTTTCCATTGGGTAACTACTAACTAATTGCATGATGGACTTGTTCAAAGAAAATGGCCTTGTATGTGAATTACCATCCGCAAAGTACCCCAAAGAAAGAAGGTTAAGGTAGGGACCTAACATTCTTCCAAACTTCATTCAGACAATCAAATTCTCCCAGATACCATATTCATGTCCATTCAAATCCATAACTCATTGCATGAAATCCATGTTCTTAATCTATCTAGATCTAGACCCTGATCTAGTCTTCAAGTATTCACCCTATGTCAATCTAGAGTACACACAAACAATAACCTCTAAAATGATTGTAGAGAATAGGCTAGGTCTCAAACCAATATCTTTGGCACCATGTTGGATAACTACAAAATTCATAGGCCAAGGAGCTATACACTATAAGAAGTGGCACTGGCTAAAAACAATTGTTACAACACTTAAGCAGAAGTCAAGCTAGCTCAACATAAAATAGAAAACACAAACCAAGAAAGTTCCATATACCTTTTTTTCATGATAGCTAAAAGATACAAACATGTAATGAGCTTGCTTACCTTCTTCTTGTGATAGCATTGAACTTATACCAAAATTTTCAAAAAAATAAACTGCAATATGATCAAGTGTTGCAACAAAAGGCCAAATCCACCCAACAAGATGAAATACAAATACTATGGATTAAGAAAAAAAATCAACCTACATAGTCAAGAAGATTGTATTAGCCCACATGAAGTTAAATAAAAGTTTCAACTTTTTATGGTTCAACATTTAAGAGCCAACAACCTAAAGGGGATGTTATTTAATAAGACTCAAATCTTCAAGGTTGAATGCACAAGGATGAGGAGTTGGTGTGTTATGAAGATGTGTTGATATAAATGAAATCCATTATTTAATTCTATTAATTTTTTCTTACAAATTACACTAGTTATACATCATCAGAATTTAAACATCTCTTACTAGAGAGGTCTCATGGTTATTAAGATCATTGATCCACATTTATATAAAAAAAACATATAAATATAGTAAAGAAGACAAATCCTAATTGAAAGTTACAAGATAGATAATAATCCTATTACATAAATCTTAACACATCATCATAAGTTAAGCATCTCTTATTAGAGAGGTCTCATGGTTATTAGGATCATTAATCCACATTTATGTAAAAAAAGCATAAAAAAACATATAAATATAGTAAAGAAGACAAATCCCAATTGAAAGTTACAAGATAGATAATAATCCTATTACATAAGTCTTGAGTCATTTGATGAAAGAGAATCATGAAGTAGGAGAGTTGGTAATAACAAGATCTAGTCCAAAGCAAGAGTGTGAGATATCACTAGATTAATTTCCTTGGCAACGCGTGTTAAGGTTAGATACCATTTACTTAACTTGGTAGTTAAAGCTGGAGTAAAATAATGGAATCTTAATTGTATTAATATCAATACATATATAATAATGACAACATCATTCATCAATGCTTAATTTATATATAACTGGCACAACCACCAAACTTGTGGCTTGATAACTAATACTTTCAAAATATCTATATATATATATATAAGTAACTCACTCTTACTTTTGGTGCCTTTACCTTTATTTTCAATTCTAAATTTTAAATTTATCCATGTTTTAAATTCTAAATTTTAAATAAACATGGAAAATTTGAAGTAGACATAAAAAGAGATTTTAAAAACTTAAGGTAAATGTTTTAGGTTTTAGATAATCTTTGTGTAAATGTTTCAAAATCCAAATATCCATATATATATAAAGAATGCTAAATCCATTGATATAATAAAAAATATAACTAAACTATTTCATCAAAAACATTCTTTCTTATTCAATTAAAAAATAAAAGATTTAACCAACTCTAAGCTAAAAATATGACTTTTTCATATCCTTAGCAAAACAAACAAAAGTTACACAATTATCCATATCATACATGGACTTACACATAAACAAAATATGTAAATATCCAGATAGTAGTTACTTCTTGGTCGTTGCCCAAGTCACTCTGGATTATTACCTGTTTTTTTCTCAGCAACTGTACGTCCTCGGCTTTGTCGATCATGCGGTTCATAGTTTCCACACAGCATCTCAGTGGTTTAATTCCTTAGTACATTTGAGTGATCTCCTTTAGTTGTATTACCTAATTCCTTAGTACATGAGAGTGATCTCCTTAAGTGCTAGTCTTGATGTACAATAGAAACAATATAATGAGAAGTTTATGTTAGGCTAAGTTCAAGTGAACTGATAGGGGTTTCTATAATATTCAATAGAGGTGAATAAGGTGAGGGATTTCTATATTTTCTTAAATGTA
Source organism: Pseudotsuga menziesii (assembly GCA_001517045.1). Classification (NCBI taxonomy): domain Eukaryota; kingdom Viridiplantae; phylum Streptophyta; class Pinopsida; order Pinales; family Pinaceae; genus Pseudotsuga; species Pseudotsuga menziesii. Next base: position 133,590 of record LPNX010924042.1, on the reverse strand, counting down.
ATACTATTAGAAGGGGTGCCAATAGAGGTGAATAAGGTTGTCTAACTAGGTGACTCTAAAAGTATTCTCTTTATGTGCCATCTATTCTTTTGCAACTACAATTTTACAAATAGAATGACAAATCTCTATGTTTAAACATTAGAACATGTCTCTAGGATTACAAAATATTTTGAAATTTTGGCATGTATTAGCACATGAAAGAGTTCTAATACAACTTATAATGTACTAAACCAACTTAAATAATAAAACATGAACAATATTCAAACAAATGTAAGTACAAAAAAGCAGTATAATATAACTCTTTTAATGGTAGTTCCAAAAGAGAGAACAATATGGATAAGCATCTTTGAGGTGGAAACCTACTTTAAGAAAAGATCATATACAATAACAATATTTGACCCAAACATTCCAAATCATACTAACTTTATAAATAGCTTCTACCTAACTAGTTGTGGTCTTATAATTAGTGAGTACCAAGAACTTATTGGGCAATCTTAATTAACAAATGTGACCATTTTCTATTGGGTAATTACTAATTGGCTATCTAAAAGAAAATGAACTTGTACAATAATTACCAACAACTAAGTACCTCAAAGTAGGGAGGTTAAGGTAGAGACATAACATTCTTCTAGACTTCATTCGGAAAATTGATTATACTAGTATGAAAGTGAGCCTCTCTAAAGATGTAATTCATTGTCACTCCTGTATCCTCATTCTTCTTCCCATTGATGACAAGATTATACTAATCATCTTTTTTATATGAAACCATAGTCTTTGTAAATTTCCAAATCGCATTAACTCTATAGACATTGATTTGATTCATATGAAAGTGATAACATAACATTAAGGTCTCTGGACTGCAATGACTTTAGAATCCATTAATTAAAAAGGGAAAATGACTTGCAAAGTGCACTCTGCACTGAATGGATTCTAAAGTCCCCAAATGAAAAAAGGCTTCCTCCTCCTGTGTAAAATTTTAGTTCCCTCAGGGAATCTATAAAGACTTATCACAACTTGTGTTACAAACATTTCCAGATAAAAAGTTTTCAACATGTGTCAAAATGTTGGTTGACTTAAGGAATCTACAAAATCTCCATGAAATACTTTCACCTTTTCATTTTTATTTCGTAGCTTATTATTTTATTTTATTCCTATTAAGAAAATCTTCAAAAGCTTATTACATATGCAATTTCCCTCGCACCTTTAAATAACTATGCACCCAGAGAATATAGGGGCACTCTATTGGTCTGGTGTCTATGTGCATATATTTATGTGCATTATAGAAGGTTCACTAAATCTAAAAGATGTATTCCATGCATTGAACATAGACATTCATATAAATTTTATGCTATTTAGGTATAAGAGCAGCAGAATTCAAGATGCTTGCAATAAAACTAAGCATCTTGAATTCATCTACATAGACATTCATCTATGTTTTATGCTATTTAGGAATTCATGTCTAGTAAAAGTTGGTTCTTGCAGAAGCAAGAGAAGCAGAAGGGTGTGTGCAAGAAGTTGAGGGACCTTTTAGATGCAATGGTGGAGTGAAGTCAATCACTCTTAATCCAAAAAAAAGAAATCATCCCAAGCAATCCTGAACCTGCCAAGCCTAGTCCCAAGGCTGGCAATAGGCATGCCAACTAGGATAGTAAGACAAATCGCGCCTCCATTTTAGTGAACAAAATCGCGTGCACGATTTCGTTCACCAAAACGGAGGCGCGATTTGGAAAGCCTATTTTCTTTTTTAAATTGGCCGAGGCCATCTTTTTCTCCTCACCGCGTGGCTATTGGACCAAGGAGGAGCAAATATCGACTGTGCAAATGCGCTTTTGGGTGTGCCAAAGCCCTCCATCTCCAACTTTGGATAAAACTCCCTTTTGTGAGGTATTTTCCTCATTTATTTTCATGTTTTTTTCTCTTTCTTCAACAATTTATTTGCCCTAGATTGAAAAATTAAACCATATTAAATTAAATTATGGCCAATTGAAACAAAAACCCAATGGAATTGGCCAATTGAAACAAAAACCCAATGGAATTGCCCAATTGAAACAAAAACCCAATGGAATTGCCCAATTGAAACAAAAACCTAATGGAATTGCCCAATGGAAACAAGAACCCCAATGTAATTGGCCAATTGAAACCAATTCCCCAATTTAATGATTAAAATTAAATAATTTTGATTATTTAACAAAATTCATACCCAAAATTCCCATGCCCAATGGAAACCAAAACCCCAATTAACTCAAAAAACAAATGAATTTCACTATTTCCATATGCATATTCACAAGGATCCTTGTGAATCCATACCAAAATCCACAAATAAACACCTTATAATTTTGATGAAACTTCTCGAAGTTGCTCTTCCAAGAACATCAATAAACACCTTATAGTTTTGATGAAACTTCCCAATCCAAGTGTCAAAATAAGGTATAGAAGCTTCCCATGCTTTTAACAAATATTTCGTCTTAAACGAAGGGTACTTTTTGGTTAAGGTCAAGACAACAAAGTTCAACAATAGACTCTATGAACGTGAAGATACATAGGTAGGTTGATGTATTTGATTAAACATGCCAATCACATACTAGATCATACATGATATTTAATCTAGTGGAACCCTTGCAACCATAAAATCCATAAAGGTATGCTAAATAGCCTTTGGAGTCCAAAAAACATCACACTACAACAAATAATTACATATCTAACAAAATCGTTGCCTATACTAGAATTTTAATCATCACCAACACATTATGCCGCCTATTCTAGGGTCTAGTTGTTGCCTCTACCCGCAATCTGGGAGCTGGTCCTACAAAGGCAATAATCAGCACCTCACAATTTCGACGAAACTTCATAATCCAAGCCTTAAAATAAGCTAGAGGAGCTTCGCAATCAACATATGCACTCAAGACACTTTATGTACACATGCATGCACTTAAAAATTAGAATTAATACTTGAATTTAGGACATAAATATGAAATGAAAAAATGTTAAATGTTTATTCTTTACTATAAAATTCAAGATCAATTTTTAAATTTTCATGATAGATTTAGTTTATATGTCAATAGTTATACAATTTCCAATTCTTAGATATGTCATTATATCATGTGTTTATATTTCTAATGATATTTTATTTGTATTTATGATTGCAATGGCTACTATGGATCATAACAATGCGGAGATACTAAGGTTTATTGGCCATTTGAGAGAGATTGGTTCGCCTTGGAGGGGTGGAGATGAGCTCCACCGCTCCTTGTCAGATTCATTGTTGTCTATTGTTGATACAATCACAAGATTGAATGATGTGTTGTATAGCATCGCATCTTATAGGGAGAGGAAAAGGAAACAATATGCTGATGGATTGAGTTACAAAGAGGTAAAAAAGTTGAAAATAACAAAACAAGCCATCTATTCATTGTTTAGACTGCTTAGGACGGATGACATTCCGGAGATCTGCAGGCCACATATTTCTATTGAGTGGTGCACTTTTCCACCCATCAGAGACAATTGGATGGATAGGTGGTACATGGTTTTTGACATTCCCCCTCACAACAATAGGGAAGTATCAATGTACTTCCTCCAAAAATTGTATGCAGAGTTTGTGATGGGGAAACATGTCAACTATTTTGACATGTTGGGCTTCCAGGGAGTTGGTAGGGGGATGCCCCAACATCGACCCCATGCTAGGCATAGAGATGCCAATCCATAGAGACCTGCACCCCGTGCCAAGCTACCGAGGGAAGACATCCCTCCTGCACATGACATGGTTTCCCAGACACAGGATGCATTTTTTACTCTAGCTGAGATGGTCTCTTGACACACGACCACTATTGACCAGAGAGCGCCCTCTTCCTCTATTGGTGTACAACCACCAGCTTCTGGTGGTGGAGGGACATGTGTTGGTGGGGATAGACCGACATCCCATGTGCCTTAGAGCGAGCCACACATCTGCACATCGTGTGGGGGACCCTGTTATGGTCCTGGACCAAGACATGGTACCACTACGATGACTGTTGGTCAAGTAAGGACATTGTTTTAAAACTCTATTATTGTTCAATTTTTAATTGTTCCATACTATATCTAACATATTAAAAGATTCGTAATATATATGCAATATTTACTCTTGCAGGAGATTGATGCCTTTCACGGGGATGGTACTGCACTCGGTGTGGATGTACCCGAGGCCCAAAGAACCACAATTGAGGTAATATTTAAACACTTATCAATTTGTTATTACATATAATTTTGTTAATGCATGTGTTAGTCTTGATTAATTTATTAAAATGACTAATATTTACAATTTTTGAAGTGGCAGGAACCCCACTTAGAACATGATGCTGGAGACATTGATATCAACGACATAGTCCAAGGTGGAATTTATGACTACTTGAAGAATGTAAGTACATGGGTTATGATTGAATCTTGTTCGAATTAATTAAATTTCTTACTGTACACTCCTTTAGAGATTGCTAATGTAAATATAATTTTTAAACTTGCATATGCTAGAGGCATCTGAAGAGGGGAAAGAAATTGATGGAAGCGGTCACTCCCATAGTGGAGATATGTCCCAGGAAGGGCTAAGTATATTACAACATGTTATTTTTTCAGTACATATTATTCCATCCATTCAAATCCATGTCTAACTATTGTAACACTTTATGAATGCACACGTCATCGCAGATCCCTGCACCGCCTCTTTGGTTTGGATCTCCTCGTAGTCCAAACATAGATAAGGGGGTTGTTTACACTAGACAAGGTCCCTCTTCCTTGAACAGAGCGGGTTTGCATGAGGATCAACCTACTCATCCCACAGTAATGTACACACTTCCAATGGTAGTTGTTGGTTAGCTATGTATTCACTTCACAAATGGTTTTTCTTAATGTTATTTTCGCATGTTTATAGCATCAAGTTGTAGAGTCATCTGTGCCAAACCTTAGTGGGATTGTTGATGCTGTTGTCAATGCCGCATCTACAATAGGGATAAGTCATAGTGAGGTACATCTACTTGAATATTTGTAATTGTACATTTCATTTGTATTGTTTCTAAACATGCACGATGTCTAACTATTTAATTATTTGGTGAATGTAGCCACACCTTGGTCCATTAGTGCACGCAACTGAGGTTGATGTTCAACCTACGGCTCCTCTTACTACCGAAGAGTACCAGCCTCATCCCCTAGAAATGGTTTTTTCAGTGAGATGTTCTTTTTTTACATAATTGATTAGTACTTTGTCATTCATGTACATGTTGATAATTCTTGAGATAATTGACATATTTTTTTATTCGCAGAGAAGCATGGCAATGAGGCTCGCTGCAAGGACGAGCACATCAGAGGCACCTACACCCTCGACACCATAGGCACCTATACCCCCAACAGATGCAGTGAGTCTTTGTTTTATTTAAAATTGAGTCATATTTTAAATTTTCAAACTTTGTTATTGATGGACAGTACTAGTTCAGTTTCCTGATCAAGAAATATTGTCATTGATTTGCAGTCGCCAAAGATGCACAGTGGTCGTAGACAGAGCCGAAGAGCATCAGGGTCCGGGAAAAATAAGAGAAAGTTAGAATTTTGATGTGTTAGTCCAGGACAAATAGGTATTTTTATGTACAATCCAGAGTTAGAGTATAGGGGCACGGTCCAGGACAGATGTACTTTTGTTTGCACATGTACATCAAATATGTTTTTGATACATGTACATTGACAGGCCATAGATCTAGGCCTTATATTTTTGTATTATAACTTTCATGGTATAAAAAATATTTCATATCAAGGCTTTTGAGATATTCATGGTTCAGTCTTTTAAGTGTGATTATACATGTGTGGCGAAGAATGTTTCTAGTGTAATGTTCCCAACTTTTTATAGATTTTACAATTGTATGGAGATATCAGTTATAAATTTGAGAACAATGCACAATTACAATAAATTACGTAATGACAAAAATGTACATTTTAATTATTTTTTACCACGATCCAATTGCATATACAATGTTATATTGACAATGTCAAATTGTATTCAAAAAGATGGAACATGGGTCTAATACACATTTAAGCACCCAGCACAGCTAAGCAACTGATCCAACTTGGTGGAATAAAAAAGCACCTTACCCACATAACAACCTAACAAACATTTAAAGGATGCACGAAGTTGACACACTTAAATGATGCACCAGTGTGGTCTACATAAATAAAATTATTTTTTGGCATGATATCTTTCATCTAACGAATACATGGGATACACATCAAACCTAAAAGTATCCGAGTATTATAAGGTTGATTCAAAATAATGGTTATGACTATATCTTGCACATTATGTATGTCCTGCACATTATTTTATCATATTGTTAATGTACATGGCATTTTCGAAGCATTCGTAGCGTGAAGATATATATATTTTGTAATAATGGCGTAATAGAATGGCCACTTGTTTCTAAACATAAACATGTTCCATTACATGGTTACTAACATAATGGCATTGTCTCCTCCTGCATTTCATCGTACAAATGCTCACATCTCTTATTTGAGGGGAAAATCTACAATTGCCTTCAAGCTGACCTTTATGTGCAAAAATTTCACATTCACTTACTGAGTAAAACCCTAGTTTCCAAAATTGACAAAAAAAATGATCCCTTGTCCATGGACCCAGAGTAGAGGGCCACTCTAGCACTATCGCGATGTACTAAATCCAACAGAGCTGACGGTTCATTGATCCAAGCAACGGTCAACAATCTATGGAACATTGAATTCCACCTCCCACAGGGTTTTAGGGACACCCGTTGAATCCCTAATTGGGGCATAGAGTGGAAACTTGCATCAAAAAGGGATTTCAGTGGGTCGTGCAAGTGTTTTTAGGCAGGTTCCATGTGGGAACGCTAGCCACACGTTCACGGTTAAGGAATTTGCAAAGCCGACCCATATGTGCAGAAATTGGACATTCACTTATTGAGCAAAACCCTAGTTTCCAAAATTGACCAAAATAATGGTCTCTTCTCCATGGAAGCAAATTAGAGGGCCACCCTAGCACTATCTCGATGTCCAAAATCTAACGGAGCTAACAGTTTGTCGATCCGAGCAACGGTCATGATTCTATGGCACATTGAATCCCACCTCCTCCAGACTTTCATAGACACCTGTTGAATCCCTACTCGGGGCATAGAATGGAAATTGTGCATCAAAAAGGAATTTCGGTGGTTTGTGCAAGCTTTTTTAGGCATGTATTATGTGGGAACACTAGCCACACCTTCATGGTCGAGTAATATGCGAATTTGACCCCTATGTGCAGAAATTTCACATTCACTTACTGAGCAAAACCCTAGTTTCCAAAATTGACCAAAATAATGGTATATTCTCCATGGAAGTATATTAGAGGGCCACCTTAGCATTATCTCGATGTTCAAAATCCAACGGAGCCAACGGTTCGTCGATCCAAGCAACGGTCATGATTCTATGGCACATTGAATCCCACCTCCTCCAGACTTTCAAGGACACCTTTTTGAATCCCTACCTGGGGCATAGAATGCAAACCGTGCATCAAAAAGGACTTTCGGTGGTTCATACAAGCTTGTTTAGGCATGTATTATGTGGGAATGCTAGCCACACCTTCACGATCGAGTAATATGCTAATTTGACCCCTATGTGCAAAAATTTCACATTCACTTACTGAGCAAAACCCTAGTTTCCAAAATTGACCAAAATAATGGCTCTTCTCCATGCAACCAGATTAGAGGGCCACCTTAGCACTATCTTGATGTCCTAAATCCAATGGAGCTGACGTTTTGTCGATCCGAGCAACGGTCATGATTCTGTGGCACGTTGAATCCCACCTCCTACAGGCTTTTAGGGACACCTGTTGAATCCCTACCCAGGGCATAGAATGGAAACTATGCATAAAAAATGGATTCCATTGGGTTGTGCAAGTGTGTATAGGCATGTGTTATGTGGGAACGCTAGCCACACCTTCACGGTCGAGCAATATACGAATTTGACCCCCATGTGCAAAATTTTCACATTCACTTACTAAGCAAAACCCTAGTTTCCAAAATTGACCAAAATAATGGTCTTTTCTCCATGGAACCAGATTAGAGGGCCACACTAGCACTATCCCGATGTCTTGAATCCAAAAGAGCCGAGTGCTCATCGATCCGAGCAACGGTCATGATTCTGTGGCACGTTGAATCCCACCTCCTACAGGCTTTTAGGGACACATGTTGAATCCCTACCCGGGGCATAGAATGGAAACCGTGCATAAAAAAACACTTTTGGTAGGTCGTGCAAGTGTGTTTAGGCATGTGTTATGTGGGAATGCTAGCCACACCTTCACGATCGAGCAATAAGTGAATTTGACCCCCATGTGCAAAAATTTCACATTCACTTACTGAGCAAAACCCTAGTTTCCAAAATTGACCAAAATAATGGTCTCTTCTCCATGGAACCAAATTAGAGGGCCACCCTAGCACTATCCCGATGTCCTAAATCCAACGGAGCCGACGGTTCATCGATCCGAGCAACGGTCATGATTCTGTGGCACGTTGAATCCCACCTCCTACAGGCTTTCAGGGACACCTGTTGAATCCCTACCCGGGGCATAGAATGGAAACCGTGCATAAAAAAGGGCTTTTGGTGGGTTGTACAAGCGTGTTTAGGCACCTATTATGTGGGAACGCTAGCCACACCTTCACGGTCGAGCAATATGCGAATTTGACCCCCATGTGCAAAAATTTCACATTCACTTACTAAGCAAAACCCTAGTTTCCAAAATTGACCAAAATAATGGTCTCTTTTCCATGGAACCAGATTAGAGGGCCACCCTAGCACTATCCTGATGTCCTGAATCCAATGGAGTCAACGGTTCGTTGATCCAAGCAACGGTCATGATTCTGTGGCACGTTGAATCCCACCTCCTACAGGCTTTCAAGGACACCTGTTGAATCCCTACCCAGGGCATAGAATGGAAACTGCGCATGAAAAAAATATTATATTTAAAGGTTTCAATGATCTCAGTACATGCACACTAAAGTCAACTTCGTGAATCAACATGATTTGAAGCATAAGTCCACCAGATTTGAAAAAGTTGAGTTGGATATTAGATTGATTCTGAATTGAGTTGTGACAGTAAGATAAGATTAGGGTTAGGATTAGGGTTTCCTAGGTAGGGTTATGGTTATGGGCCATGCATGTTAAACAATAAACCCTAGTTAGGGATAGGGTTTTCCAAGTTTGGCCTTCGTTGGCATGAAATGCATTGTCCAGCTTTGGCCCAAATCTCTTATTATCTTTTATTATCTTTTAAGTAGAAATTAAAATTTTAAATAAAAAAAATGAGATGAAATTCCAACACTACTATGCACTACCCCTTTGGTAATGGACATGCAGGTATAAGAGGTGAGCCGTCAAGAAGGAAATTATACAAGCCTTAAAACATAAGTTTATCGTTTCGGCATCTTGTTTCCATAATCCTAGTTGTATATATCGGCTGAAAACATTGACAATATTACCTACTTGAAAAGATAGGGTTTTAGTCCTGTAAGAGAGCCTACAAAGAACTTTGATAGGTATCACCTACAGAGGTACATGTATGTATTCTAAGGCTATGTATATCATGTGAATGAGATCTTGAAATGTTCATATGATTGATATATATGGTTTATTAATCATACATAAAATTTGGCATGTTCATTAACTTGACATACAAGAGAATTTTTGGCATATTTATAAACAACATTATGGAAAATTTTGCATATCAAGAACAAAAAATTGACATATTCATAAGAAACATACATGGGAAAATTAAAATTATGATACATACCTCATCATGCTAGATCCCACCTAATATCATACAACCAAGGCCTCCGGATCATCTCTTATAATGATGGTCTCCATTGGTCTCTCGTGCTATGTATCCGGTAAGAAGTAGCGTACAAGAACACAAAATTGACATATTCATAAGAAACATACATGGAAAAATTACAATTATGATACATACCTCATCATGCTAGATTCCACCTATTATCATACAACCAAGCCCTCTGGATCATCTCTTATAATGATGGTCTCCATTAGTCTCTCGTGCTCTATATCCAGTAAGAAGTAGCATACCTTCGATGAATTCTGACTAGGCATTGTTCGTACCTGGAGGTTTGTACCAATGATTAAGTTGGTAAAGAGATACACACTTGCACCTGGTTTGTAATCCCTGTAAACATATCCACCCTTCTTTCTTGCATTGTTGTCATGTGTAAGATACTCACCTTTAACAACCATGGACCCGGCGGGGAAGTGGTTGTTTTCATCATCAGTCATGCACATAATGAGGGTTTGATTTCCCTCTATACAACGTGCCAACCAGTAATCACCACCCCATTCACTATCTTTTGAGGCAACCACTGCATATATATGTCCTGCATAGTATGATTGTAGGTATATGATCAAATATTTTTCATGTGATACAAGGCCATTAATGTGAGTTTCAAGACTACGTAAATTTTACAAAAGAATGTTAAGGAAATGCATCATACCAGGTTGTACAAGGTTTGATACATGATCAAAATCTATAGAAATAGACGATTAGTCTTCTTCCAACGAATTTAAATCAACAATTGCATGCTGATCAAGTGGAAGTGATATGCGATCCCATCCATCAACCCAATCCAATGGTTCACACACATCCCAATCACCATCACAACAAGGTGGGCAAAAACAAGCGAGTTTTCTGGTCCAAATTTCAAATACTGGGTTATCAGAGCTTCAAACCGAATGAAAGCCATGAGTCCCAGTAACAGTCTTGCATTCCCATGCATGTGAACGATCTATGTCTACCACCTCCCAAAAAAATATCTCCACATGTCTCTTTCTTGTGGATTCTACTCGCATAGTTGATTCCTCTCCCATTATTGATGTGCACCACTTGACTATAGATTGAGCATTTCGAATAGTAGATATTGTAGATAATTTCAATTCCTCTCTTCGTAGGGTTGTTTTGACACATGCTCCAACTCCATCATGCTCTCCTTTACCATGCCCAGTCTCAAAATAGTTCCACATATGTGGAACTTTGCAGTTTTTATGCAATGAACACAACCATTGAAATATGCGTGCATTTTTGAACTGACCAGCACATCCATTAGACCAAATCCAGTGTCGATCCATCTGTATGTTCCTGCCCTTCAAATGATCATAGAACGTGATGAAGCAATGACGTACATAGTGGAAGTCATGGCACCTATCATCACTTATGTAGAAGTGATATTCTTTTAGAATTTCTCTTTGCTCTTCACTGCTATTTGGGCCATGCCTATATGTGATATGCACCATCAAGGAAACCTGCTCAGAGTGATAATACTAACTTTGGATCTCATTTTGAGGTTGCAGAGTGTAGTTCTTGGCAAAATCAACAACTGAAAGTATAGTACCACGAGGAAATGTATCTCTGCATATTCTAAACTTCTCATCATGCCATCGTGCCAAGTGGACATGCTGAACATATGGAGAATGTGTAAATTGTGAGTATTTTCACAGGCGGGCTCGTGCTCCTGAAAAAAAAAACGCGCTGTAATGGGATAAATTCATAAAAACAGAGTGAAGTTGCTCTCGGACAAAAACAATTCACTGTTTTTACAGTCCCAAAACGTGCACGCGTTATATAGAGTAAAAACGCGTATGCGATTTGTTTAAGTAGAACGCGCATGCGATATGGTTAAGCACAATTAATAGAGTGGGTGCACGGCTAGGGCAACGAATAAGATCATAACTTCCCAAATGTTTTCTATGACTAGCAACAAAACAAATGTTTTTAGTGTTCCCTTCTTTTCATGAATATAAATGTTTCTCTCTATAGCCCCAATAATCCCTACATATCCCTATCTCTTTCTAAATATACCTCCCTCATTCTCTCTGCATCCCTCCCTATATGTTCCTTTTTCTCCCTTACTCCATCCCTCCATATTGAAGGTGATGAAGACGATGATGATTATCATGATGGTGATGATGATGATGATGATAATGATGACGACGATGGTGATGATGATGCTTATGATGTTGATGGTGATTATCATGATCATGTTGATGATGATGATGATGAAGGTGATGATGATGGTGATGATGATGCTCATGATGTTGATGGTGATTATCATGATCATGTTGATGATGATGATGATGAAGGTGATGATGATGATTATCAGGAAGGTGATGTTGATGTTCATGATGTTGATGGTGATGATGATGTTGATGTTGATGATGACGATGGTGATGATGATGTTGATGATGTTGATGTTGATCATGATGATGGTGATGAAGATGATGATGATGATGAAGATGGAGATGATGATGAACATGATCATCATGCCTCTTTTGATGATGATGATCGATGATCAATGATGATGGTGATGATGATGGTGATGATGAGGATGAGGATGTTGATGATGAAGATGTTTATGATGATGAGGAGGAGGATTAGGATGGTGATGATGATGATGTTGATGATGAAGATGTTTATGATGATGATGATGATGAGGATGAGGAGGATGAGGATGGTGACGATGGTGATGAGGATGGCGATGAAGATGATGATGATGACGATGATGTTGATGATGATGATGATGATGATGATGAGGATGATGTTGATGATGATGACGATGATGTTGATGACGATGATGATGTTGACGACGATGGTGATGATGATGATGATGATGATGATGACGACGCTGGTGATGATGATGTTCATGATGTTGATGGTGATGATGATGATCATGTTGATGATGATGTTGATGTTGATGGTGATGATGATGATGATGATGATGATCATGGCAATGTTGATGATGATGATAGATGATCAATGATCATGGTGATGATGAGGATGAGGATGGTGATGATGATCGATGACCAATGATCATGGTGATGATGATGATGAAGATGATGGTGAGGATGTTGATGGTGATGATGATGATGAGGATGATGAGGATGGTGATGATGATGATGATGAAGATGTTTATGATGATGATGAGGAGGAGGATGAGGATGAGGATGATGGTGAGGATGAGGATGGTGATGATGGTGATGATGATGGTGATGATGATGATGAGGATGATGAGGATGATGATGAGGATGATGATGGTGATGATGATGAGGAGGAGGAGGAGGAGGATGATGATGATGAGGATGATGACGATGATGTTGATGATGATGATGATGACGACGCTGGTGATGTTGATGTTCATGATGTTGATGGTGATGATGATGATCATGTTGATGATGATGATCATGTTGATGATGATGATGAAGGTAATGATGATGATGACAATGATGATGATGATGAGGATGTTGAGGATGATGATGATAATGATGACAATGATGACGACGCTGGTGATGATGATGTTGATGGTGATGTTGATGATGTTGATAATGATGTTGATGTTGATGATGATGATGATGATGGCGATGTTGATGATGATGATCGATGATCAATGATCATGGTGATGATGAGGATGAGGATGGTGATGATGATCGATGACCGATGATCATGGTGATGATGAGGATGAGGATGGTGATGATGATCGATGATCAATGATCATGGCGATGATGAGGATGAGGATGGTGGTGATGATGATGATGAAGGTGATGATGATGATGAGGATGATGATGATGATGATGATGTTGATGTTGATGATGAATATGACGATGGTGATGATGATGTTCATGATGTTGATGGTGATGATGATGATGAGGAGGAGGAGGAGGAGGAGGAGGATGAAGATGATGATGATGATGACGATGGTGATGATGATGTTGATCATGATGATGCCGATGGTGACGATGATGTTCATGATGATGATGATGATGATGAGGAAGGTGATGCTGATGATGAGGATGAGAATGGTGATGATGATTGATGATCAATGATCATGGTGATGATGAGGATGAGGATGGTGATGATGATCGATGACCAATGATCATGGTGATGATGAGGATGAGGATGGTGATGATGATCGATGACCAATGATCATGGCGATGATGAGGATGAGGATGGTGATGATGATGATGATGAAGGTGATGATGATGATGAGGATGATGATGATGACGATGATGATGTTGATGTTGATGATGATGACGACAATGGTGATGATGTTGATGGTGATGATGATGATCATGTTGATGAGGAGGAGGAGGAGGAGGAGGAGGAGGAGGAAGATGATGATGATGATGATGATGGTGATGATGATGTTGATCATGATGACGACGATGGTGACGATGATGTTCATGATGATGATGAGGAGGAGGAAGGTGATGCTAATGCTGATGGTGATGATGATCGATGATCAATGATCATGGTGATGATGAGGATGAGGATGGTGATGATGATCGATGACCGATGATCATGGTGATGATGAGGATGAGGATGGTGATGATGATCGATGACCGATGATCATGGTGATGATGAGGATGAGGATGGTGATGATGATGATGATGAAGGTGATGATGATGATGATGATGATGATGTTGTTGATGATGATGACGATGATGGTGATGATGATGTTCATGATGTTGATGGTGATGATGATGATCATGTTGATGATGATGAGGAGGAGGAGGAGGAGGATGATGATGATGATGTTGATCATGATGACGACGATGGTGATGATGATGTTCATGATGATGATGATGATGTTGATCATGATGACGACGATGGTGATGATGATGTTCATGATGATGATGATGATGATGACGAAGGTGATGTGGATGATGAGGATGAGGATGGTGATGATGATCGATGATCAATGATCATGGTGATGATGATCGATAATCAATGATCATGGTGATGATGAGGATGAGGATGGTGATGATGATCGATGATCAATGATCATGGTGATGGTGATGATGATCAATGACCAATGATCATGGTGATGATGAGGATGAGCGATGACTAATGATCATGGTGATGATGAGGATGAGGATGGTGATGATGACGATGATGAAGGTGATGATGATGATTATGATGACGATGGTGTTGATGATAATGATGAAAATGATGTTAACTACAACATGCACACGTTTGGATTTTATAAATCGTGCACGCGTTTGGATTTACTAAATCGCGCATGCGTTTGGCTTTACTAAATCGCACTTGCGTATTGGTTAAATTCAAAAAAAAATTCCCACCAAATGACAAAGCCAAGCCTCCACCCATGCTTTCATGGAATTCCTATGCCTATGTGTCTGCTTTGTACTTTGCTTCGGATTCAACATGCCTATGCCTTGGAGTACGATAAACCATGGCTAATTCAACATTATATCCAAATTTCCAATATGCTCATGTTTAGTGGTTCGTCTGATTATGCTGCACACCTCCATTTTTTATGAGATCTTAGAAACAAATATGGTTTTTTTTGCAGATTCTAAATATGTAAATTTTAACAAGAATACATAATTTTTTCTATTTTTTTCTTATTTATCTTCTGTCATCACTCCTCAACTCAAGAAACACACTGTTAGTGTTTTGTCCATATCTCTTTCGTTTCTCAACCATTTAAAAAAAATTGTATGGTGCACTAAAGAACACCAACCTCTATATGCTATAAAAAACCCACTTCCAAATAATTGCATTAAGACATTCAAACGCTGCACCCACAATTGACGTACCATTTTCGAGGTTTGATCTCTTAGATAATTAAAAACAAATTTAAAAATATTATTTTTAATATTGAAAAAAAACTTCGTGCACTATTCCTATATGTTTTCTATATGTATAACAGTTTTCGTAAGTTTATTCCATCATTTAGACACTTAGACGCTGCACCCACAAAAACATATACCTTATAATTTGTCCCAAAAATTAAAAGTGCCCGTTAAAAAATATCTAACTTTATATAGTTAACATCATTTTCAATAGAAAAAAATTATATATTTGGAAAGGTCATTCAATTTCCTACATTTCTTGTTTTTAACTGATCGCAAGATTCATTGTGTAAGTGTCTCAAAATATCCATGCAAGTTGATGGATTTCTGTTTTTTCAGTTTTGTATTGCATCTAACGTGCCAAAAGAGACCCTCAACTTCTTGCACACACCCAGAAGAGAATGGATTGTTTTTGTTGCTTATGATTCCTCCTCTTCTTAAACTATGCAGACTGCAGAGGAAGAAGATAGGAAAACAAGTGCAAAACAAAAATAAGTAGGGTGTAGAGTAAAGTTTCAGACATTAAATGGGTGCAAGCTGGGAATCAACAGATATCCTGAAAATAAGGAAAATAAGGGATTGCTACTTCAAACAACCCCTTCAAACTTCACTTTGGCACGGACGTTTTACCTATTGCTAATCAACCTCAGCAACTGGCTCCCATACCATGTTGAAAACTACACAGGTTATGAAACTATTCCACAAATTGCCCCAATCTCATCGAAAATTACACAGGTTATGAAACTATTCCACAAATTGCCCGAAGGATCCCTGCTGCTTGCAGTACAAATAATTTGTCCGGAGGATCCCAAACAGGCCAGGTATCTGGGCGTTAGCCAGATAAGACAGTTGCAGTACATGAGAAGACCTTGTTTGTACAAGAAACACACATGACTCACTGCAAAAGACTTTTATTTGTATTTCTAACTTCATATCACTTTCATAGTGGGTTTTCATATAAAGAGCATACCAGGCAGAGAATCTCAGAAGACTTTTTTTTGTATTTATAACTTCATATCACTGTCATAGAGTGTTTTCATATAAAGAGCATACCAGGCAGAGAATCTGATTGCTAGGCGCTCTTGTCTCTATCCCTCTTTGTCTGCACGCAGGTTTCATTTATTGTCGATTTGCTTTGCTGCTCATTAAGACATTGTTATCTGAGCTGTATTTGGTGAACCAGAGAGCCGAGAGGGATTGTTGCCCAGATGCCTGAAATTTATTAAAGCATGCTTGGGTTTTGATCCAATTTGTCCAAAGTATCCCTCCTATTTGCAGGTCAAGCAGCTGCGCATTCGCCAGAGAAGAGAATTGTAGTACATGACAGGCATGCAGATTACAAGTATAAGTGGGATGGAAGTTGACAAAATGGGTGTCCAGAGATCTTTTTGTATATGTACCTACAGCTGCATTGAATTGAATGGAGATTACGTATGCTAATTTACCATTCAGGCGTAGAAGAAGTCCTAGATTAAAAGTTAAAAACCTAATAAAACCATCTAATATCATGTCCCCAACATTATGTTTCTGTTTGGTCATACCTAATCTAGTTATAACGATCGACAGTATCTGCTAATTTTGACATAAATTCTGGAAAATAAACAATTTAAAAAAAATGAAATTGATTATTTCAGGTTCATTTATCACATATTCCAATTGTATTACAATTTTGAAGATATTATAACACGATACAGTTGAATATTTGAGTAGAATTCTTAGTGTTGTTCAGCAATAAGTAGAACAAATCTAAACAAATGATCCACCAATAGATTAAAAAAATACCATTATACTAAAAGAATGGATCAGATTGGGCGTACTGAGTGGTTTTACAAGTTTAACAAACAACTGTAACTGATAATGATAATGTTCCAGGTGAGAATCATCATAAAACAATAGTTAAACCAAAGGGATTATTATAAAAACATAACAGCATATATAATTTACCAACCCACAGAACACTCCAAGAGAGTTTGCATAAATTTATTAAAAAGAAAGTGATGGACACTCCATGCTTTAAAGACAACAAATTTGCATAGAATGAAATCGAGGACTAGTGGAAAAACAAAGTAACTATGCTTTTTTCCTCTTTTTGAATCAGAATTCCTGCAAAGGTATTCCTAAAAACAGTGCAACTTTTCTGTGCAAACCCAAATAGTGCAAATCCTTTAAAACCGTAAACTAAATGTGACCAGTAAACACTATTTATGCAGGAGGAAGGGGCAATCGCCATGACAAAATGTTCAACCACCTCCTTCATAAATAGCAAGCTATCTATTTATTTGACTATCCACACATCAATGTCTCATTTTATTAGCAAAACAAACAAACATTACACAATTATCCATATATTATATAATACATGGACTAGCACATAATACAGCTTACAGAACCATAAACAAAATATGTAAATATCCAACATAATAATCAGCTACTTATTTCATAGTTTCTCGTTGAAGGCGGACTTGTTCAGAGGCTAGAATAGTTTGCGCTACACTTAGGAGCAATGAGATACATCCTCCGATCAAAGCTAGCGCTAACCATGGCTTTGACAAATACTTTTCCTTAAATTCTGCCCACAAGACTATAGTTGCTTGTGTAAAACGTTACAACCTCGTCAATAACGTTGTCTATTGGTTCGTATGATGTGCTCTTCTCCAGTTCCTGCGTCATGTCGTTCCAGGTATCGGCTACTTCTTGGTCGCTTCCTCGGCTATGGATTATACCCTCTTTTCTCAGCAACTGCACTTCCCGGCCTTTGCCGATCAAGCGGTTCATCATTTCCACATAGCATCTCAGTCGGCATCTCAGTGGTTTCTCTGCATTTTTCATGTCCTCGAATGCAAACAAATTTCTCATGGCAACATCGGTTCTGTAGTCCATTTCAATCGCGGGTAACTTTAACGTACAGGTTTTGCGATCGAAACTAATTTTGTACTCGTCATGTTTGGCGAACTTCACTCCTCGCTCATGGAGTTGTTCCACTTGAGGTAAATCTATCCGTTTATCATTACCTGTGGAATCTGATAAGCTTAAGGTGCAGGTTTTGAGATCGAACTGATTCCCTGTGGAAACCGGTTTAAACCCGGCTATAATATTGTCATAAACAAATTCTAAAAGGTGTGATTTGTAGTTGACAGGGACAAATACACGCCAATCCTCAGCAAAAGGAGACAGTGTGTGCCAGACAGCTTCCCTTAAAATTGACTCGAGTACGTGATCTCCTATAAGGATCCATTGATATGTTTGTGCCTCCCATTCTAACTTCATAATATCCTCCCTGGCTTAATATCCGGTTCTTAGCTGCCGGATTTGCGAAATGTAGCGAGGTGCTTTCCGGTTCTTAGCTGCCTTCGGGGAAACCTGACTAAAAATTAATAAATAAATAAAACATTAATTATCCTTCATATAAATTACAACATATATTAAAACTAGCACATCCAAATTTTTTGTGGTTGATAATTATGGAAAACTAGCACATCTAAATCTTTTGTGGTTAATAGTTATGAAATGGATGATAATTTATAAATATTTTTTTATTTTTTATATTCTTTTAGTTATACGAGTTTAAGTGTGAGTTATCCATACCTAAATACATGTTGTCACCAATATTCTTCTTGTATTTATTTATCAACTATAAGTTATTCATGCATTGCTACTGGTTATCCATTCATGAACAGTTATTCATTTATCAGCTCTGAGGTATCTATGCATTGCTAAGGGTTATTCATTTATGAGTTAGATACCTGTTATTTTCTATATTTTTTTTTATAAAATTGTTTATTTGGAATTTTGAACTGCTGCCATAAATTCAATCTAAGCAGTAAACTTGTCTCATCCTTATCTGAAAATGAAAAAACATAACCTTTAGTCCACCCCAAATCTCAATAAAAAGGTATATAATTTAATAAAAAGAACAAAAAATAGGTGTAGAGATTTTATAAAACCATTGATGTCTGCATTATCTGAAAATGAAAAAACATAACCCTTAGTCCACCCCCCAAATCTCAATAAAAACGAACCCAAAAAAAAAGGTGTAGAGATTTTATAAAACCATTGATGTATGCATCTACAATTTGCATGAAAAAATGAGACTATACTTACCACAAGAACTGCAAAAGGAATAAGCCATCTTGAGCAATCTTGGCACCTAGTTCTCTGTCGCTCCGTTCTCTGTGAATAAGCCATATTGAGCCATGTTGGCCATACCATTCCCTAATGTCCTTCCCCTGAACTTCAATTATCTTATCAGACAGCTTATCTAATTCGTCATCTAATCCGTCGTCTAATTCGTTGGCTATGTCGATCAGTCCGTGCAAGGTTTAAGCATGGTTTGTCTGTCCCAGTTACCTGATCTTCTGCTGCTGCATTTGTCATATTGATCGTGGAATCTCCCATTATCTGGATTATGCGTAAAACCGAGGAGGATATGACCAGAAATCTACAGTGGGAGAGAACCAGAACAGGAGCGGGCACGGGAAGGGACATGCCATTTTCTTTGAGCAGATACCAAATTTATGGTCAGGGACATACCATTTTCTTCGAGCAGATACCAAATTTATGGTCGACACAGTTCGGGAATTTGAAGCTACGTGGAATATGATTTTTCCACGTCCAAAGTTGCACGGAGCAAAATAATCAAACAGCCACTTTGACAATTATATGTTCAACTAACCCTAGAAAATCAGTGAGCAGCCTCTTTTGTGTTATGGTCTTCTGATTCCAGGCCTATTCTCCTTTCCTTCATTAATGGAGTGGTGTTGATGTTTAAAATGAAATCGCAGCAACAATGGCATCTATAATTAAATGGTGGACGTTTGGATGGGACCATGGATAACATAGTTGGAAGGGGTCGTGATAATTCTGGGCCTATTCTTATTAACTTTAATGGAGTGATCTTGATGTGTAAAGTGAAATAGCTCCATATCTATAATTAAATGCTGGACACTTGGATAGGACCATGGATAACATAGTTGGATGGGGTCATGACCAAAAGTTATATTAGCATAAATAATGATTTGCATTATATATATGGGGTTGAGGAGCCTGTTTTGATTAGTGGGGAGGTGTAATGAACAAGCTGCAACCAGAAAAAGCTTGTACAATTGAGGTGTAGAGGTGGTATCCAGGTGGGGCAGTTGATGCTCACTGAGCTCTTAGGAGAGGTTCTCACGATTAGAATATGTGTGTGTGTGTAGGGAGAGAGATGGTAACAATTATATTAGCATTTGCTTAGAATTTTGAATATCACATGTACTTTTGTTGAGTGTTGAGATTTTTCATTCTTATTATTTTCAATTTTTTTAGTATGATTAAAAAAAATATTTTCTTTGTTTTATGGTGTTTGAATTAACCACTAATAAAACTTTTTCAATAGAAAATTTAAGATTGGATGAAAATAACATACAATCTATACAATGTGCAATAAGCATAGAGATTACTAAATACAAAAGAGAGAGTTAATCTAAAAAACAAAAGTGTTCATAATTACCAAAACTATTATCATCTTGAATCACTTCAATAACAAATTTCACTTATTTCCAAAAAAGTAAATGTTATAACTTCACTTCTTGCTTTCACTTTACTTCACTAAAAGAATCAAGCTTCACCAAACTTTTACTGAAAAATATATAAAATAATACAATCATCTCAAAACAATGAAAAATCTATAAAATAACACAATAAAAAGTTACTCTCATATTACAGATACCTAAAAAGTCATTCACCCACAAAAAGAACACTCCCAATCTTAAGCTCCTATAAGGGAAGAAACCTCTTTATATATGTCTATGGTTGCTCAGCTCTATCAACCAAAGGAGAGATAGACTCTCCTAGAGGAAGTAACCATTGAGGGAGTTGTCTTTTTCTATCTCTAGTAGCAATGTGCACTTGCATAGGTGGGTGGTGGACTCGTGGTGTTAGGGTGGATGTGTTCTTCCTTTTCTTAGGTGGAAATCATGGAGTTCTAAGAAGGTATTGTATACCCTATGAATGAATAGGGAAAGAAAGGGTGGAAGTAGCATGAGTAGGGGTCAACAATGACAGTGGAAACACCCTAAAAAAGGGTTGGAATCAACAATGGAAGAAACTTGAGCAAGGGTTGAGAGTTACTCTAGTTTGAACTTGTTATTTCAATAGGAATGG
Organism: Pseudotsuga menziesii; assembly: GCA_001517045.1. NCBI lineage: Eukaryota > Viridiplantae > Streptophyta > Pinopsida > Pinales > Pinaceae > Pseudotsuga > Pseudotsuga menziesii. Next base: position 111,786 of record LPNX010924042.1, on the reverse strand, counting down.
TTTATGGTACCTCTTCCCCTTGAATCCTAATTTGGAATCCAATTGACAGGCTTAATCGACCGTGATTCTTGCAAACGGTGATAATGATATGCAATCATAAGGAAATCTTTTCTCCTAGGATTTTTGGGGGCCTTCAAGCAGTACATTAATCTATCTGTAAATACTAGTGGAGTCGTTTGAGACAAATGGATGAACTCTTCTGATCAAGTCTTAGTATTAATCATTCACAAGCCCAGTGAAAGAGAATGTGAACCACCATCTCTCTTACTTGTAAGCATGAATTTTCATGTCTCACTTCTCAATGATGAAGTAAATATTGATAAGAAAGTGATCAAGGCACTTGATCCAACAAGAGCCTTGATAATTGTGTTTGTTCACCTACCTTGATGATTGAGTAGTGGTATATATATATATATATATTGTATAGTTATGCCTTCGGTTCTTAAAGCTCGATAAATGACGATGTGGTATCCTCATTGATACATGTATGGTTATTTTCACATCGTAAGCTTCGATTAGATCATAAAGATTGATATCCACGTAAATTTAAATTACTTAGGTGATTAAAAAAACTAATTTTAGGTGAATTGGTTTTGTAAAAATGAATGTAATATGTTTGGTTTACAAAATGCATAGTTGCAATTTTTCTTCTAGTTTGACTTGAATGTCATGTTTTATTTCATTTAATATTATATATGTGAATGTTTGGGAAAACAAGCGAGGGTTTATTTGTTTACATGTGTTGTTTAAATATTTGGGATTGAGAAATGACATTTGCAATTTTATATATTAAAGACTTAATTAGTAATGTAACTAGATATTTTTACCATGATAAAATTGTATATAAATATATGGGTATCTAGTTCTATGTATCTATAATAATTTAGTTTTTAAGCGCATGGTGATTTTTTTTTTTTATATTGAGTAATCAATATATGTTTGTGCTTCTAAATGGGAAGAATTATATTTTTGATATTATATTCCTTTAGAAAAAAAAGAATTGAGAAATTTATGTCTTGTTCCTTTTATATATATATATATATATATACATATATGTTGTTTTGGTATTGTTCCAAAATTTAGTAATTAGGGTTTTTACAATGTGGTATCAGATCCCAAGTTACAACACTTGGCCCTATGGTTCCATACTCATATTTCCAAAAACTAACACGTGTAAATTTTTGTTCTTGTTACTTGTATAGCAGAAAATTGTTTTACTATACTGAGGGAATATATGGCTAGAAGACGCTCCCCTAACCCACCTGCATGAGTTGAACCTAATAATGAGGATCCACTAAATAACAAAATTGTTAATATTGATATTCTACAAACAGTGAGGGACTTACAAGAAGAAATTATGAACTTTAATACTGAACATGAAAGGGTACTGAAAACTCAAGAAGACTTAAATGAATCCCTACTATATAAACTAAATGAGATAAATAATGAAAAGAGGAAAAAGTAACATAGACCAAAAAACTCATCCTTTGAGTGTCCTTACTCTGACAGAAGCCATATGTCTAGTGAATCAGAGTATTCTAGTGATAGTTCTAAGGGCAAACCTAGGAAGAAAAGAAAATATAAAGATGAGCTAAAAGGAGAATTCAAAAAAATAAAGCCTCCTACCTTTGACGGTGAAGTCAAAAATGGAGAAGAAGTTGAGGATTGGCTCTCCGGGATGAAGAAGTACTTCACTATGTACAATTACTCCAACTCCATGAACGAAAAAATGGCCATCTTCAATCTAGTTGGAAAGGATGAGATTTGGAAGCAAGACTTAAAACGAGCAAAACGAATTAATGATAAGAAAGTAAGTAGGAACTGGTTTAAAAAGGAATTTAAAAATGAATAACTCTCAGAATATTACTATGAAGGGAAAGCTAAGGATTTTTATGAGCCAATACTGGGATCCATGTCCATGTATGACTTCTGTACTAAATTCTTATCCCTGTTAAGATATGTGCCTTACCTAAATGAAGAAAAGCCTAAAATACAAAGATTTCTAGGTTGCTTGCCTAACTTTTATAAAGACAAACTAGAATTTGAAGAACCGAAAACTTTGTATGAAGCAATGAGGAGGGCCAAATTAACATATGACCATAGAAGAGAGTTCAAACCTTTTAATAAACATAAAAGTTTCCAGAAAATTACCTTCAAGGACAAACAACCAACAATAAGAACGGAGTATAAACAACCTATGAGAACTGTCGAGTATAAAGATAATACTTTTAATAAGAAAAGTGAAGAAATAAAAAGAGAACCCTTGCAGTGTTGGGGTTGTGAGGGGAGTCATTTCTATCGGGATTGTCCTCATAAAAAGGATAATCGAAATATTCACACAGTTCGAGAAGCAACCACAGTTGGAGAAGTTGCTCGGAACATACCGCAAATTAGCGCTGTGTTGGACAATCATCAAGCGGATTATCAGCCCTACATGATTGAGGTAAATGGTAAGATCCTTGACAAACCTCTTTCTATATTAATTGATTATGGTTCTACCCTAAGTTATATATCTCCTAAGTTAGTAGATTTGTGCAAAATGCGAAAGTATGATTTTGAAAAATCGCGGTTAGTGCAATTAGCCACCGAAACAAAAAGAAAAGTAACCAGTTTTATTTCTAGTTGTGAAGTTCATATGCAAGATTTGATTACAAAAGTAGATTTGAATGTTTTACCATTAGGATCTTATGATGTACTGATTGGAATGGATTGGCTAGAAAAACATAAAGTTTTGCTAAATTGCTTTGAGAAAAATTTTGATTGTATTGATGAAAATGGTGAAAGAAAAATGGTTAGAGGGTTTCCAAAGAAGGTTCTTACTAGGAAAATTTCTACCTTGCAAATGTAAAAGTGTGCTAGAAAAGGATGTAGGGTATTTGTTGTACACATCACCAAAACTAATGATAAGGAAACAAAACCTAGCTTAGAGGATCTTCCCTTCTTAAATGATTTTAAAGACGTCTTTCCATAACAGATACTGGGACTACCTCCGAGGAGGGATATTAACTTTATCATTGAATTGGTACCTGGGGAAGTACCCGCCTCGAAGTCCCATTATCGGATGAACACACCTGAGTTGGTAGAATTAAAATTACAATTACAAGAATTAATAGATAAAGAATATATTAGACCGAGTGTGTCTCCATGGGGAGCACCTGTCTTGTTTGTTAAAAAGAAGGATGGCACATTAAGGCTCTCTGTCGATTACAAACAATTAAATAAAATGACAATTAAGAATAGATACCCTCTTCCCGCATAGATGACTTGTTTGACCAAGTACGGGGAGTGTCGGTATTCTCTAAAATTGACTTGAGGTCTGGTTACCATCAAGTAAGAATTAAGGACGAGGATTTCCATAAAATTGCATTCATAACAAGGTACGGGAATTACGAGTTCCTCGTTGTACCATTTGGCTTAACCAATGCCCCAGCCACGTTCATGTGTTTAATGAACAATGTTCTTCACAAATATTTAGATAATTTTGTAATAATATTTATTGATAACATATTAATATTCTCTAAAAATGACGAAGAGCATAAAGAACACTTAAAAATAGTCTTGCAAACCTTAATAGAACATAACCTTTATGCAAATTTTAGCAAGTGTGAATTCTTTCAAGATAAAATTCAGTACTTAGGTCATGTAATAACTAAGGAAGGTATTTCGGTGGACCCAGATAAAATAATGGAAATCAATGATTGGTCAGTTCCTACCATGACATTGCCATTGGTCACAAATGAGAATATAATTATACATAAAGAAGAACATTGAAAATGGCACACATGCGCAAACACCATTTGTGAGACTTATGGATAAAGGGAAACAAACTTGTGTGTGAAAGTCCCACAAGAAAAATTATATGTGGTACGAATACGTGTAAAGGTAAATATAAGTTATGAACCGATGTGTGTAAAAGTCCCACAAGGACGTTGGAATATTTGTGTCATAAATGACACAAAGATGAATTGTGGTAAGTGGCACATCGACGCAAATCCTAACTTGTTGAAAATGCAATCAAGTGGGGTGTTATTCAAGGTTAAGGAACTCCACCAAGTGGACAAATATATTGAGCCAAGTAGACTATAAATAAGCTAGAGATGGATGTGGTGAAGTAAGCTTGAAAAGAATGAAGATATGAGATAATTGTTTGGACAAGCTTTGAAATTTTCTTTATGGTGTCAATGGCTCATTTATAGCAGTAAGTATTTTTATGCAGCGGAACTGAAGTGCACAAATCACTTAGTGATGAAAAGTGAATAAGTGCACTAGAATAAAGGGATACCTGTATTATGGATGTGTGCCATTCTTAATCAGTAAAAGACGCAGGCCGCAAAAAAGCAAGTTTGGTTGATCCAGAAACTCAATTCAGATGCAAAACACAGATTCGTTGAAGAGACGCAGATCACAATAATTATCACATATCATGTTTTAGGAAACTGGTTGTTCGAATGCAGATAATCAAGCATGGATCGAAGAAGTTATATTAGTTGCAAATTATGAAGACATTCACAAGGATAAGGTATTTCTCTATTTGCAGTTTTTTGAATGCAATCTTATTTCATATTAGGGAGGTAGGACAAGGAAAGTATCAAGGGGTTGCATCCTCCTTCTAGTCAATGTTAGAGAATACAATCAGGGTGTTGTATCATCCTTTCTATTGGTGCAGATAAAACACAGGGGCTTGGCTCCTCCTTCTAGTTGTAGCTGGTAAATATTATTAGGGTGTTGTAACATCCTTTCTATTGGTTTAGATAAAACATAGGGGGTTGGAGCCTCTTTCCAGTTGTAGCTGGTAAATATAATCGGGGTGGTGTAATATCCTTTTTATCAGTGCACATAAAACCTTAGAGGTCGTACCCTCCTTCCATTCAATTATGGAGAACACAAATGGAAGCCGGTGCTTCCACAACTAGAGAACACAGTTATCCACAAGTCAGAGCTTGAATCCACAAGTGGAATTTTGCACAACCAAAATGATATTTGTTTGGATCGGTGCCTAAAGATCGTGAATCGGTTCTCATGCAGATTGATGTTGTTGCAGGTCAGTGCTAGTATCCTGTAGATTGTACCTGGGGATCAAGTCAACTCCTGACATTAGTGGGCGCTCATTTTTGCAAATTGCAATCTCCCACTTATGTAATTATATTATACATTTATAGATATACAATTATTCTCAAGTACTTGTGTGTTGTTTCGATTATTCTTGTTGTTTTTGAAAAGTTTTAATTGGTGAAAATATGCTTAAGTTAAAAATATACATATTTTCACTATTACTTATTCACAGCCCCTCTAAGTAATAATATAAATCCAACAATTGGTATTAGAGTGGGTGTCTTCAGTAATAGGCTAACATCTAGAAGAAGGATCTAGTGCAGATATGGATAAGAAAGAAGGTTTGTCCACCAACAAGGCTTCAAGATTTGATGGATCTAATTATGCCTTCTTGAAAATTCAATTGGAATTTTATTTGCAGTCACTTGGTATGGATGTTTGGAAATCAGTGGAAGATGGATATGAGTTCTTGAAATCCACTGATGAGTTAGAAGAAAATGATGAGCGCGTAACCTCCAAAACAGTCTCAGTTGACACTGAGAATAGAAGACAATATGAATGGAATGTGTGAGCAAAGAATGGCATACTTTGTGGATAAGTTGATGTCGAGTTTACCAAATTAATGCAATGCACCACAATGAAAGAAGTTTGAGATAAGTTGAAGAGTATTTATGAAGGTGATGACAAAGTCAAGAAGGGAAAATTGAAAACATTCTCAAAATAGTTCGAAACACTCAAGAAGAAGGAGGAGGAAGATGTTGCTACATACTTACTAAGAGTGGATGAGATAGTAAAATATATAGCTGGACTTGTAGATACAATTGGAGAAAATTCATGATCTAAATTTTAGGGGGCATATGGATTAAATTCGGATGCATAAATTATAAAAGCATTAAATGGAGAGGCCACCCTCTACCATTCATCATAAAATCATTAAATGGAGAGGACACCCTCTCTCATCCATAGTATTTGACAACGCATGGTTTTGTTCCATGGTATGGATTCAAGGCACATTGTACCTCTCCCATCCATGGTATTTGACTATTGATTGAAATTGTCATTGATTCCAATAGAGACTTGTAATGACCCCACAGGTAGTGCACAAGTATGGATGATCCCAGTATCCTCACATCCAGTACCTTAGAGACCATATAGAGATGGGTTGTGCCTTGAAGTACCTTGTATCCAGTTGACAAGGTCCTTGCACCCACAATGATAGATCTTAGAACCACTACCTTGTTGATGATGTTGAACACCTTGGTTATGGTGTTGAGGCCCTTGTAGATGATGGAGAAGCCCTGGATGGGTTGAAGAAGCATTAATGACCCATTATATGGTCATTCATGCCTGATGGGGTCATGGTACCCTAGGAGAAGGCCTAGCAACCCCACAGGAGGTAGCATGATGGATATTGGCCCTTGGAGGTTCTCTTGTGTGGTTGAGGTAGTTGAAGAAGTCCATGAATACCACTTGCCTTGATCACAATGTCCTTGGATCCACACTTGATGAATTAATGGTCCTTGAAAACTTGAAGATGATGTGTGGGTTGATGGGGTCTTAGAACCCTTGGAGATGGTCCTAGGGCATGAGAAAGCCTTTGGACCCACACACTTGGTGGTTTAATGGCTCTTGTACCCTTGTAGGAGTGGTGAAAATGATGCGGTTATATGGCATAATGAAGTAACCCACACACATAGGGGGGCATGATAACACTCGGACACTTGATTGCATTCCCTATGGCATACATGCCTTGATCTTGAGGGCATGCGCATACCCTTGACTAAGGGTCCTTGGTTCCTTGTTTTAACCTTGAAGAAATGGTGATGATGTGGCCCATTTGTGTATGGGGTCATGAAACTTTTGGAAATGGTCATAGGTTGATTGAGGACACCCTCACCCTTGATGACTTATGGACACACCCTTATCTACTTTAATGATGTGGCAAAGAAATAGTGACAAAGAAAAATATAAATAAGAAACATTATAACTCACCTTGAAATCAGCCTCAATCCAAGGAGAAGTCAATTGTTGAAGAGATTTGAATTGTTATGATTAAAATATAATTTAATAATCAAATCTATATTTTGTGAAGTCGATGGCATGGAGTTTGTCCACAAACCATGTATAAACACAAGTCACTCTCACTCCAAAATAAATCCAATAAATGAGAAGGAAATTGAGCTCGCTTGATTGAGGGAGAATTCGTTGACTGAGGTGGATGATGACTGAGGCATTCGGTGGTACCAGCGGCAAAGGAGAGGACCCGAGTTTTACCACAGAGGAAATTTTTTTGTTTCTTTTTGGTAGTCCAATTTTTTGACTTGCCTAGGTTTATCACAACTTTTGATCTTTGAACAATTCCAAATGTTATTGCTGCCCTCTAATAGTCTCGGCATTGACAGGCATCCAAGGGTTACAATAGAGACATTTTTAGGGTTACCATAGTCTCAAATTTTTTGGTGAACAGTCCTAGTGACCAGCAGCAGTGATCTGAGTTTGATTTTGTGACTTGTTTACACAGTGCACATGTTGGAGGCATTGCACCGAAGTTCCATCTCAAAAACACATTCCTAAGTGTGACTTGAAGGTTGACACTGTTGGAGGGTTTCCATGGTCCTCAACCAGTCCCAAAGTTTTGTTGAAGTTTTGTTAAAGATCATACATTTTTGTTGATAATTATCTTTCAGACAATTTGAGGATGATGATACCATATACTATTATTATATGTTTATCTTCTACATCAAACATACACAAGTTTTGACATGTATTAAGGTATGATCAATATATACACTTGATGCACACTTGTACATGATGATGTGATGCTACCTGATGATGATGGTTGGATAATAATGCTACCCTATAGACTTGATGCATTCTCCTTGATGATATCGTATGATGATGGTGCATGCATACACCATGATGTTGATATGATGATGATATGTTGCAATGTGCATATACAGTGATGTATACGGTGCATATAAAGTGATGTATACATTGCATGTACAATGATGAAGATACGATGATATGCACTGAGATGATGATTTGATACACCTATGATATGATGAGGGATGATGAACATTGATAATAATGAGCAGTAGTTTGTGTAGTAAATAGTGATCTCCAGCCAACTTAAATGGAGGAAAGTATTCAACTAAAGGATCTCCAACGAACACTTCAAAAATGAAAAATAAATGGACCTACAATGGTATACACCTGCCCTTTCCAAAGTATAAAGAAAAGAAAAAATCAAGCGGCACCAAAGGATCACTCAAATAAAAAAAGACTAATGAAATCGGAGTTCCATTATCAAAGTCTAAGGCTAGAGAAGAGTTCAGTCGCATAGAAGAAATTCAAAGTATGAAGATGATGACAATATTGATGTCGAATGGGAAGGAGGACTGATTAGTTCTCTAGAATATTTGAAGAAATCAAGAAAAGATAACAAAGTGCTAAAGGAACTATTGGAAAAAGAAGAAGAATAGGTCAAGCAGATTGGGGATATGCATGAGGTCTTGAATAAACAAATGCAAGTGAAAGAAGAGGAATTGCTTTGCACAGAATAAAGAATCAAGGAACTAGAAGAAAATGAGTGTGCACTTGAGAAGTCTTGGAGGGAGTCAGAATTAGTGAATGAGATACTGTAAAAACAAATTGTGCTAAAAGAATAAAAAATTTCACACTTGAAAAATAAATCAATTTGTGAAATTCAAGGAAAAACTGGAATATGCATTGACGCAGACACTCAAAATAAATTCAACAACAACTCGACTATCTTCGATAAAATCTAGAGTTTCCAATGATCTCCAAAAGATAAGACTAGTATTGGATTTTTAAAAGATAGTGATGGCATGTGCAACAAAGGAGAACCTAGTTCCAACCAACAGGATATATTTCATAGAGAATTTGAACCGCTTGCAAGAAATGAGAGGCTTAGGTATGCTAACACCTTTAGACATAAAAATATTGTTAGTTCTGTAAAATATTGGAGATGTAATTTTGTTGGACATATAGAGAAATATTGTCACACCATAAGATGTTATGTGTGTGATAAATATGGACACAAGACCTTGCAATGTTTCATAAAAGCACAAAGGAAACCAGTTGGACACAAATTTGTGAAATAATGTCTGTCTCGGAAGCAGAGGTCGGTTATAAACCAAAATACGTGGGTAAGAAATGAGTCTTAGGAGTGCATCAAAAACACATATAGCATTAATATAACTCATCCTAACAAGAATATATGGGTAAGAAAGATATCTCATGAGTGTGGAAAAGATGAAAAAATAATTGTGTAATACCAGCAGCAAGTGATTACTGCTTATATTGCTAACCTAGAGGGGTTATGTAAGATCCTTGAGTCCAAGACAGGTACATCTGAAACTCAAGGATTAATGTAGTAATTTGGTGTTCATTGAATTCATTTGAAATACTATTTATTTTGAAGTGTGTAGTTGTTATTATCGTAGTCATGCATAAAATAGTAAGGAAACAAATATATAAGTAGTGCACAATGACTCAAGGATATTTTCTATTATATTCAAAATATGATTGCAAAATTTGGAGCTTCGAAGCTAGTGTTACATCAGGACACAATTGGGTACATTAAAATAGAGATACAAAGACAAACAAAACTCTATCACTAATAAAATAGAAGTCGACCGAAGATGAAGACAAGTCATATATGTTGTTCCAAATGACTTCTTCAATTCAACTGGAAGGTACAGGTGAAAGGTGCAAGTCCAAATCCATTGGAGACAGATCTGTAGAATCAAGTGACTACAATAGGAGAAGAAGATCCAATTTCTAAGTTGATGAATCATAAGAACTGTGCTCAACTGAAGACGATTTAAAAGGTTGAATGTTCGTTGTTGTTGTTCTTCTAGAATATCCACTCACCTACTTAAATTAGACAACATCTCAGATGTGCTCTAATTGAATTGTGATTGTTGGCACCATGGCATGAAGTTGGATTCATTTACCTTTTTCTGCCAAATATCTATCTCCATCCACAACCATCCCATATCTACCTGTTGATACTGAACCACCATACAGAGGTTGTTAAGAGAATTGTTCAATCGCTGCAAATAAGACATGATGGTTGAAGAATTAGAACTCAAGATGCAAACACCAGAGCAAGCTCGATAGAGTATAAACTAGGGCGATGAGCTAAGTGAAAACACTGCCAAATTATAGAATTTGGAAATAAATATTCAAGTGCTCGAATAGAAATTGAAGGGACATTGAAGGTTATGAGTTCATGCATTGTACAATCCAAGAGAGATAATGATGAGTTTAAAATTTAATGGGTAGGAAAAAAGGGAGGTTTAGAATAATGATGTCAAAGGAATAGTTTCGGTATGAATACACCACCTGGAAAAGATATCAGGCACATCAACCTTTACCGCGCATGCGAAAGGTTGGAAAAATGTGCGACCATAGGAAAATTTATTGACAGTAGAAAAATGTCGCATGTCCAAAGTTCAAGACAAGAATTCATGCATGCTACATTAAATTAGATGAAGATAATGTGATTATGCACAATAAGTAAGATTCATGTATCTAACGCAGAGACTGAATTATCTGCGACCTTAAAGCAGAAGCAGTGAGCAAAAATCTAGGGGGAGTCAGCAAAGTAATAAGTCCCTTTCCCATTGATGTCAAAAGGGGAGATAAATAAAAAGAGGAAGATCCAAATGATAGGCGGAGCAATGAAAAAATGAAGAAGCCAGATGAATGCAAAAGCATGCTTGTAGAAGAATTTTGTAACACACAAAACCAAAGCTCGCCTTCAAGGGGAGTTTGATACAAGTGCTTTCATTCAAGGCAATGTTGACATCAATGACAAAGGGGGAAATGATTGAACATATATTGTCATTGATGTAAAAGTATCAATTGAAAGAATCAGATGACACGGGATCAAATGTTAAAGAATCAAATGTTAAGAAACTGGTGTCAAAGACATAGAATTAAATTTTAAAGGGATTGCTAAAATAACATCAAAAGAAGCTGAAGACTTCCTCACACATGACCAACTTGAAGAAATACATATAGAAGAATATAACATAAGTGAAAAGATATCACCATGAGATTGCTTACAAATGCACATATAATTATACATAAAGAAGAACGTTTAAAATGGAGTACATCCGCAAACACCATTTGTGAGACTTATGAATAGAGAGAAAAAACACTTGTGTGTGAAAGTCCCACAAAAAAAATGATATGTGGTATGAATACTTGTAAAGGTAAATATAAGTTATGAACCGATGTATGCAAAATTCCCACAAGGACATTGGCATATGTGCATCATAAACCACACAAAGATGAATTGCGGTAAGTGGCATGCTGACACAAATCCTAACTTGTTGAAAATGCAATATAGCGAGGTGTTATTCAATGCTAGGGAACTTCACCTAGTGAAAGCATATCTTGGTCCAAGTAGACTATAAATAAGCTAGATATGGATGTGGTGAAGTAATCTTGAAAACAATGAAGATCTGAGATAATTGTTTGGACAAGCTTTGGAATTTTCTTTCGGGTGTATCAATGGTTCATTGCACGCAATAAGTATCTTTATGCAGTGAAGCCAAAGTGCGCAAATCAGTCAATGATGAACAACGAATAAGTGCTCTAGAAGAAAAGGATACATGTATTATGGATGTGTGATATTCTTGCTCAGTAAAAGATGCAGACCATGGAACAATAAGTGTGATTGAGCCAAAAAATCAATTTAGACGCAGAACACAGATCAACGAAAGAGAGGCAGATCGCAGTTATTATCGCACATCGTGTTTTGGTAAATTGTATTTTTAGACGCATATTAAATAAATTACAGGAGTTGTGGATTGTGAAGGCATTCACAAGGATAAGGTATTTCTCTATTTGCAATTTTTTTAATACAAACTTATTTCACATCAGGGAAGTAGGATGGGCAAGGAGGAGGGGGTTTCATACTCCTTCTAGTAGGTGCTCGAGAATACAATCAGGGTGTTGTAGCATCCTTTCTGTTGGTGCATATAAAAGATAGGGGGTTAGAGTCTCCTTCCAGTTGCAACTAGTAAATATAATTGGGGTTTCGTAGCATCCTTTCTGTTGGTGCAGATAAAACATAGGGGGTTGGAGCCTCCTTCCAGTTGCAACTGGTAAATATAATTAGGGCATTGTAGAATCATTTATGTCAGTGCATATAAAACCCAGGAGGTCGTAGCCTACTTCCAGTCGGTGCTATAGAACACAAATGAAATTTGGTGCTTCCATAACAGGAGAGCACAATTATCCAAATGTTGGAGCTTAAAGCCACAAGTTGGTTTCCATAGTCAGACAAATATCTATTCAGGTCGATGCTTGAATATCGTGATTCAGTACTCATGCAGATTAAAGTTGTTCTAGGTCAGTGCCAGTAGATTGTACTTGGGGATCAAGTCAACTCCTGAAATGAGTGGTTGCTCATGTTTGGAAATTACAATCTCCCACTTGTGTCATTATCAAGGTATTTTTCAAGGATTCTAATATTATACTTAAGTATAGTATTCTAGGCGATTGTTTTGGATTGAAAAAACATGTTTATAAATAGGTAGGCAAATATTAAATATGAAACATACAATTAACACTGAACTGTGTAAATTTTGGCGAATATTATGCTAAAAAAACATATTTTACGTAAATATAGGAGACATTAGAGACTAAAAATGACCAAATAGCAAATTTATTTTTTGAAAAAAACCCAAAAAATAGCCAATTGGCGAAATTTCGCCATATACAATTATTCTCAAGTACTTGTGCATTGTTCTGATTGTTCTTGTTGATGCTAAAAAGTGTTAATTGGTGAAAAAATGCTTAAGTTAAAAATATACATATTTGTGCTCTTACTAATTTAGCCCCCCTCTCAGTAATAAGATAAATCCAACAAAATTCCATGACAAATTTTTAGTCCATTGCAATATCTTCCAAGAGGTGGATAGGTTAAGGTTTGGGTTGGCAGTAGATGCTTCTTTGATCACTTTCCCATTTTCTTGGAGATTGGGGTCAATGAGAATAAACTCGACGCCTCATTTAATTAAGTAAAATGCATTATGGTCTTTGGAAGATGAAATGCAATGGATTATTAAGCAATCCCGGAAGCATTTGGAGGTGGATACATCAATTAGTGTTGGTATCCAATTCCTAACGAATATTTGTGTAGTTAAGGAGAAGCTGATGGAATGGAGTAGAGAGCAACATCTAAAAAAGGATGGACAACTTATTATTTTCAAAGAGGAGAATGAATTAATTTTTACTACTCATCGAGATGGTTATTTTTAAGTAAGAGAACATGATTATATTGTTGGGATCAAATTAAAAATGGACAAGTTGTTGCAGGAGAAAGAGGTTGAATGGAGATTAAAAAGTCGGTCTCTTTGGATTGCCTCGAGTGATCAAAACACTAAATTTTTCCATAACTTTGCAAAATTTCATAGAAATTCAAATTCTAGGAATTAATTGATGGTGAAGGGAAATCCATTAGAGATTTTGATGATCTTGATGACTTCGTGGTATACATCCATTTCAAATCAACTTTTATTAAGACTTCTCGTCCAAATTTGGAGGTGGTTTTGGGCATGGTGGCTCATTTTCCTAGATTGACTGAGGAGGATGTCAATAAGGACCTTTTTCATTCTATGAAATTAGAATAACTCTAAGAAGCACTTGCATCTTTCCATAAGGATAAGGATATTGTATTGTATGGGTGGATTGTTGAGAATTTTATGTATTTTTTTGACATAGTATTTCATGACTTAGTAAAGGTGGTGGAGGAGGTCAAACTTTCCAATTGGATTACCTAGGGTCTCAATGCCATTTTTATGGGTTTAATCCCGAAGTTGGATAGGTCATAGTCATTTGACGATTTTTTACTTCAATTCCCTCTGTAATCATGTATAAGATCATTTCCAAAGTGGTCATGGTCCACCTAACGCCATTACAATTCTCTTGGAGGTGATTTTGGCAGAGCAATTTGGATTTCTTACAGGGAGATTAATTCACGAGTCTATTGGCTCGACTCATGAAGGAATTCATTGCATAAAGAGGGCCAACATTCCTACTAGAGTTATCAAATTAGACCTATCCAAAGCTTATGATAGATTCTCTTGGTTCTACTCGATACTTTTGTTGCTGCAAGTAAGGTTCTGCTTGTATTTTGTTAGATGGATCATGAGTTGTGTTATGTTCTCCTCATTTGTTGTCTTAATAAATGAATTGGGATTAGATTTCTTCAAGCCTAATTGGGGACAAATATAAGGGTTTCCTTTGTCCCCATATCTATTTATTCTTGTTGTGGAAGGGATTCATCAAGTGATACATGTTGCCAAAAAATGAGATCACTTCACCATATTTCATTTGGAGGTCACAAGAAATTAACACATTTGTTGTTCATGGATGAAATTCTTTTGTTTTATTTTGTCGAGGGGGGAGGGAAAACACTTTAAGAAACCATTGATCATTTTTGCTAGGATTCAAGCATTCATATCAATGCTGGTAAGTCATATTTATATTGCATTATTGAGCTAATAAATAAGACTCGACATGACTAGGAGAGAGTTTGTCTTTTATTTGTGCATAATTTGGAACAAAGTTTTAAATGTTTTGACTATGTACTTAAAATGGACCTGTATGGAAACACTGAGTGGTCATGGATTATTGTGAAAATTGAGAAGAGCGTAAATTGTTGGTGTAACCAATGAATCTCTTGTGGGGGCATATGGTTCTTATCAAGTATAATTTGGAGGTTATTCTTATATACTATCACTGAATGGCTCATATTCCCAAGGGCACTCTAAACATAATTCATCATGTTTGTTTCAATTTCTTGTCGAAAGGTAGTAATGATTATCAAGGATCCCATCTAGAAATATGGAAGTACATTGCCACTCCTAAGGCTCTGGGAGGATGGGGAATTAAGAATATTACATTTTAACCAAGTTCTAGAAACCAAGTCGTCACTCAAATTTTTAACCAAAGACACTCTTTAGGGAAAGATATTGATTAAGAAATACATTTCTTTGGGCACCATTCTAGACTAGATCAAAAGGACTAAAAATTATGTTCAGATTAATCAATGGAAAATCCCTTCAACAAGCATTCTCCGTGATTGGGTTATTTATTACTTGGAGAATTAGATCGAGGACCCAAGTTGGAATGGGAGTTGACACCATTATGCGTTGTGGATCAAGGATTCAATTTCTTGTTAAATTGGTTGGCCATATACAAGAAAGAAGACTGTGCACTTTATATCAATTTGCAAATCCTGCAACCAATGACCTTTGGAATCATGGTTGGTATAGGTATAAGGGTCTTAGAATGCTAGGAATATGGGATCCTCTTTGGATAGATTTGTTCTAGAGCTGAGAAGGGATCACATTCAAATTGAGGAGGAGGTTGAACTCATTTGGGTTTTCAATTGTTCTAGGGGGCATTAGTTAATGAAACTTAGATACTATGAAGTTATTGAGGGGGGATGGTGATTTTTACTGGTGATGGCATAAGTTGTGGAAGGTCCTTATGCCTCTAAAAAAACACCCTATTATTATGTTTGATCTTGCGTAAATTAGGGATGACTTGGGATAGGATAAAAAGGAGGGGAAATTAGGGGTCGAGAATATGTCTATTATGCATAGTGGAAGAAGAGACTAATGTCCGCCTATTTCACCAGTATTCCTATAGGAAGAAAGTGTGGATATAAATTGAGGAACATTTGAATTTATAGGCATTATGGGTTAAATGTAATTTTTTGGAGTGCTTTGTAGACTTCTTCTTTTGGCGGGATCTAAATGTTTTTTGAGCCCTCCCTTACTTGACTAGATGGGAGGTGTGCCTGGCATGAAACCATACAACTTTTTATGGAAAAAAAGCTCCTACCTTTAAGACCTTGGCCCAAATCCTTGCTCTTTTAAAGAATTATTCTCTTGTGTATATTCCTCAGCCTATGCATTGTGTTGGTAATTTGGGAATTAATAAGAAGACTTCGTGGTGATTCTTTGATGGAGCAAGTCAAGGACATGAGTGTAGGAGTGGTATTAGCTTTATGGTATTCTACTTGGATGTGCATTATTTTGTAGGTAAAAGGGATCGGGAAACCAAAACTAACAATTAGGTGAATCTAACTGCATTGTTCTAGGCCATGAAGCTCACCTTGGAGATGGGGATAGTGTATATCCAAGTATTCAAGGAATTGTTGATAACCATTCGATGGATGAAGGGGGAAGTACGGGTACAAGTCATTGGTCTACAACATTCATCCTTTCAACTTGGAGATATCAATGTCCATTTTCAAGAAATGTCCTTCTCCCATATGTATCGACAACACAATGCTATGACATATTCACTTTCAAAACATGTTATTTTTTTGAATGTTGAAAAATTATATGTGGATGAAGTTAAGGAGGGCGGACTGATTTCCGATAGGACTTATGCCTATCAAAGGACATTTGCATACAATTTGTGTCTTTTTTGTGCATGCATAGTGCTTATGATGGTTTTTATTTATAGTTGTATTCTTTAATGGTGAATGACTATTCTCATATAGGCTAGAGTTTTTAGATCCTATAGTTATCAAGGGGATCATTCATGTTGTGGCCATCCACTTGAAGAATGTATTTTCTCTTCCACTTGAATAGAAAATATGTTTTTTTTCATGGAAAAAAAGTTACAGGTTGAATATAGAAGTTGAGAAAGTAAGGAGAAACCTTAAAAACATAACCAATTTATAGAACATATCACATCAATTAAGTATTTGTTCTCATACAAACATTAAAATATTAAAAATAATAATAAAAAAAAATTAAATTAAATTAAAAAAAATAATCACATCAAAATCAAAGCATCATATGGAAAGTGAACCTTTTTTTTTGTTTTTTAGTTAAAAAAAGTCTATGGCATGTGAAAGTTGCCACCAAACACTCTTAGAAAAATCCATATTAAATATTTTTAGTTTTAAAAATTAAACCATAATGGATATATGTCCATTAATAATCTCTTTGCCAAGTAAGAAAATAAAATAACTAAAATTTAAAAAATTTAAAATTTAATTTTGATTTTTTAAAAATTGTATTTTATAAACATTAAATTTTTTTTTATAAAACTTTCTATCATGGACTTTAATGCTAAGGCAAAGCAAATGAAAAGTATTAATCATGCTAGGACAAATACGAAGAATATAATTATTTTTATTTTGTCACCTCAAACTGTATATAAAAACAATAAAATAAAAATATATTGAAGTGGATAATTTTATAAAAGTCTACATTAAACTTTTTAATTTTCATTCTTAATTTTAAAAATATATTTATGTTAGACTAATAACCTCTTTCACCAATCACGATATGGAATAAGTACATTTTTAAGTTATATTTTAATTTCTTTAAAATAAATTTATTAAATTGTTTTTTAAAATATATATTAACACATGAAATTAAACCAATTTTAAATTAAAAAATATTTTGTTAACATAAACGATTAATTGATTTTGTATTAAAAATAAAGATTGAGAAGAATCCTAAACACCACGAATAGGTACATTTTAATTCATTACAAAATTATCTTTCTTGAGAGTTTAAGATCTTCAAAAACACCTCAGCCATATGTTCCCAAACAAAATTTTGAATTTCATAGTAACATATCTATATTTAATAATAAATTTCCTAATAACAGAACAAATTGACAATGCATAAGAAAATTATGCAATTTCATTCACTAAATGTGTTTGTGAAGGTTATGTTCTTGGTAAATATCATAAATTGACAATGCATAAGAAAATTATGCAATTTCATTCACTAAATGTGTTTGTGAAGGTTATGTTCTTGGTAAATCTTGGTGTGTTAACAAAATATTGCAACTAATCCATAGTGATATTTGTAGTCCTCTTGAAACTCCTTTGTCTCTTGCAATCTATTTTCTTACTTTTATTGATGACTTTAGTCGCAAATATTGGGTTTATTTTTTGAAGGATAAAAGTAAAACCTTTGGTATCTTTCAAGATTTTAAATCTATGGTTGAAAAATAATCTAGAAAAAGTATTAAGACTTTAAGAACTGATAATGTGGAGGAATTCACTAAAAATAAATTTAATACATATTTATCTAAGCATGGTATTCAACATCAAAATATTATTCCTTATATACCTCAATGAAACAAGGTAGATAAAAGAAAGAATAAAACTTTGGTTGAAATGGCTAGATGCATGTTTTATTCTAAAGGATTATATAAAGGTTTTTGGGATGAATCTATTTGTCATGCTAACTATATCTTGAATGAAGTCCCTAATAAAGTAGTTTTGCAGGTTACTCCTGAAGAAAAATGGAATGCAAAAAACTATGATATTAGTAAATTTGAGATATTTGGCAGTGAATATTGGGCATGTATTTCGAATGAAAAATGGAAAAAAAGTTTGAACCCAAGTCTCACAAATGTATTTGCATCGGTTATTTTGATGATTCCAAAGTGTATAGGCTATTTAATCCATCTAACCAAGATGTTATCATCAGGAAAGATGTTCAATTAAATGGTGTTTCTCCTCCTCTTGAGTCTATTGAACCTCATGTTAACTTGAATTTGCATTCATCTTCTGTGGCTCCTATATTTGTTACCCCTTCCTCTACTTTTGTGCCTACCCTTGATCCTAGTTCACCTTCTTATTCAAGTGATCCTCTTGATGTCCACTAAATGTCTTAGAGATACTAGTGTGGTTCCTACCACTACTCCTCTTCTTGTTTGGTCCTGTAAAACTCTTGAATCCAAAGGTTCTGATATTGGTATTCCTTTTGATACTTGTCGCACTAGATATAACTTTTCTCTTATGACTAAAGTATTGGCCACCGATGATCCCTCTACCTATGTTCATGCTAAAGATAAACCTGAATGGGAGAAAGCAATGTCTCTTGAGTATGACTACTTTATGAAAAACAAGACATGAACTCTTTATTTCTTCCTCTTGGAAAGAATTTAGTTTATGTAAATGGATATATAAAACGAATTTTACTGCAAATGGACAGATTGGAAAACATAAAGCTTGGTTAGTAGCAAAAGGATTCTCTCAACATGAAGGTATTGACTATACTAAAACTTTTGCTCCATTTGTTAAAATGAACACAAAAAGAACTATTATTTCTCTTGTTGCATCTTATCAATGGAAAATACACCAAAGTATGTCAAGAGTGTTTTTTTTAATGGTGATCTTCTTGAAGACATTTATATGAACAACTACCTAGTTTTATTATTGTTGACACTTCTAGTTTAGCAGGCAAATTGAACAAGTCGTTATATGGTCTTAAATATGCACCTAGAGCTTGGTATGAGAAAAGTTATGTTCATTTCCTAAGGAATGGTTTTAAGCAGTGTATATCTAATCCAAATATGTATGTTAAGAATCATGATGATGATTTCCTCATTGAGGTGCTTTATGTGGCCGATATTATCATTACTGACAGCTTGCTTACACTGATACAGGAAATGAAGAATAATAATAAAAAGCAATTGGAAATGAACGACTTCGGCCTTCTGCATTATTTTTTGGGTCTACAAATTTGGCATATGGATGATGGTAAATTATTTATCGGCCTAAGTATGCAACATATTTACTTGCATCGTTTCGTATCAATGATTGTGAGCTTTCACCTACGCCATTCTAGTCTTTTTGTAAAGTTAACTATTGATTGTGACAACCCTCTTGTTGATTCGACTTTGTATCGTCAACTTGTGGGGAGTTTGATATATTTGACACACAATAGACCAACTATCTCATTTGCAAGTAGCACGGTTTCGATTTTTATTCAAACGTCTCATGGAATTCATTAGAAAGCAATGGATATGATTCTCAAATATTTATAGGGGATAGTGCATTGTGGTGTTTTATATTCTAGCATGGCTATAGTTTCACTTCTTGGTTATACAGATTATGATTGGGTAGGAGATGCTTTAGAGAGAATGTCTACTATAGGGTGCATCTTTCAGCTTGGTTCAAGTCATATTTCATGGTCTAGTAAGAATTTGAGAACTCTTTCTCTTTCTTCTTATGAAGTAGAGTACAGGGCAGTTGAATAAGTAGTGTGGATCCAACATGTTCTTATAGAGCTTAGACTGGTTCAGAAGTATACTACTGAATTAAGATGTGATAATCATAGTGGAATCCAACTTGTGTATGATTAAATGTTTCACTCCCATACTAAACACATTAAATTGGATACTCATTACATTCGAGATCTTGTTGTGGATGGTGTTCTTTGTTTGGAGTATAGTTCCACAAAAAAGAAAGCAATTGATATCTTAACAGGATCCATGACATAAGCAAAGTTCGTGTATCTTCACAGTTTATTGGGAATGTAGGAAGTTGTCACAAAGGGGTAATAATAATGTAATGTCATCTTCATCCATTTATGTGTTGTCCCCCATTCATTATTAATGGGGGTGTTGGAATATGTAATTTTAATATTAGGTGTGTAATGATGTCTAGTATGATATCATTAGATGTGTTATCTAGTATTGGAAGACATAAATAATGCTAACCTTTTGTAAAACGAGTTAACCCACATGCATCATGGAGAAATATTCTCCTATTACCATTCATTATATAAAGAGGTGGAAAATCATTTACCCCACATGTATTGTGGGATGTAATTCTTCCTTACCTATTGGTATATAATAAAGGTAAAGGAGATCCTTTGGGCATATGTTGAGAATTATATCCTTATGTTGATGCAGTAAAGTTGTGAAGCATATGTGGAGAAGAGTTCACTTGTAACATTGGAGATTTTTGAAGAATAAAGAAGACCAAACCTTCATGTGGATGTTTCCATTCTTGTTTCATACTTATTTGTTGCTTATGTAGATAAAAGGATACACTAATAGATTTTGTTGTGCCCTACAGCTCGGATTCAAGAACTATACCTACCCATGCCCTGTTTGTGGACCTATATATATCATCTAGGATTGGTTCTGGATCTATGCGAATGCGACGGCATTAAGAGCGAAAGCTAATAATAATGCCCAGTAATAAATATGATTGTTGGTTAGGAGTGTTCCATACATATCGCTTCCCTTTCAGGTCAGATCAGGTGGTTAGGGCCAAGTCTGGTTTGCTGAGGTATGGTAGTAGTGAGGAAAGGATGGTAAGGTCAGGGAATGGTAGAGTAAGGTATGGAAAGGGCGCCTCTGATTTTCACATGCTGTATCGTAATAATGTCCAATATTCTCATTATTCTATATGGAGGAGGGGATAGTAATACTTAATCATAATAGTAATGTGCGAGGTAGGAGGAGGAGATTCCCTTGAATGGAAATTCTTGCATGCTTTTGGCAAATGGCAATTGGAAAATATATTCAAGGCGGGAAGCAAGCAATTACTATTAAATTTAATTTCAATTACTTGTATCTATGTGCATTTACATCATTTGTTCCACTTAATCGATAAATACTATTGGGGTTTATATTAGTGGTGGTCACTTTTCAAGTTATGAAGTGGAGTTTAAGCATAAATTGATTAGAATTATGGTTTTTGTAAATAGTTATGTTTTCTTGTTGCATTTGACGTATTTTGGCACTTTAATTTGAACCTAATACTTCAAAATTCTATAGGTTGGAAAATTAATTTTGATAAAATTGAGGAGACTTATGTGACTGTAAAATGGTACTAATTGTAAGCTCACGTTTTGTAATTTTGGCATATTATTTTTCATGTAGTTATTGGTTATACCAAAACATGGACTATACTTTTAATTTGCAAGTAAAAGTGCTTTGAGTTAGAATTAGTTGAATTCTATATTAAATAATTTTATAAAGTTTTCCAATGTTAATAAAATACAATTTATTTATTTTTTTTAATTTAAAATAAGTTTTATACTTTTTTAAAATTTTACTCATTCCCCTGGATGTGGGTGACAGCACAGACGCTCATCGGCGTGCCTCGCCTCGTCCTGTGCACCCGCTGCGTGGCAAGCAGGATGTGCCCAGCACGTCCATCAACCAGGACATCAAAAGCTCCCAGATCCTTCGATGCTCCTCACGCGTGGGAGATAAACTGCATGTCTCTTCAAATCCTGCGACAAGGGTTGGCGACACCCTGTGCTCCTCCTATTTTTCATGTCTTCGCAGGGTTATTCAATGCGTGCAGGTACTTTGGTAGGGCAGACAGAGGATATGTGCACCATGGATAATTATTTCACCATCCTTACTGAGTTACGCTCAACTCTGAGCAATTCTGGGTTTTCTGAATGTTTGGAAGTTTGGCCTCCACCTCAAGGTGGCGCCTTTGTTTGTCTGGGGTTTCTCTGCACTGCTCAACTCCCAAGTTTCATTTAGGAGAGGTTCATCCTGGTTATCATGTCGAGACAGAGGGAAAATCCGCATCGAGCTAACTCGAGCAGGGGCAAAGCTCAGCACGGATGCATCCTACAAGTCACTGTAGACTATGAAAACCATATCTCTCCACAGGTCTGCATCCTTGTTAAAGACTGGGAGGAAAGGGTCCTCAACCAGAAGCTAGCTTTCGGTCAGGGAGGAAGCCAAGTAAATCACTATTGGTTTGTTAAAAATATGCTATGCAATCTAGTCGAGGACATTCTCAGCAACTGATCTGATGCCCGTCACTCTGTCCTCTCCATGAAAACCAGAATAGCCAAAATCGACTCAACTCACAGCCCTGGATCATAATACGTTCGCATGGAATGGCATGGTTGGCATCATAGGGCATGGCGGACTAGGAGGAGGTGGCAGTGGACTAGGAGGAGGTGACAGTGGAAGTGCGACAAGGGGGGTTGTGCATGTTGGTTATGGGGGAGGTGGCAGTGGGAGTGAGACAAGTTGCATAATTGCGGCTCCATAGACACCGCCTTTCCCCATCCCTTCCACGGTGGAGCCACTCTTCAAACATTTGAAGAACATGATAGGCCAAAATCCAGAATAGCAGCAACAATCACCTCAACCTGCTCCTGAGGCCGCTACCAACACGTCCAGCCCTTTGCAGGAAGAATGATGGGTGTGCCCCATCATCGAGGAAAATCCCTCATCCTGAAGAATGCTCTCATCATCTACAGAAACAACTTATCGTTTCAGGTTTTTATGCAATAGTTGTCAAGTCTGTCTATGTCTCTGTCTGTTTTCAAATTTGAACCCTGTAATTATGTCTATGTCTATTATATTGTCTAAGACTCGGTACTCAGCTAGTTTTATATTCATGAACAATTTCATCTCTGGTTTTCATAGACGACCCTCAGTTTTTTAGAGGCTTGGGTGGTGGCTTCACCTCCTGATACCTCCTCTGGTTAGGGTTAATTTTGTACATTTTGTCCTTATATTTTAATAGAAATGTGCGGCTTACAAAAAAAAATACTCATTCCATTTTTTTTATCGGCCAAATATTTTATTAATGAGACATAAATCCCTAAAAATGTGACTTAATTTTTAAAACGGAGAAAATAAAACTCAAAAAATTTAATATGGAATTTTTTAAGAGTGAATAATAATAAAATTGTTCTCGCTTCCCATATGATGTTTTGATTTTGATGTATTACCAATTCTATATATTTATATTTTAATGTTTATTTAAAGACAAATACCTAATTGATGTTACAAGTTCTATAAACTTGCTATGTTATTATGATTTCTCTTTGCCTTCTCAAGTTTTATATTCAATCTATAACTTATGTACTTGAACTCAATTTTTATCTTTGGCATGGACTAGCCACTTTGTGACATATTCACTTGTCATATTAACCTATTAGTTTCACCCAGGGTCTCTTCATTAATAAAAAAGGACAACTCATTAAAAAAATAATGTATAGAAGCATGAATGTGAGTGAAGTAGATATCAACAATCTCTTTTTACCAATCAAGTTAACTAGATTAATTGTTTTGCCAAACTTATAAACAATTTAAGATTATGTTAGAGGTCAATTATAATGTTTTTGTCAGTTCACCTAAAATAATTGTTATATAAAAACATTTAATATATATATATATACACACATAAATACAAATAATATAGACAAAATATTTACTTATAAAAACCTGTTATCTTCCTTTTAATTTGCATCTAGATCCATTTAAATGGATAAAAAAATTATATCTTAAGAGATTTGATCCATTTCTTGATACTTATAAATTAAATTTTAAAATAAATCTACATTAATTACAAAGTTTTAATATAAGCTTCTACCTAATAGCGTTATATTGTTTTGCTAGAGAGTCCCTGCAATGATCTACTCATTAAAAACATATATTTGGGTATCATAAAACATCAAAGGGTACATTTTTGTTTATCAAACTTTTATGTAGTGGAAAGTTTTTTCATTTTTCTTAATCTAATTTAGGAATATGATATGGGGCACTCAAATTGCCTCATTTTTTATGAGGGTGAATTTTCTAGCGTAGAATAGTTTCACCTCTTCCATACTTCTCTTCAAAAATTCAATGATCTAAGATGTCTTAAAATAGTCCAAACCCTCTAAGAAAAAGTTCCATGATCAAAATTCCTAATAATAAGGTAAAACTATGAATTTTAATCATAATTCCTATCGAAATTAAGAACAATTTTCATTAAATAAAATATGTGATTTGAGGTCCCTTACCCTATGCCATCTAATTTATCCAAGGGTAATTATGTAAAAAAAGGTCACCTAAATTAGGCACATTTTTCATTAAATAAAATGTGTAAGGTGACTTATCCATGCCATCTTATTTATCCATAATTCATAGGTAATTATGTAAAAAAAGGGTTGTTTACATATTTTCATAAAAGTGAAAGCATTTCATTAATATAGAGTGTCCACAATCCACTTATCAGTGAACTTTTTCTAATATTGTTTTTCTCACTTTTTTTTATATTAATAATGATGGTTATTAATTAGTATACATATTAATTTTAGTTTATCAAAATTTAGAAAATGAAAAAATTATTTGATTTACTTTAATATTAATATTTTCAATTTGATTGGAAAAAAAAAATTAGTTAATTTTACTTCATACTAATGTTTCAAATTCCATAACTTTACTAAAAATATGAATACGATATATTTAAATTTTATATGAACAACATTTCCCTTATACATGTTTCTAATCCTTCCCGTTAACAAGCACTTTGTTTACATCTTTGCCCACAAAAGTGACTATGAACTATTTCCCAAATAAAACATATTAAGAGAATCTAATTGAGTAACTTTAATTTAATTGGGTTTTGTTGTGCCTTTTATTACATGGGTTATGAGCAGTCTGACTTATGTATCTTTTGCTTTATTGGTTAATGGTGCGGCATCTTCCTTCTTTAGATCAAGGCACGGGCTTAGGCAAGAATGCTATCTTGCTTTTTTATTGTTTATGATTGTTGTCAAAGGTTTGGGTAAGGCCCTTTTAGCTGCAAAAGATAATGGTGTTTATCATGGTATATCTTTTGGTAATGATATTGTGCTATCTGATGTACTTTTTGTGGATGACATTGTCATGGTTTCTGATGGCTCTAATCAATCTTTATCATATCTGTATGAGGTTTGTTAATTTTCTGCAAGGCATCTAGGATGCAGATAAATGATGAAAAATCCTCCTTATTGCATTTTGGCTTAGATGATTCGGAGTTAATTTATTTACAGAATATTTTCTCTTTTTTCTGTAGCTCGACTTGAGGCTGGTTTGAAGTATCTTGGATTTCATCTTAAACCATGCAGATATCTCCTGAAGGACTAGGATTGGCTTGTTGCTAAGGTGGAGAAAAGAATTAAAAATTGGAGCTTTCAATGGTTGTCCAAAGGAGGTAAGCTTACCCTTGTTAAATCTGTACTAGAGGCTATTTCGGGGTACTGGATGCATTTTTGGATCCCATTGGGAATTATTGAAAAGATCAGAAAGCTATGTTTCAAATTTTTATGGTCTGGGAGCAATGCTTCCTCTAGATTACCTAGGACATATTGGAAAGCTTTAGCATGTCCTAAGTTTTTGGGGGGTTGGGGATTGAAGATACCTGTTGTTTTTACTAAAGCACTTGCTGCTAAGAGTGTATGGAACATCATTCAGGGTTCGGGTCTATGGGTTCAGATAGCCATTCAGAAATATGTCCATCCTTTATCTATTCTAGACTGGATCAGAGTCTCTGTCAAAAAGAAAAAAAGTATTTCTATATGTCGAAAAGTTGTTTTATGGTCCTTTGATCTCATTAGTAATTATCTTGTTTGGAAGGTTGGAAATGGGGCAGAGGTTCGACTCATCTTGGATCCATGGGTTGGATGCAAATGGAGACATCAGTTACCCTCCTTATTGGTTTATGAACTTCACTCTTTTGGTTTCTATTTTCTTAAAGATATAAGAAGACCTGGTGTGACTTTGTTGCTGGAGCAGGGTTGGTTATCTATTGATAGGATTGACTTAGTGGATAATCCTGATATTATCTTATGGAATGGGTATCTAGCTATGCTTAAAGCTATTCATGTTAGATTATCTGTTGATGATGATATTCTGGTATGGAATCGGGCTAAATCTGGGGTGTATTCTCCAAAAGTTGGTTACCTCCAGATGATTTTGGATAGGAATGAGGTGGAATACTCTTGGCAGTGGAAGGTTCTATGGAATTTTAAATGCCCTCTCAAGGAAAAATTATTTTGTTGGTTTTTACTTTCTGATAAGGCATTAACTTGAAATGTTATCTATAGGAAAAGCATGGAAGGACCTGGAAGATGTTATTTGTGCAAAATGGATTTTGAATCAAACTTTCATTTGGGTGTGGAATGTTCATTTTCCAGAAGTGTATGGCTTGAACTTGAATTTAAGTTAGATATCAAAAATTTATGGAGTGGTAATTCAATGAATTCATGCCTTAAGAACTTGTGTCTTAATGTGGAAGTGAAGCACATTAGGTCATTACCTGTTATAGTTTTATGGTTTTTATGGAAGGCAAGAAACTGGAGTTGTTTTGAAGACTATACCCTCACGCCACTTCAAGTCTCTTCTCTCTGTTGAGGTATGTTGACCAATTTTCCTCAATATAAAATTGTGGTAAGAATTAGATCTGTTATTGAGGAAGTTATTGATAAATATTTCCCTTGGGGGTATTTTGATGGTTCTTCAGCTGGTGATCCAAAAAATTGTGGAATAGGTGGTATGCTCTATATTTCTGATGATCATTATTTTTCCTTTAAAGAAAGTTTAGGGCTTGGCACTAATAATTTTGCTGAGATTTTTGGATTAAAGCTTCTTCTTTCATTGGCTTTGGATAAACACCTAACTAAGTTGCAAGTTTTTGGTGACTCCCAACTCATTATTAATTGGGTCTTTGGTAAGTATAGAATTCAAAATATTCAACTTGCTCAGATTCTTCATGAAGTCAACAGATTTGTTGACATGCTTGAGTCTGTGGGGTATAAGTATATTTATCGAGAAAGAAATTCTCTTGTAGATGTTTTAGCTAAAGATGGATCCAATGTATAGGTCGGATATTGGAAGATCATTGAACACCAGGATGCTAATAGTTTTGTGACTGTTTTGGCTTTTTAACTTTGGGAGAAGATTCCATTGGTTTTTATGATTATGACTAGATGGTCATATTTGTGTTTATCAGTGTTGTATTTGGTTCTGTATATGAACTAGTGATGACTATGAAGATTGATGTGCATGCTTTGAGTTGTACTTAATTTTGGCAAGTTTGTTGATATGCATTTTGGGCATATGGGGCATGATATTGATTGGATGGGCAGATCTGTTGATGGTTTATGAACTGGTGTTTTGTTGTCGTTGAACTGAACCTTTTGCTTTGATCAGCAAAGTTTTTGTAATAGAAATTTGTATAGGAATAAGTATATGAGTATATAGGAATGATCATGAATGATGAATATGTGATCTATGATAATATATGGTTTGTAAGATCTGTATGAAGTCTGTTTTATGACAGGTTTAAGATTTTTGTAAGTATCATTTTTTATAAATAGACAATATTTAGTTTGATATTGATCCATCCAAAGACTGTAATTATGTTTTATAAATAAAATTACGATTTTTTTTTGTGGAAAAAAAACTCTAATTTAACGTTATCATGTATCTAAATATTTTCTTTGAAAATTAGTCAATTGTGCATCTCATTTACGTTTGATTTCATTCATTTCTATGTAACATTATTACACAAATGTGTAATAACATTATTCTCACATATGTGTAATAGAGAATTTGTTTCACAACTATAAATAAGTATAAATAAGAAGTAAAGAAAAAAGGAATTTTTATATAAGGGCTTCACTACTTTGTGACTTGATCTTATTTTTATATTAATTTTACTTAATATTTTTATTTTAAATTTGTTATATTTTTTTAAATTAATATTATTTTTACATTTTTTATAAAATTTAAAAATCTTTTTAATTAATATCTATGGATGTAAATTTTATATATTAATATTAAGAATATTTATAAAAAAAATATATTATTTTGTATTTATTAATTTTACCTTTTGTAAAAAGCATAATTTAGATAAAAATAGTCTTTATAATGGATAGAATATGATATTTACATCCTAAGAAATGAAGGTGATATCTTCTTTCAGGAGACTTTAATGCTAAAACAACAACTAACCAAATTATTATCTTAAGTAACAATTCCAACCCTAATCTTCTATGGTTATATGAGAACCTTGTGTTAGCTCGCAAATACAAAAGAAACTCTGGTGACTTGGTTAATATTTTATTTGATACTGACATTAGAGAAAATTTGAGGTCTAAAATGGGCCTCCTAAGGAAAATAATAACATAATAGTTAAAATAATAAAATAATAGTTATTAATTTTGGAGGAAGAATGAAAAAAACTACTTTTTGTGTTTGTATTTTCGACATATCTCCTTGTGTTTTTACTCAAATTATGAGTGGGAGAGCTCGTTGGATGCGGAATTTAACTCTGCATCCAACGAGTACCCACACTGCATACTTTTGACAGACCCGGCTACCCCAGAAACAAGAAATACCTGAAAAAACGTGATGATAATAAATGAGTACCCACACTGCATACTTTTGACAGACCCGACTACCCTAAAAACAAGAAATACTTGAAAAAACGTGATGATGATGTCATCATCACATTTTTTCAGGTATTTCTTGTTTTTCGGGTAGCCGGGTCCTTCAAAAGTATGCAGTGTGGGTACTCATTGGATGTGGAATTAAATTCTGCATCCAACGAGCTCTCCCGCTTATAATTTGAGTAAAAACACAGGGAGATATGTCAAAAATACGAACAAAAAAGTAGTTTTCTGTTATGACAAATATGTCAATTCAACCATTATGATTGACTCATTTTATTTAAATTCTATTGGTTCTTGAATTCCAACTCACACAATTGATTGTTGGCACATTTTCTTATAAGGCCCATTTTAGACCCCAAATTTCCTCTAATGAGTAATCAAACTTTGTAGTTCTTAAGATCTAATATTCGTAATGATCTTATGAAGTGTTCGAAGTCCAACCAAATGACTTGCATCCATGGCTTGGTAGTATTGTCATAGATTATGCAATATATGTTATCCCCATATACAACCAAATAGTAAATTTTGAAATATTAAATGACCATAAGCCCAACTTTGATCATAGATCTTTAACCCTAACTCTTATTTGACACACACATAAGCCCTATTACTTAAAATTATAATAACCAAAAGCACTTATTTTTTATCAAAATAAAATTGATCTATTTTAAGGGATTCAAATAATGAATTATATGTACCATTAAATAAGGATGATATTAAAGACTTCTATCATAAATTTGCCACAACCCTCTCTAATTGCATTAACATGTCTGTTCTCATGGTGCCACGTAGAGAGGAAAATAGAACAACCCACCCTTGGTATGATAAAGTGTGCAAGCATGCTAGAAAATCCATTAGGGATGCTTCTAGATCTAGTCCTTAAAATTTTGACAATATTATAAGTACAAAGTCTCAAGTAAAAGGGTAAAAAATGTACTGTATAAAGTGAAAGCAAGAGAAGTTTTTGCACCTTGCTACAATGGATCCTAATAAATTCTGAAGGCAATTTCTAAATCGTGAAACTAAATAAAATAATATGATTCTCGTAAGAAGTTTTCTCTTTGGAAGAAGTTTTCTCTTTATAAGACATAGAGTTTGTGGTTAAGTGTCTCACGAAAGGGAAAACTAAGGACATTGAAGGATACCAAGCACAAATTTTAAAAATGGGTGGCCTTATCCTCATCCCTCACATCTCTTCAATTTAGCAGTAAAGTAGGGTTTCTCTAAACCCTAGAAAAAAAGGTTGATTGTTCCTATTTTTAAAAATGGAGATAAAAATAATCCATCTAATTATAGGACCATTATGATTATCCCTCTTTTATCCAAGTTATATGAAATTATTTTGGAAAAGAATGTCAACATATGGCTAGAAATTCTTGTAAAAAAAGTAAAAATCCATGCGGGAGTTATAAGATATCATTCAGCTATGGATCACCTTGTTACACCTAGGACCATTGTTGAGAAGTTTTGTAATAATAAAACCAACCTTATGTTTTGCTTTGTTGAATTCAGAAGAACATTTAACGTGACAATGCCTAGAACTAACCTTTGAAATAGATTTGAAGAGTTAAAAGTCCCTTTTGAGTTGAGAGTTGTTGCAATAAGGTTGTATGAGAAGGTTTTTTCCTAGTTTAGGAACTTTTAAGGCTAGTTAGATGAAATTGATTGTAATATAGAACTCAAGGAAGGTTTTTACCCTATCCCCTACCTTTTTTGGTATATACAATGACAAGCTAGAGGGTTGTTTTGGAAGATGCTGGTTGTGTTGGCACAACTTTGGATAGTATAGGCATCATCCTTTTTCTTTACACTAATGGTATTGTTCTTATGGTGAGGAGTCCTTATGATCTTGACAAGCAATTGGAAATTATAATGATTTTTTCTCTAGTACGGGGATGACTATTAACACTAACAAAACAAAGGTTAGGATAATTAAATCATAAAAGATCACTCATGCTAATTGCATGTATGACAACAATAACTTAGAAGAAGTGAATCCATACAAATATCTCAAAACCGATCTTCATCACAAGCTTAACTAGAGCTATAAAATTGAGGAAAGGATTAATGGAGGGTGGAAAGCTTATTGTGGACTTGAAAACAATTATAAATTACTAGACATTTGGCTTTGGGCTAAGAAGAAACTCCTCTTTGAGACTCTCGTAACTCATGTTATCTTATATGGATGTTAAGCTTGGGGGTGCAACATCTCTAAAGAATTGTGAAGAAGGATATAACAAATCCAAAAGTTCTTTATAACATATAAAGTAAATCCTAAAACACCATGGGATGAAAGAATTTGTCATCTTTGTGATAATAAGAGGGTTGAAGATGAAAATTAGTTTCTCATAGATTGTCTCAGGTACACCCACATTAGAGCACAATTTCAAAAATTTGCTACAATATTAACATTCCTAACATTTTAACTCATCATAACTATAGTGATTTAAGACTGCTTCTCTTAAAGCTTTTTGAGTACATAAATAAAATTCTAAAGAAAACCAAATAATTCCAGGTCCGATATACCAATGTTGTTCTTAATAAACACTAATAACCATTATCATCACCATCATCGTCATCAATATATAACGAAACATTATATATAAAAGATTTCTTTAAAATTATATGAAAAACAATTTTTCACTTACCATAAAATACCAACTTAAAAACAAATAAAATATACCATAGTATTTTTTTTGTTAGAATGATAAATTTTCATTTTTTTAATAGAATATTATAATATTACTCACTAAAAAATTTACTTAATCAATTCAACTAAAAATATCATTTTATTAATTAAACTTGTAACTTTAATTTACTAACCAAATTAGCACCATTTGTTATTACACCATGTGTTATTATATAGGTAGCATGACGAGTGCTTAGGGATGCTACCCAACATTTTTAGTAATTGGAGCTCCCTCAATGAGTGGAAGAGCTTGGCATACATAGATCTTTTCTAAGATTGATTCCTTTAGGTCCCTCTCACTTACTAGAGATATTTTAGTGGGGTGCTTATTTTTTATATTTATTATAAAGTTTGTAGATTATTAAGTACGATTTTCTTGAAACCAGCATGAAGAATTGCATGATGCAACCCTAACCCTTTTTCCAAATTGGTAATAAGCATTCCCTATGTGTTCCATGCCTAACCTTTTGTTTTGTTTTCCTTTACTTGAGGAAATGGTAATAAACATTCCATATGTGGTCCATGATCTCTAAAATCCCCTCTTGAATAATTCCCTTTATAAGCACAATGAAAATTAAGTTGCATCCAAAAGGGACCCACAAATGGGACCCACAACTTAATACAATAGCCTGAAATTCCATGAAAAGCACAATACCAATCAAGTTATATACATCCTTGTTGAGGGGTCCACAACCTTAACAGTTGTCCATTATTGGCATTTTGAATGGCATTTAATGAAATTTCTAAATATTTTTAAATTCTACATCTCCGCATTTGAGATAGTTAAATCATGTTCGCTAGGGATAGGATCTACTAGCACTAAAGGTGTAACGATACATAAATAAATAAAACATTGGTGTGATGATTGCCATTCACAACCAGAAAGGTCAAAGGTTCTATATGGATATAAAGTAACTAGTTTCTTATTAGTATTTGTCGAAGGTAGGGTATTATTGTTTTTATAATCATTGACCAAGTATTAGTTTGCTTTAACTCGAAGGCAATGCAAGATTTTAACCAAAGTTTTAAATTTTCTTTTATTAATATATCAAGTTTTTCTGCATAAGTTATAAAGAATTGATAAATAGACTCCATAAATTAAAATTGAATTTTATGTTCTATTTTTATGTTTTATATTTAAATTATTATTATTTTTTAATAATTTTTTTATAAATAAAAATTTTCATATAATTTTGATAATCTTGACTTAAGAAGTATTTTTGATAATCTTGACTTAAAAGTACTTTTGGAAGATCTTTGAATTTATATATAACTTTTAATTTATTTTTAAGAGATATTTTAGTGCGTAAATTTTAAAATTGTTCCTATATTTTTATTCAATCTTAATGATCAAATCCTTACACAACATGTACACATTAGTAACTATATATATATAGTTACAATTTTGAAAATATTTATAAGAGGATCTTTTAGTGCCTAAACGTCATTAAATTCTTTAGGACTTTTTAGCGCCTAAAATTGTTCCTAGATTTTTATTCATCTTAATGATAAAATCCTTGGCCAACATTTACACATTAGTAACTCTTTAGAGTCTTCATCTTTCTTGTGTTTGTTTGCAAATGAGTTACACAATTCACCATGCCTTATTTGTGGTGATTTTAATATGATAGAATGTTAGGAAGAAAAGGAAAGTGCATTTCCTACCCCCTTTTTTTTAATTGGGGAGAAAGAATTATATGATATGCCTTGAAATCCAACCATGGGATTTGTGAACCCAACAAAATTCATCTACAATATTTTGTTGTGTTATGGTTACTTAGATTTCTTTTAGAAAAGGGTTGGAGAATATTTTCATGACCCTAATGTCATTTGACTATCCCTAATGGCATCTGAGTGACCCTAACAGCATGATGAGGGCAAGGACGATGACGGTGATGATGTGTCTTGACAATGAAAAATTTGACATTGATTATTATTTGATTATAAGATGACAACAGTGACTACAATGAGCATGTCAATGATGAGGACAACAAGTCCAGCTCCAATGCCAAAGCTCATATACCAAATTCATGTTATAATTAGGTAGATGGATTCCTTTTTCATAATCACAATGATGATGATGATGATGATGATGACGACGGTGACGACGGCAATGACTATGATGATATATGTGTGATGCTTACAATGATGATGATGATGATGACGACGACAATGACTATGATGATATATATGTGATGCTTACAATGATGATGATGATGATGATGATGATGACAATAATGTCGATGTATATGATGATGATAACAACAATGACAATGACAACAAAGAAGACAGTTAATAATTAAGACCCATCCTAATCAAATGTCAAATATCCTAAACGAAAATTCGTGTAAGGTATTAAAGCGATGATGACGATAATAATGTCGATGAGAATGATGATGATGCATGTGAAAACACTATTTGAGCTTGGTTCATATCCCACCCTTACAATTATTAATGTTTGGAAGTTATCCTAACCAAATTAAATTGAAAAAAGTTTTGAAAATCACTTATAAAACTTGTTGATATTTTATTTAAAAATTATTTTATTTTATATTTTTAAAACCAAAATCACAAGATCCATGAATGATGATTCAGCCAAGTTTATTACATTTTCATAGCGCCTATTATGGAGCATTCCATACTATACTAACCTTAAACCACAATTTAAAATTAGAGCAAGAACTAGTTATGCCCTTGTTTACATTAATAGCTCATAAATAACCACTTTTGGAGTTTACATAACTCATCGATCAATTCAAATATTGCAAATAAACCATAATATACTAGTTTTATTTTACAGGTAAAGTTTAATAAGTCTTACAACCAAAATAAAAATAAACTAAATGTAGTAAAAAAAATCACAAGATGAGGAACACAAAACAAAGGATAAATTTCCCCGCAATCTAACTTGTTTCACAAGGTAATGATTCTATATATCTAACCTAAGAGCATCATATACAACTATGCCAATTTTAACTTCATGGTAGAGAGGGATGTTTCCTCTTGTAGTGCATTTATGAGCATCTATTGATATATTTATTTGTTTTATATTTTATTGATTTAAAATATTTTGTTCTTCATCATCATCCTAAAATTAAAAATAAAACATTATGGTTTTATAATATTATTCATAATCCCTTGTTAATATTAATCTCAACAAAAATGCATGCATATGTAAAAATATTAAATTTAATAAAAACTTTTAACGTATAAATTTATTGGATATTTTTTTATTAATGTCAATCTCTACTTAAGCTTGCATATTTAAAAATACCAAGCTTAAATTATGAGCTTATTCTATAATTCTTTTTTAATGTCTATCTCTATATAAAAAATATTAAAAGAATATGTTTAATATTTAAAGAAAAGTGAAGTATTCTAAAAATGTGTCACCGCATTAGAAGTGTGTCTATATAAACACTAAATGGGTTCAATTTTGACAATATTTGAATAAGAAAAAGATCGTCTTATTAAATATAGATTCAAAATTATATATATATATATATATATATAACCTCACTTTTTATTAATTAAAAAATATTTTATAAATTAATATTAAACATTAAAAATATTTCTTAATCAAAATTATTAAAATAAATTTAATATATAAAAAATTATTAAAAAATAATAATAATTTAAATATATAACATAAAAATAAATTATAATATATAATATTAATTTAAGAATGTATTGT